>QLTV01003274.1:624789-661984 GCA_003457575.1 Thermophis baileyi
GCACTGCACACCACAACAACTATACACAAGAACAGTTTTCTCCTTAACTCTGCTAAACAAATAATTCCCTCAACACTCTCAAACTATTCACTAAGTCTGCATTACTATTACTATTAATCTTCTCATCATTCCTATCACCCATCTCCTCCCACTTATGACTGCAGGACTGTAACTTGTTGCTTGTATCCTTACAATTTTTATTGTTTCCTAGTATGATTTGATTGCTTATTTGTACCCTATGACTATCATTAAGTGTTGTACCTTATGATTCTTGACGAACGTATCTTTTCTTTTTATGTACACTGAGAGCATATGCACCAAAGACAAATTCCTTGTGTGTCCAATCACACTTGGCCAATAAAGAATTCTAATCTAATCATATTCCAGATCTCAAGGGAACCATGCAGTCTATGTGATGAGATGGAATGAAATAATAAAAGATGGAAAACATTTTCTGAGTTAGGGTCTTTACTACATATAAGTCTATGAGTCTTTTCTCAGGGAAATCATCCAGGCCTATTTTGGGGGATAATATGCACTCAGGAGAAAACTGATGTTGATGGGACTTACTGTAGCCTGCCTGCCATCCGATAGCCAGTGTTGCAGAGCACATCCTAGAGAAATCACTGCCTGAGGCTCACAGATGTTTTTGTTTTAAAGGAAATGAGACATAACTACCCATGTAAACATAACTACAATCTCTGTTGGTCTAGGCGGGAGATATTGGATTTGTTAGCTCTTTTGTGGCACCAGGGGGTGCCCTTCTACTAGACTAGACTGAGAAATACAAGGTCAACAATTACCAACTGCAACATGTCAATAGCCAATGAGTGTCCTTATGGAGGAATAGAATAGAATGGAATAGGAATAGAATAGGAATAGAATAACATAAACAGAGTTGGAAGGGACCTTGGAGGTCTTCTAGTCCAACCCTCTCCTCAGGCAGGAAACCCTATACAATTTCAGACAGGTGGTTGTCTAATCTCTTCTTAAAAACTTCAAGTGTTGGAGCACACACAACTTCTGGAGGCAAGTTCTTCCACTGATTGTTCTGTCAGGAAATTTCTTCTTAGTTCTAGGTTGCATCTCTCCTTGATTAGTTTCCATCCATTGCTTCTTGGCCCTGCCTTTAGGTGTTTTATCCTCCAGTCCCCCAATTATCTTTGTTGCTCTTCTCTGCACTCTTTCTAGAGTCTCAACATCTTTTTTACATCGTGATGACCAAAACTGGATATAGTATTCAAAGTGTGGTCTTACCAAGACATTATAAAGTGGTATTAACACTTCACGTGATCTTGTCTCTATTCCTCTGTTAATGCAGCCTAGAACTCTGTTGGGTTTTTTGGCAGCTACAGCACACTGCTGGTTCATATTTAAGTGATTTTCCACGAGGACTCCAAGATCCCTCTCACAGTTACTACTATTGAGCGAGGTACCATCTATACTGTACCTGTGCATTTGGTTTTTCTTGCCTAAATGTAGAACCTTACTTTTTTCACTACTGATTTTTTTGTTAGATACTGCCCAATGTTGAAATCTGTCAAGATCCTTCTGTATCTTAAGCCTATCTTCTGGAGGGTTGGCTATTCCTGCCAGCTTGGTGTCTTCTGCAAATTTGATAAGTTCCCCATCTATCCCCTCATCCAAATCATTGATGAAGATGTTGAAGAGTACTGGGCCTAAAACAGAGCCTTGGGGTACTCCACTGCATACTTCCCTCCATGTAGATGCAGTTCCATTGAGGACTACACATTGAGTGCGGTTGGTCATCCAGTTACAAATCCATCTGGTGGTGATGCTGTCTTAAGGAGAATTAAGAATGGATCTGCTACCAGAACTAGAAAGCAGGGACAAGCGTTCAGGTGCAAGTCATTACAATAGCTGAATTTCATCCATTGGTTTAATTGAACAGAATCCTTGCCTGTAGCTACTTGTAGCAGTCTTTTCCCCCCCTTCCTAATCAGCTTCTTGCTGATTAGTCCATGTATTCAAACTTTATTTGAGCTTTTAATAAAAGCTGGAATTGTGAGGACAAATAGTAAAATCATGGCATGTTTAAGCAGACTCCAAATGTCAATAGGATTTGAATCTCAAAGGGCAAAAGTAGAGAAGCAAAAAAAAAAAAAAAGCATTTTTCATCTCCCACTAGTGTAGATCCCTTGATTCAGCATCAACCAATAGTGTCATTTTTGAACTTCACCAGCAGAGAAATTCCAACAGAACAGCTACAAAAACAATCGTCTTGTTCTTCTGGCTTAGTCTTATGTTCTTCCCACTGCTTTCTTAATTATCCAGCCAACTACACTGTACAGTAGCAACTATATTATCTCCAATGGCAGCTGCGTTTCTTTAAACTAGGGGTGGAAAACGTTTTGTGCAGCAGAACGTAAGTAGTGGGAGGTGGGAGAAACCCACCTTTTAGAATTAGAACAAAGGGATACAAACAGACCACCTCACTGAATTCTAGCCATGTTCTCTGCTAAGGTGGTTGAGAGATTTTGCATTTGTGAACAGGTGACATCATTTATAATTCAGTGGCCTTGATATTTTCACTTGTTAGCACCTTTCCTAGTGCTCTTAGAACAATTCAGAAATGTGCAATGGGTTAGTCGCAGTCCTTGAGCAATGATTTAAAACAAGAACTTGGCAGTTTAACCACCTTGATTACTGTCACGCCAGAGTCATACCTAGAAGATATACCTCCAAGGTTATATACTAGACAGATTCATTCTGGGAGAGTAGCAAGGATTGGTATAAACCACATCCCATTTCAACGTAAAAGCAGCAGAATGGCACCTCCCCATCCTGAAAAACAATTGTATTTGTCTTTTGTACACAATTACATGCAATCTAATCTCATGAAACAAATGGCCACATGTGTAAAAGGTTTCAAATTCCCAGTTCGATCATTTCCAGTTGGAAGGTTAAAAATGGTTCTGATAAAGAAAACAAAACAGGTTACCAGTGCCAAGAATTTGACAAAGGAGTTCAGTGCTTATTTATTTTGTCCTGCAAAATCAATGGAAGGGGGGGGGGAGTTAATTTTTTATATCTCTGCCTTTTTGTTGATCAAGTTAATCATTTTAGATTTCTACCACATCTTTCTACTCTGGTAAAATTTCCATTAAGACTGAAGTCCGTGAAGTATCAGAATTTCCTCGAGCATGATCCAAGAAGCCCTTTTATAATACAGAGATGTGTTTTACCAGTAAAGTATGCACAAAATTTAAAAAAAAGTTTTTTCCAAACCCAACTCATAATGTTTCATTGGAAATATTTTTCAATGGGTTTGTTCCCACAGACAAAAAAGAATTCAAAATATTTGAAATGCTCACCATAAAGAACTTGAAACATATCCTCACTCCCTAGTTATTATCTTAAAATTACCAAATAGATGTGGAAATAGTCCATATTGTTATTTGATATCTAACCTGCAGAAAGGTTGGCCAAGGGGATTATTTTAACCTGTAAAAGTCTCTTTGCAAAGTGTTATCTATAGTGAAAAATAGAAATAAAATGGAATAAAATGGCCACTTGTTGCTTTAAATGTTTCAAGCTTGGAACATTTACTATACTGAAAAAAAAATATCTCAGCAGGTCTTGGTTCATTCCTCCTTATGGGCTGGTTGTGGGAGCTTCTGCATTTTGTCAAACGGGAGGGCTGGTTCTGCTAAACTTTGGAGCCGATTTAAAAGACAGTAAGGACAAAATGCCAGCTATTCTTCACCAGGAAGAAATAAGTAGGGCTTAATCTAGGGCCGTGATGGCGAACCTATGGCACGCATGCCGGAAGTGGCACGCAGAGCCATTTTTCCAGGCACGCGGAGCCGTCGCCCCTTGCTCTTCTGGGTTCCGGTGCACCGGCCAGCTGGTTTTCATATGCACGGGTGCGCCAGAAACCGGAAGAACAGCTGCCCATTGCGCATGCGCGCTCCAGGAAAGTGATCTTCCTGTTTCCAGAGTGCACATGCGCACTGGCCAGCTGGTCTGGTTTCTGACACTCATGCGAGCGCAATGATCAGCAACAGGCGCGCGTGCCAAAAGACGCAGAGAGGGGATCCCGGCAGTCGCTTCCTAAGGGAGCAGAGCAAGGTAAGCCGGGCTTCCCTCCCTCCCTGCCTGCGCAGGCTTCTTGCGCGGCCCCAGGTGGTCCAAAGCACCGGTGGATGAGCAGCTGGTGAGGGCGGGGTGGTGGTGGTGGGCTACCTGTGCAGATGACCCCATGGCCTGGGATCCTCTCTGCTGGGATCCACCGTTCCCCAGCCGCCGGCAGAGCTCTCTGTCCCCCCCCACCTTGGCAGCCACAGAAGCTCCGAACGTGCGGCCTTGCCTGGGATCCTCCCCGCTGGGAACCACTGTTCCCCAGCCGCCGTCAGTGCTCTCTGCCCCTCCCCACCTCGGCAGCCACCGGCCAGGGAATGGTGGATCCCAGCAGGGAGGATCCTAGGCATGGCCGCGCGTTCGGAGCTTCTCCGGCTGCCGAGGTGGGGGGGGAGAGAGAGCTGCTGCCGGCCGGGGGACGGTGGATTCCAGCAGGGAGGATCCTAGGCATGGCCGCTCGTTCGGAACTTCTCCGGCTGCCGAGGTGGGGGGGCACGGCAGCCACCGGCCAGGGAACGGTGGATCCCAGCAGGGAGGATCCTAGGCATGGCCGCTCGTTCGGAACTTCTCCGGCTGCCGAGGTGGGGGGGCAGAGAGAGCTGCTGCCAGCCGGGGAATGGTAGATCCCAGCAGGGAGGATCCTAGGCATGGCCGTGCTTTCAGTGCTTCTCCGGCTGCCGAGATGGGGGGGGCAGAGAGAGCTGCTGCCGGCTGGGGAACGGTGGATCCCAGCAGGGAGGATCCTAGGCATGGCCGCGCGTTCGGAGCTTTTCTGGCTGCTGAGGTGGGGGGGGGCAGAGAGAGCTGCTGCCAGCCATGGAATGGCGGCTCCCAGTGGTGAGGAGCCCTAGCAAGGCCGGGCATTCGGAGCTTCTCCAGCCGGCGCATCTGCCGAGGAGGGGGGGCAGAGAGCACTGCTGCCAGCCAGGGAATGGTGGCTCCCAGTGGGTAGGAGCCCAAGCCACGGGGTCATCTGTGCAGGTAGCCCACCACCACCACCCCACCCTCACCGGCTGCTCATCCGGGGAAGCTCCGAATGTGCGGCCTTGCCGGGACTCCTCCCCACTGGGAGCTGCCATTCCCCGGCCGGTGGCAGGCTCTCTGCCCCCCCACAGCCCCAGAAGAGCAGCAGCAGCGGCAGCTGAAGGGAGAAGGGCAAGAGCGACCGGCCGGCTCAGGTGCAGGGGGCAGCATTTGCTGGCTGGGCGGCCGGTGGGGCTGCACAGGAGGAACGCCGGAGACAGGCAACGACACCCAGAGGACCCACGCGGCTGGTGGAGCGAGCAAAGAGGGGCATCTTGGCCCCGCTTTGATGGCGGCCACAGGGTCATCTGCGCAGGCAGCCCCCACCCCCACCCTGCCCTCACCGGCTGCTCGTCCGGGGAAGCTCCGAATGCGCGGCCTTGCCGGGACTCCTCCCTGCTGGGAGCCGCCATTCTCCAGCCGGCGGCAGGCTCTCTGCCCCCCCATCTCAGCAGCATCTTGTGCCGGCTGGAGAAGCTCCGAAAGCCCAGCCTTGGGAATGGCTGCTCCTTTGTCTCGACAGGGAACGGGCTGGTAAGAGCAGTAAGAGGAGCACCGGCCCTCTTGGAAGAAGTGGGGGGGCACATGCGCAGTGGGGGTTGCATGTGCGCATGCGCAGTGTGGGGTGCATGCGCAGTGCAGGGCATGGGGGGTCGTGCGCGCATACGCAAATGGGGGCACGCATTGCATTATGGGTGCCGGCACGCACAAGTGCAACAGCGCACTCTTGCTTGGACTTTCGGCACGCAATGCCAAAAAGGTTCGCCATCACTGATCTAGGGAGTTCCCTCTCCTGTTTTTCCTGCATGAGACCCACAGACCCACGAAAACAGCCTAGCTTTTGCTAAAGAGGGTGCACTGGTTTCATGGCAAGGAACAGGAAGAACTGGGCAAAGGGATTGCTAGCTACGTGCTGCTCCAGAAGAGGGCAAGTGAGGGCCCCCCTTCTCACTCTCTGAATGAAAAAGACAAATGTTGCAATTGATCTTTATCCCTTTGGTCACAGCAGAGGCCAGGACCCTCTCTATCAAGCACAGGCTGTATGGTATTCTCCCTAGCTTGAAATCAGCACCATCAAGGGACCACGTACTGTGACAAAGCCAAATTTTGTCCTGGGGAAGTCATGCAAAGAACAGGCCAAATCCATTATTGCATACTAGTTGCTTTCAGCTGAAATTTCCCTCTTGGCAAAGAGCAAAGGAAAGAAAGAGTGCCAGGGCAAGCAGCAAGATTTCTTCACACAATACAAAACACACATAATTTTCTCTGTCTCTCTTTAATTCTGAGGTAAAACTTTTTGGTTTTCCTGTAAGAGGTGCAGGCTTCCAAGTTGACAGTGGTCACAGACAAACCAGGCATGTTTTTCCCTGTCAATGGCCTTATCTGGGCCATTAAAAACTGTGCTGCCCACCCCACAGTCAGCAAAGAATGTTTTCCAAGTTACTCTCCAAGGTAATCCCCCTGGACTCACCTCTTTCTCTACCACCTATCTAAAGAGATGGGGAACAGCAGCAATTTTCTTCATTACAGCAGCTCCATGAAACCTCCACACCTGTGCTTCAAGGCCCCCGTTGCTTGGGGCACCCTTCCCTAAAACAGAAGAGCTAAGCAGCCCCTTCCTAGTCCTTATCCAAAGCAAGGATGAAGGACTGGATGTAGGCATTGAGACCCTGTGCTCTGGCCCCAGGTCCCTTGTGTGAGCCTCTCTTTTGTGTAGCTGACCTACGGCTTTGTTATGGGTTCCCATGATAAAGAAGCTACCAGACAAACCAAGGCAAGGGCCACAGAGGAGGTCATGCCCTGTGAAGCATCCTTCCTTTGCCAGTCTCTAAAGCACCCTTTCTTCCACTTGTCCAGCTCTCTGAAGAGGCACTCTCAGTGGTTAGAAGGATCCTTTCTCTTTTGCCTCATGAAGGGCTGGGAGTGCTGAGGGGAGAGGTAGAGCCGTCTCTTTAAGAGGTCTGCTACTTTTCTGCTAAATAAAGATATAAGGGCTCTGCCCCTACTTCTCCTTGGCTGCCTACCTTCCTTGCCTATTGCACCGCCTCTCCTACTGTTCCAAGCACCATGGATTCCCTTGCACCTCACAGATTCCACTGGAGAGGTGGCCTAGTGTAAACAGACCAGAAGGAAGACAGTCATCAGCAACTGGAGTCCAAGTGTGTAGGAAATAGAGGGGCCACCCCCAGGTGGATTCAGCTGCTTCTCGCACCCTTTTCCATGCCACCCCTGGTAACAATGGCATTGGAAATGGGTTTGTAGGAAGGAAATGTCTGCCTGAGAGAGCTTCCCTTTGGCTCCCAGGAGTGGCTTTGGATGCTTGGATTCATTCCGGTAGATCTGGAAGCTGTTTGGATTGAGATGCAGAAAGATGCTGGCCTCACTTTCTTGGCGCCGGCACCGGCCATGGCCCCTGCAAAGAGTCTGGCTACAGAGCTCAGCTGCGGTTGTCACATTGATGATGTAACGGCCAAGGGGCTCTTCTATGTATGTTTTAATCAGCTGGCAATTTTTCTGCAGAAGAAGAAAATCCGAATGAGTAAAATATGAGAAGGCAGGTAACAGGTCCAACCGATAAAGGATTTGTTTCGCAAATGCCATCAAAATGTTCGTGGATATAATGAAAATGAGAAGGATCAAGGGAAATCCATAACAACGGCAAAGTAAAACCCTGCCAACAATAGAAGAATTGAGACCAATATTGAAGAATACACAATGATGACAAAACTATAGAAATTCTGAACAGAAGTTGAACTCAATTCAAGCAGGAATAGCTCCCTTTCCATATGATAAATCATATAGCGAGACAGGCATAGGCATTTGGAATATGGTTTTCAAGGAGAGATCAATCAAAATATCAGATGAAATTATTCAAATAAATATAAGCAACAACCTTCAATATTCCAAACAAAGTATCAATACTTACGTAGAGATTAGTGGTTAGGGACATGAAAGGGAAAGGGGGAAAAAAAAACCCCCAGTAATTGAAAGTTCATCCTTATGACGTTTTTGTTTTACTTTTTAAACTTTGCTTCAGTATCTTTTTTTTTGTATTTTTATTCTTTATTAACAACTTGAAGAATGTAAATTAGCTCTATGCTCATAAAAAAGTTACATATTTTAAAAATGTAAAATATTTTTTACTGTAACTCAAAATACCTATCATAATTCCTTTCTTACGTTTACACCCTTCCAGAAATGTGCAAAGCCCGCCTCTTAATAAGCTCACTTACAACGTGTCCAAACAGCTCCACATAACACCAATGAGACTGAGAACAGTCAGGGAGGCATTGTTGGGGTAGTAGCTGTTTGATAAAGTGAACAGGACCTAACATGCTCCTAACAGAAAAGAGATCAAAAGGTTTGTTCAAGAGATCCACGGGAAAACTACTGTGGGTTAGGCTTAGCATGAGATCATATAAAGTAGGAATGAGGGAGAGGGAGGGAAAATAATACATACCTTACTTCCAGTGTTTCCAGCGTCTCCCCAGAAGATAGCACCAGCTGCCCCCAAAGCAGCACTCTCACCTATGGTGGAGATCAGATCTGTCTGGAATGAAATAGCCAGAAAGAGTTACAGGTAGTCCTCCTCAGCTTATGACCACAATTGAGCCCAAAATTTCCACTGCTAAGCAAGAGAGTTGCTAAGTGAGTTTTTCCCCATTTTACAGCCTTCCTTGCCACAGTTGTCACTGCAGTTGTTAAGTGAATCTGGCTTTCCCATCGACTTTGTTAAGCTAAGAAAAGGTGATCACTTGACCCCAGAACACTGCAACTGTCATAAATACATGCCAGTTTCAAAGTGTCTTTGAGTTTTGATCATGTGACCATGGGGATGCTGCAACAGTCATAGTGTGAAAAACAGTCATAAGTCACTTTTTTTCAGTGCCATTGTAACTTCGAACAGTCACCAAATGAATGGTTATAAGTTGGTGACAAGCTGTACAAGCATATAAGTACTAAAATTGGATATTAGCTGATTAGTAAAATGTTTTCCAGCTTAGAATGGATACAAATAAGTTACTAACAATTAATATTAATTATATAAAAACAAATAATACTTTAAACGTGGGTCTAAATCTTTAGCAAAAAGATCTTTAAAAAGGTCCTTTTATTATTCAAAACCTTTGGGTATTGAAGTAATATATTTCTGGCAAAATCATAGCAGATGAATCATCTCCTGAATAGGAAATAGAAAAAATGTGCCTTTTCCCTTCATAAATTCCCTGGCCAAATTGCTTTACTAGACCGTAGTCCTACTCCATATCTTTGTCTGTCATCCTGTATTTTCAAATAATACAACTTTGGTGTAGTGCTTAAGGTGCTGGCCTAGAAACCAAGAGACTATGAGCTTGGCTTCCTTAAAACAGGGGGCATTACTGAGAAATACTGTTTACTATCCCATGTCTCCCAAATGAGGCACTATTCATACTTTTTTGCATTACTGGGTGAGTTGATTTGTTGATCGTTAGCCCTGAAGATACTTAGGAATTGCCAAATTTTCAGTCCCTTTACTGGCAGCCAACATAGGACCAACAGCACAGGAGTCACATGGCTCTGGAGAGTCTCATTCACCAAGAAGTGAGCAACTAAATTTGGAACTAACTGTAATTTCTGCTGGTCTTCAAAGGCAGCCTTATGTAGAGCACTTTACAGTAATCAAATTATATCAAGATAAGGGGATGAATCACAGTTAGCAAAGCCTCAATTGCAACTGGTATATCCAAAAAGGGAAGGCTGGAGACAAACTAATAAAATGACTGGACCAGGGAAAGATTTTTAAAAGAAGGAATACCACCAACTCTTTCATCAGTCCTTCCCCCAAAGTCATACTGACTGCCTCTTGGGCCCATCTTGTTACATTCTTCCCTCATCCCAAAAGAAACCACGAGGAGCATAAGTTTAACACAGGTGGAAGAACTCATGTCAAAAAGCATCTATCCACTTCATCATATCAGAGACTAAAAGGAATTCCAGGAAATATCTCAAGATTGTCATCTCAGTCACCCAATTCTGCCCATGAAGAGTCAAGACTTTGGCAGCTGTGAGAGACTTTATCAGCAAAATATTGTGCAAACACATCACAACAGCAAGGTGATCCTTCCCTAGTAGGGAACAGCTAACCTTAAACAAGGACACAGGAGAGCAACTGATATTTTGTAGGCTCACACATGAGCTTGTATACATGCTTGGTGAAATTCATGTTTTATCATCCTTCACTAGTATTCCAAGCATCACTTTGTTTGTCTCCTAGAGATAAAGGGTTATGATGAGAGAGGGAAGTCATACCAAGTTCCTGGGTTCCTCTGTCTTCCAGATTCTAGGATATAGACCCCTCCACTTTGCAAAGTTTCAAAACTTATATAGAAGAGGTTTGACCACCACAAAGAGCCAAGCACATGTCCTCCATGTTCGGATTACAAATCAACTGCTTGGAGGCAAAGGTAAGATTAAATATATTTCTATAAGTGGGCCAGAGATTATCATAAATAAACCCATGGTTGCTATAGAAAACACGAAGTCTTCCCCAAGGAATAGTCTCCAAGATGGATGAACCCCAAAATGTGTCTGACTTATTATTCTTATTCAACCCATACTTTCCTCTACAGTATATTCCTTTCTTCACTTTGTGGAGCACAACTCTCTCCAATGGACTGGTAAATCATCAGTGAACATCATGGTACCTCCACCCAACCAGGAAATCACTGTCAGGGCATCTGATCTAATAGCACCACTCTGGGCCCATTGGGTTTACCAGGATAGGATGACAAGACTTATAGTGGCTGCAAAATAGGCTCTAGTTTGATCCTGATGCCTGAACTCTGCAAATGCTTACTATTTTAGCCTGACAACTTAGAGTAGATCAAAGAAGCCCAGCAGCAGCTTAACGGCAGAGGGGGTCAGAAAGCCAAACAAAGAGAACTTCGCCCAGATGAAAGTAACATTTTTCCAGTCTTATGCCAATGAGTACATTAACCAGACACCCTTTCAACCTTTTGCTTTCCTCCTTACTTCCAGGTCATAACTTATCCTTCTATTAAGCCAGATAATCAAGTAACTCTTTAAGGGGCTGAGCTACCCTGATCCTTTCACTGGTGACAGGAAGCCAGTTTTACTCCCAAGGAAGTGATCATACTAGATTCGTCAAAATCATCTTTTTAATATTAGGTGTGCTCATAATTGGTTCAGAAGCCAAAGGATAATTCTAAGGTATGATTATCCTTCAGGCTCAACATTTCACTCATTAATAACCGAACTCATCAGCTTTTTGATGGAAGGGACAGCTACCATTGGAAATTAGAGGACAATGACCAATATATAGATCTGTCCACCTCCATATTTGCAGAAATGTTGATCTGAATGTGAACAGCTAGTAATATCCAGTAACCCCAAACTGGAAAGTAATGTGTGCTACTTTGCCATGACAGTGTATTACCTATGCAGATCAATCCGCAGACAATGAGGAGGAGCAGGGAGTATGGGTGGATCTAATAACTTATAGCAAAAATGTTTCTTTTGCTGTTACAGTGGCCGCCCAATGTTCTTGAATGAATGAATACAGTTTGGAACATAACTTGGGAACTGAGAAGAAGCCATTGCTCAAAAGTAGAAGCAAAATCAATAATTCAACCATGCATTTGAGTTTCAGCACTGGTTACCTGTTGATGCAGGTTTCAAACTGTAGGTATACAACTTGAATGTTCAGTATTTTGTAAGAAGCATAAAAGAAAAGATTCTAGGTTATGGATAGGGATAGTGGATAATAAGTCCTTTCGGTACTACCGGTAACCCTTTAGCCACAAAATGCTTAAACCCCCAGTTTTATCACTAACAACCCATCTAATAAGACCTTGGATCAGGCTAGTCCAGCCTGACCACACTCAATGTATGAAACTGCACTTGTCAGAATTCAATGGGTTCATATTCCTAATGTTGGTTGTTGTTATACTAATTGAAAGGACAGCAAATTTGGAAAAACTGGCTGAGCTGCTAGTTATC
Source organism: Thermophis baileyi (assembly GCA_003457575.1). Lineage (NCBI taxonomy): Eukaryota > Metazoa > Chordata > Lepidosauria > Squamata > Dipsadidae > Thermophis > Thermophis baileyi. The sequence goes on from QLTV01003274.1 coordinate 636,913, forward strand.
TTTGTCTAGACATGTCTATATTCATTTTGATGCTTCATTGTACATCTTATCTTCAAAGCACTCCTTAGTACATCTCAATGATTTTCTAGTTGCAGGGATTAAAAGCATCCTCTTACAAGCTTTTACTTCATAGAAGTAGCAGCCCCATAGAATGGTAGTTTGAGGGCCTAGACCCACTGCAGGCTTCAGTGCAAAATTGTACCATTGCTAAGCATGAGAGAAATATGAATTATAGTAATAAAGAAGTGCATTGAGGTTACTATTACACATACCTCTTATTTTAAAATAACCATCAGCACTTTGCAAACGCAAGCCACTTACAGAGGAAATCACAGCTCTTTTAAATCTAAGCTGCAGCTCCAGTTTTCTTCAGCACCTTCTACGACAAACTTCAAACATGCTGAGAAAAAGCAAAAATGATCCAGATCCCAACAGTTGTCAAAAGCATTTTTATGAAACTTCCCAAAGGCTGGAAAGAAAGTGTCCCCGGCTCTTAAGTACCCCAGTTGCCATTGCTCATAATCCCAAGGAAGAGAGGTCAATTACTGCACTTCTAGATTTCCCCCAACCCCTGCTCATCCCCAGAAATAACCACTTCCTCCTTTAGATTTGGAAATCCTAAAACAAGCTTAATGGGGTTCAAGAGGAGAAACAAAGTAATTCCCAAACTGTCCCAAAGATCCTAAAAGGGAGAGAGAGAAAAGAAAATCTTCTCCACCTCCTCAACATTTTCTGGCCATTAAAAGGCTGTGCTTACTTCAATTGTACCTGTTCAATATAGAAGAAGAAGAACCAAAAGAATCCCAATTAAAAGACCCACCTAGACCACAATAGCTGCTTTTTGCAGTGCTGTTTGAATTAGTTGGGATATGGATCCAACTCAATGGCTTCCTTCTCTTTAGGGAATCTTGACAGAGTTTACAGTGCTTCGGTTTTGAAGGCAAAAATGTGCTTGAGAGCATGTGCAGCACTCCTAAAGCATCTCTTTGTAACTCCTGATGCATAAATGTTGTATGGCTTTTCCAGGAATTACATGGCAATAGAGAGGGCAGTTTGGAGATTTTAGAAAAATGTTCAGTAATTTGAAGAAGTTGAAGATAGCAGATATTATATCGGTGGGTGCCTGTACCCTCTTCAAATCACCTTTTTATCTTTCAATCTGGAGCGCTGCATAGCTTTGTGCTTAACACACAATAGGTGAAATATATAAAGTGTGTGTGTGTGTGTATACACAGAACTATATATAAGTATATAAAAATGAGACCTCATTCCTCCAGGCACTAGCAGAAAACAGTATGGCAAAATTCTGCTCAGCTGCTTGGGAACTGGCCAATTGTCAGGGAAGGGGGCTCTAAGAACCATCATATTTTGATGAACCTGAGAGTTCACCATATTTTGAGTCACTCTGAGAGATGGGTGGTACCTAAATTTGATTAAGTAAATACACAAACCTTCTGGGAAGGATAATGTGATAACAGCCGGCTACATTTCTTTCCTGCAAACTCACAACTGAAAAGCTCCATGTCTCCAAGCCATAAAGGATTGGGTACAGAACAGATAGAATTTGGACAAGACAGGATTGTTACCAATTTTAGGTTTGGATCTGACATATGCATACTCTCCGCAGAGTTATCGTACCTTGAAGGATCAGATTTGTAGTTTGGTCTTGGATCCAGAATTGATCCAGATTATTTGCAAGACTTCTTAGGTCCGTACCTCCCACCGCATAATCTTAGAACTTCAATGGGGGATCTTTTGCAGGTGTGCAATACTTTACTATTAATATCAACAGCCAATTCTGCCTTCTCCTGGAGTGGTATAAACCAGGGGTCTCCAACCTTGGCAACTTTAAGACTTGTGGACTTCAATTCCCAGAGTTCCTCAGCCAGCTTTACTGGCTGAGGAATTCTGGGAGTTGAAGTCCACAAGTCTTAAAGTTGCCAAGGTTGGAGACCCCTGGTATAGACTATGGAACAAATTGCCATTGCAGTTGGCTCCCCTCAATTTAGGAGGAAATTTAAGCCATCCTTCAAGATGTTCAATTAAAAATCAATTATATCTACTGCGTATGAATATTTGTTACCCCATTTGGAGCCACAAATTGGAGTGAATGCTCCCTACCTAGGTATTTTATCATGAACTGATTACACAATTATTCTAAATCAATGCAGTGCAGTTATGAGGTCCAACTGATAGACCAAAGCAGCTGTTTTCTTCACATTTCTCCACAAACTTTTTAGAATTCTATTAGGCCAATTTATTTCCAAAACAGTGCTTTTAAGTGCTGATGTGTTCTATTTTCCATAAGGGAGTAAAACATCAGGAGGTATATTACACATATATCTGGTGGGGGAAAACCTGGATCTTATTTACCTACCAATAAAGTAACTTCTGAAATGTTAATTTTTCAAGAATTGCAAGATTAAAAAAAACTTCTTAAGGCTCCCCAAGGTACTAAAAATGGGTGTTGTACAAAGCACATGGGTATGAACATATTAAAATATCTACATCCTCTAGAAAGCTTAACCCACCTGCTTTGAAATATTATTTGAAAGATTATTTCCATTATGTGTGTTCGTGTATATGCATGCACAGCATCTTGATGGTGGTCTCAGACCATATAAGGAGAACCAGGGACAATCTTCAAAGCAAATGCTTGGAGTCTAATGCAGAACGTGGCTGTTTTAATGCTTTGATGCTTTCCTCATATTAACACACTTTGCAAATTACTATTTCTAATGTTTTGTATGAAACGAGTTTTAAATTAATAGACTAGGTTCTGCACAAAGACTGGGTTTATACATTACACTAAACCCTAATGTGATCTGCCAATTTTTTTTTTAACTTAGCATACTTGAGGTTAGCAAATTGTGGTTTATATATAGCAATAGTAATAGCATTTAGACTTATATACCGCTCAATAGTGCTTTACAACACTCGCTGAGTGGTTTACAATGTCAGCATATTGCCACCAACAATCTGGGTCCTCATGTTACCAGACCTCAGAAAAATGGCAGGCTGAGTCAACCTTGAGCGTGTCAGGATCGAACTCCAGGTTGTGGGCAGAGTTAGCTTGTAATACTGCATTCTAACCCCTGCACCACCAGGGCTCCTATAACTTAGCATGATGTAGAAATGCACTTAATTATAATTTATTTAACACACAGTAATACTGCATTCTAACCCCTGTACCACCAGGGCTCCTATAACTTAGCATGATGTAGAAATGCACTTAATTATAATTTATTTAACACACAATAGTTAAGCAAATAATGAATTAATCAACTGAGATTGATGTGGCAACCAAGTCACAGTGTAATTTATGAAATCAAAAGCAGACCATTAGTTAGATTTTGTGCCAGGCCAAGTGCTGGATCCAGTCCCCATTTTTGTCTGTGCAGAATGGCAGTAAAAGAGGCAGTACAGGGAACGGGAGTGCATTCTATACCAGGTAGGTAACCTTCCAATTGTATCAGGAGTTGATTAGCCCTGAATTAGAGACTGCTGCTCAAGATCCCAATTTCTTGAATAATGTTTCTCAGTTCCAAGAAGAAAGTATTCTTACCTCACTTAAGAAAAGATCCTGCTGATTGCTATAAGTGGGCCTGGTGTAGACAAAGACAGGTAGAGCATAGTTATCATGATGTTGTTGAGAAATACGAAGGCCTTCTTTTACTCGAGACCTCACAAACTTGCGGCCATTCACGGTGTTGGCCAATTCACGTTCCAAGTAAATGGAAGGAAAAAGAGCAGTACTCTCCTTCCAGAGCCAGGCCAGGTGATCGTTCCGTGTCTTCTCTACATCAGGACAGTGACCAGTGTAACTGTCCTGGTTGTTGCGATAGTCATGGTTATAGCAGTCTGGGAAGAGGTAGTAACCCCAGAGCTGTCGTGGACGAAAGCTCTTGGCATATCGCAGAGTCTCCCTCATAAAATCACAAGCCGATGATTCAAATTCATACTGGGCCTCCTTCTTCAATTGATCTTCTTGCAATTTAGGACGTCGAGCCAGCACAAGCTTACGAGAGGCATTCCGGTAAATGTCTTTGGGCTGCCAGTTTCGGATCCAGATGGGTCTCCACTCTTCCCAGTCAATGACTGCCAATCCCTCCTTTGAATCAGACCGGATGTATTTTTGAATGCTCTCTGTTAACCGGATTAGATGTCTCTCCAAACTGCTGTTTTGTGGAACACCCCCATTAATTGGCACTTTGTTCGCATCATAGTAGGGATAAAGGCCCAAGCGTTCTCTATAAAAAATGGTCAGGTTCTGGTCCACAAAGCCCTCATTAGGCGAGGCCTGAACATCAAAAACGGAGAAGTCCAATTGAACCTTGAAGCGAGGCTCACAATCCTGGGTTGGTGCATTCCAAGCCACAATAAAGGGCCTGCGGGTGAAGATAGGGGTGAAAGCAGGCTTGTCATACTGCCCAAGAGCACCAGTCACAGCTAGGAACATGAGCCATGGCACGGCCAGTGCATTGCCCCCCTGCATTCTCTCCAAGTCACTTAAAAACAGAATGATGGCAGATTAAAGCCTGCAGAGAAAAAGAAGAAGCGTTATTACAAGCCTTCCTCAACCTGAAGTATGGGAATAGCATCCTTAAAACATCTGGAGAGCTTGAGGTTGGGTAAGATACTGTAGTTCTGGAACAAAGTAGAAACTCCATCCCTCTCGAGCAATGGAATGTCTAGTCTGTGCTGCAATTTTTTTTTTTAAGAATTCCTCAAATTTAACTTGAATCTGTTCTGCCAATAACCTTTTATTGTATTCAAAAGTTGGGAAAACCAGACCTTCTTAATTTGGGATGTAAAATGGAGACCTGAAATACCCTTATCAGGATGTACCTAACATTCTGGTTTACTCTGATTTACAAAGTTTGTAGCAGAGCTGGAAAATGATTATTTATTCTTAGAATTCCTACTACAAAGTCTAGTGTAGCAAGACTGCATCTATCCAACAGTCAATATTCTTTTACTTTTTCAGCAGTGCCAACAATTCAAACAGGTATAATCCTTGCATGACCTGTCAAAATCTATTTGCTCTTCGCCTGAGACTCCCCGCTCCCCCAGCCTACAGAAATGAACAAAAGCAATCATCAGTAAATACTACAGTCATATTCATTTTTCTTCCTCGAAGCCTTAAGACTCAAGAGTATATGACATGCGTGTAATATATCTCCTGAACAATTTCACCAGTAATGCAACTACACTTCTCAGGGAATATTCTTATTTTGCCTCCCAAAGGGACGTTCCCTAACTCAGTATGAGCATCTAAATTGTATCAGAAGCACCATGGACTCTTGAGTCCATCAGAAGCACTCTGACACTCAAGAGTGCAAAGAAACAAGTTAATCGATTGGACTCTGGAATAGGAAATGCTTCCTTCAGTGTGCTAGGGCTATGAGAAGTCTCCCAAAAGAATTCTATTTCAACAGAATCTGGACAGAGGGGTTTAAAGAATTCTATGGAATCTCTCCCCAAATAGGCTGAGTTTCTCTGAAGCAACGTTTTCAAACTTTTTCAGGACCTCGAGCCTTTTAGGTTTAAAAAAAAAAAACTAGAACCTCAATCAAGAGGCAAAATTCTGGTGAAAGAAAATTGGCTGAATTTCAGCAAAAACAAAAAAAAACAAAAAACACATCTCTCAAGGAACTTTAGGGTTCTGTGAAACACAGTTTGAAAAACCGTACTTTGCATTGACTGCATGTCCCCCTCAAATTTTTGTAATGCCTAAAGATGCTTTAACTTCAGTTGAAAGAAAATAGAATCCCCTCTCAAGCTCTTTCCACAACTTGTACTAGTAGAAGCCTTTCCTGTTGTAAGAAGTTCAGCTCCCACCCTCCTATTTAGTTAATGGGACTAAAGCTTTAAAGTTTTCAAGCAAAAGAGCTCTCTGAAAGTTGCTTTCTTTGGCGGGAAAAAAAAAAGAAACCCCTATCAAATAACAGGCGAGAGAGGAAGGCGCAGGGGGAAAATGTGGATGTCAGCAACTGTTGAACTAACAAAGCCACACAAGAATGCTGGCCTTCGGGAGCCCCTCCTGAAGCAACCAGACAAGAGGCAGAAGCCTCAGCAGAGTGTGAAAAATCGCAGCTGAAAGGAAATAGATCACGGCGTGTGCAGGACCGAGAGAAGCGCATCCCCACGTGCTACCACAACCATTAAAAAGGGCTACGCTCCGAGTGAGCGAAAGCGATCTAACTCGCCCCTAAATTCAGGAGTCTGAAATTGTTAGTTTAGCCAAGATACAAACCAGATTCCTCACCCCAAGAGATTCAATCCGGACTCATAGGAGGTGGGGGCTGGAGAAAAGTTTACGGAGAAGTTATTTTTCCATTCAGTGGCTCCGATCGAGCAGGCATTTCAATCAACTGGGCTAGGAGCTTTGCCAAACAAACCAAGCAGAGAAAGGGATCCGCAGCCTCGCAGGAAAATTGAGCCTTCCGCAGACGAGCTGAGGGATTCCCGAATCAGGATCGGCTCTGCAGAAACAAAACACCTTAAAAGTGATCTCGGACAACCCGCATTAAACACCGCCCCACGCGCCTCTTTCTTCCCAGCTTCAGCCATTCTTTGCCGATTCAAATTGTCAGCCAGCTCTGGATTTTGCTTCCAAGTAGCTCCTCCATAAGTTTCCCCCACTAGCGTAATTTCAAACACACACACACACACCCCAGGCTTCTCCTTGTAAGAACTCACCTGGATACTTAACTCATCAAGCCCCTTGCCAGCTTTATGTACAATATCCTCGCGGGCACAGAGCGCTCGGCTCTTAAAGGGACCGTGAGCCCGGTACCACCCACTCTCTTCCTCGGCGCCTCAACTTTTCCTTTAAAAGATCGGCGTGGGGGGACGGAACGATGCTGAGTTAAAGACAGGGGGTAGTTCCCCCATCGACGAAAAAGTTCATTCCAAGCAAACTGCTCTGGGATAATTATTGGAAGCGAGAGAAAAAAGTGACATAACATCTTCCAGAATCTTGATTTTTCACCGTCAGCTATAAATACAGTATATGCATATATGACTGCTGGATCTGAATGCTTCCCCCACCTACGGCAGTCACTTGGTATAATCCAGCTACTTCTTGTGCGCCAAGCGTGGCTCGCCTCTTAAAGAAACAAGAATTAATTTCTTCCTAGCTTGTTGGTGAGGCGAGCCACGCTTGAGGCACAAGAAGTAGCTGGATTATTTTTGTAGTCACAGGTACCCTTAAGCAACCCATGAGAAGAGCAACTGTAGCACTTGAGGTCTTACTATTGATTTTTTTTCTACAGAATCGGAGAATGTATTGTATTGTTGTATTTGCCCTTCTCCGGTTCCGTAGAAAAAAAATCAATAGTAAGACACCAAGTGCTACAATTGTTCTTCTCAAGGGTTGTTTAGGGATATGTGTGACTACAAAATTGCCCAAGGCAGCTGACAAGCGCCTCTTCCATGTGCAAAATACACTTCCATACTGAATGAACAGAGTGATCTTTATTCATATTTGCAACTAAGAAAAGTGGCTTCTAGATCAGGGGATGTCATATAATTTAGGGCTTAATGAATCCCTGTTGGCATTTAAGATTTAGAAGGTCCATTTAGCAATCCTATAAAGTTACTTTTCCCAAAAGTTCTTGGGCTGAAGCTGCTGTCGTTCCCATTCACAGGTAAGAAAGTAGCTAGAACTGGCAGGTAACAGTTTGGTCCCCAATACATTCACTCATCTGACCCAGCTTCTAAAACTACCTTCTGGTACAGTGACCTGTGCAAGCACAACTAGTGAGGTGGTGCTGGTCAGGTTGTGGATTTATGGTAAAGGAGAAATTTGGCTCTCAGACTTGCTGGTTCATAATTATAGGTAGTCCTCAACTTACGACCACAATTGAGCCCATGATTTCTGTTGTAAAATGAGACAGTAGTTAAGTGAGTTTTGCCCATTTTATGACCTTTCTTGCCACAGTTGTTAAGTGAATGACTGAAGCTAAGTTAGTAACGTGGTTGTTAAGTGAATCTGGCTTCCCCATTGACTTTGCTTGTCAGGTCACAAAAGGGGATCACATGACCCCGGGACACTGCAACCGTCATAAATATGAGTCAGTTGCCAAGCGTCCGAATTCTGATCACATGATTGTGGGGATGCTGCAACTGTATTAAGTGTGCCATTGTAACTTTGAACGGTCAATAAATGAATGGTTGTAAATTGTATTACCTGTATTATTTTTTCCTAACCTGGCATCCGCTAGGTATATTGTACTACCCCAAAGGTGTTTTTTCAAAAGGTAACTGGATTTTGTTTTTCCTTGAAAACGTTTCACTTCTCATTCAAGAAGCTTCTTTAGTTCTCTTCTTGGATGAGAACCGAAACATCTTCAAAGAAAAACCAAGAAAGTCCAGTTGCCTTTTGAAAAAGCACCTTTGGGACAACCGTGACCTGGATGACTGAGAATCTCCACAGACATACTGCACTATCATATCCATCATTTCCCCCCCCCCCCGCTCTTTGTTACAGCTAAAAGTTGTAGGCCGGGGGTGTCAAACTCGCGACGACACGTCGTCACGTGACGTTTTGCAACTTTTTTCCTCTTCGCTAAAATGGGGGTGGGCGTGGCCAGCGCGTGATGCATCCGGCCCGCGGGCCGCGAGTTTGACACCCCTGTTGTAGGCCAACTCATTGAGAAAGTGCTTGCACCTGGAAGAGAAAACAGACAAGAGTCTGTTATGAAAAGCCTACTGAAGTGGAGGAGTGGGTAGGTCTGGGCTTTGGGGAAGAAGAGAGGCTAAGTAAAGCATTTAGCTGTTTCTGCTTCCACCAGTTTTTCTGAGCCACCTCTAGCAAGAAGAGCTACGACAGCCTTGAAGAAGGCCCACTGGCTGGCCTCCCTCCTTTCTAACCGCATCTCTCGGTAGCAATTGGTATAAGGATGACCTTGGGAGCACTGGCTCTATTATTTGAGGCACAAAGCGGTTGCTATGTCCAGAGGATGGAGTCCCTCAGAGTATTCATTGATTATAGACTGCAGATAAATGGCTGCCACAGGAGCAGTGCAGTTTTGACTGAATGGCCATTGTCTGGCAAAGGAGAGTCTTTTCCCCAGCAATGCGCCAGCCGCCTGACTGGGTGGGTTTTGGTTGAGCTCTCCCATGTCCTGGCAACGGGGAGGATTCTACTCTTGAAACAATTGGCACATTCTGCCCAACCAGCATGCTGGAGATTTTCCAAAGTGCCACTAGAAATCAAGAAGAAAAATAGCTTCTGACAGCCAAAATGCCCAATGCTTGAATAGGGTTCAGTACTGTTGTTTGGTTCTCTTTTCCACATGGATCCTGCTGTATAAACATACATCACTAAAAAGCTTGTCTGGGAGTTGATGGGAACTTGAGAAACTGACATGTCCCTGGCTTTGATAAATGTCAGCTGCATTATAGAGCATCCTAGACATCCAAAATGCTACTTGCAATTTCTCTCTTTTAATCTGACAGAAAAACAGGTGGAAGCTGTACTTCAATCTCAGGTGTGCCATTATCTTCTTGGCGTGAATAGAGAGGACTAAACTACCAGTAGTTTTGACACAGTTTCCAGAACAACTCAGTTCCTTATCCCCCAAGTTTTCCCAACTTGGTGTCTTCCAGCTGGGAACCATGGGAACATGATTATGAGCAGACTAGAGATTATGGGAGTTGATCCAACACAACTGGAGGGCACCAGGTTGGGAAATCCCAAAGGTGCTTTTTTCAAGAGGCAATTGGACTTTCTTTATGTGTCTTTGAAGACGTTTCACTTCTCATCAAGAAGCTTCTTCAGTTCTGAAATAAAGAAGCTTTTTGGATGAGAAGCAAAATGTCTTCAAGAAAAAACAAAGAAAGTCCAGTTGCCTCTTGAAAAAAACACCTTTGGGACTTCCATGACCTGGATGACTGAGAATCTCCATAGACAGGTTGGGAAATATTGTCCATACTATTTTGAAAGGTTTTCTTTGAGCTAATTATCTTTTGAGATTCTCTTTGGCATTTGATTGGCTGAGGCACTGGCCATATTCCATGAGAGGAACATGACTGGCATCCAGTCAAGTTTATTTCAGTGTTTGTGTGTGCATGAGAGAGAATGTGGGTGGGTGAGGAAGTGTAGCATTCCAGAAAAGTTTTTTCTTTCTCCCCCTTTTGGAATCTTCTAGGCTTCCCACAATTGCAAAGAGTTTAAACATCTTACTTTGAGCAATTAGCAGAGGACTTCCCTTTCCTTCCTGTATAGGAAATTATTCTGCCTAGGCCTCATATTTTAAGGGATCCTCCTAAGATTTCCCTCTGAATGAATCAATTTCATACGTCAAAAGTTCTACCTTTAGTGGAAATCTGCCTCAGCGATATTGTTGGCAACATCCAGGACAGGAGAATGACATAAAAATCACCAGATCTCGCCCAAAAAGGAAAATGTACCTGCCTAAAAGCACAGCATGTTCAGGAATCTGCTACAGCAGCTGCCAGGAGAGTTTCTGGAAGGGCATTCTTGTTGCACCATAATCCAGATTACTATTCTTGTCCCTTGCCTACTCCTGATTGCTTCTTGTGGAGCCACAGTTAGCCAGCTTCAAGTTTCTTACAAGAATCCAGCTTGTGTATTTCAGTGGTTTGCAATTTCCTCTTTCCTAGTGCTGAGAGTGAGTGGCCCAAGGTCACCCAGCTGACTTCATGCCTAAAGAGGGACTAGAACTCACAGTCTCCTGGTTTTCTAGTCTGATGTCCTAACCATAACATCAAATTGGCTCTCTTCAGTATATCAAACCCAGACAGGAAAAGGGTTACCTGAATAAACCATAGCTAACTTAAGGAAGGATAGATATTTTATATAGAGATAGCATAAAGCAGTGGTGTCAAACTCACGTCATCACGGCAACGTCACGTGACGTATTGGGACTTTCCCCCCTTCGCTAAACCAGGCATGGGCGTGGCCAGCGCATGATGCATCCAGCCCGTGGACCGGAGTTTGACAGCCCTGGCCTAAAGGACTATTTGTTCTTATTACTTCCTTAACATTCCCCAATACAGTTACGATTTTTTTAAAGCATTCCTCAGAGTCAGATTAAAGAAGTGAACTGTAAACTACAAAATGTTACATTTGTCCTCTGTCCTTTCTACTATTCCCTCAAGACCGTCCCTAAACCCCAGTGCAAGAGGAGTAATCACAATTTACAAGATAATTGTTAGAATCACTGACTTAATTTAAGTAGCATTGAAATTTGCTGTGTTGAGGTTTTGTATTTATTCCCAAAAAGTTTATTTGTATTAGTATAGTACGAATACTGATGTTTGGAAAGAGGAAGGGCCAAATTTTGTATTTCTCTGGGGAAAAAACCCTGTTTGATGATTACAGTCATAATCAGAATTTGAATCTGAGGAATTTTATACCAGCGCCAGAAAATCTGGCCATCATAATCAAAACATTTCCTTTGTCAGACTTTTCCAACCTGGTACACTGCAGAAATGCTGGGATTGCAGCACTTTGGGAATTATTTTAATTTTGCTAACTGAGAACTCTTGTTCTGTAATTCCAATAGTTCTAGGGGTAGCTGGTTGGAGAAGGTTTTTTTTTAATTTAATTTTATATTGCTCTTCCCAAAGTAGCTTAGCATGGCTATTTACGGCTAGCCTATTTCTGCCTAAAAGAAGTATATTCAGTGGATATATTGTATGTATATCTACATTTGAAACCAAAATTAGCAAAACATGTAGTCAGAAGGCACAAAATGACTGTTGGAAGAAATATCCATCTGGTTCAGTTCCAAGTGGGGAGAAAGACACTGGAAACATGGAGGCTGATTGGAAAGATGATTTAATGGAGCAGAACCATCAAGCACATGGTCCTGGTGCAGCTGAACACATGGAGTGGAGAATGAGGGTTATTTATACCCTCTCTGGTCTTTGAACTTGAGCTTCCTGTTCCTGTGGCAAGAGCATGTATTCTATTAGTTGCTGTCGGGGTCATAGCTAATTTTGTATGTTATCTGAGTCAAGCTTGGTTGAAGCTTGCTGATGCAATGAAGGGCTTGTTGGCAATTCCTATTGTGGCTGAATGGCTTTGCCCTGAAGGATAATCCCATCATCCTAGATCTGAAGATCTTTTGTTTTGTGGATAGGCTGGCCCAGTCTTTCTTAATGGACACCAAATATCTGCTGGGGGCAGGGAGCTGAAGCTCTGGATTTCTGTCTCCCTTAAGATTTCCATTTCTCTTTTAGGGGAAATATAATATTCTGTCTTTTTAAATATTTCTCAAAATATTTCATTCTTCTAGGAAGGGTGACTTCCCTCATGACTGAGTGTGGGCTGCATAGCCCACCTAGTTGAGAAGAGGGTAAATGGATAGGTGGAGCCATAATTAAGGCATCCATCTTGAAAACGTAATCCCAGTTATACTCAGAGCAAGAACTTTATTCCTTTTTCAAATAGAAAAGCTATACTTTGGGAAGAAATAGACTACAACCCGTTATAGTTTGGCTGGAAAAGTTTCCAGTTGTGTTGAAAATCTCTAAACCAAGAACTGCTGCTTCCCATTGGCAAAATTGCAGAGGGTGTTAGAGCAGATGGGTCCTTTAGATGCCCCCAAAATGGTTGCAAGGGGCCTGATCAGCAAGATAGCAGAAAAAGGAGAACAAAGGACTCCCCTCTCCCCTCCTCCTTTCCCTGAGAGCAAGCTTTAGCAGAGGCCTCCTCAAAAGCCCGACTCTTTCCACTTAATCAAAGGATCAGCTCCCAGTGGGAGGGGTGGCAGGGAATGAATGCACTTGAGTAAGGCTGCAAATCTCTTGAGATAAAGGCCTTGCCACAGCTGCTCACAATGGGACTCTCAAAGGGGCTGGCTAGACTGGGAAGGAGCACAGAGCTTGATCCCACACAAAGGGACTGGGAAGCTTCCAAATCCCAGCAGATAAATCCAAGAAAGGAGGTGGCAGAGATCTCTACAGACCTTAGGTTTAGAAAGGGCATCAAAAGTGATTTCCCATGTGATTGTTTGAATGTAAACATTGTCTTCTGCTTTCATTAAGGATATTCTTCCCTGGTCCATTCTTGCCTCTGATAAGGCCAGTATATAAGCATTATTCAAGGCTTTTGAAAGAGAGTTTAAAAACGTCCCGTCCAAAGCAAGCTCAGAGTTGGAAATGATCAGGGAATTAGATACTTTTTATTCAATGCAATGCAACTATTGTTAAAATATGATCAGAAGTGTTTAAACAGGAACTGGAGAGCAACTGGACAGCAATAGTTTAGTAAATTCCTGTTCAGGGCAGGGAGTTGGACTAAACGGTCTTCCAGCTTATTTCCAACCCTTAGATGCTTTGATTCTAAATTATAGCATCCAAACCAGATATCTCAGATGGCACTTTGGCTACCAAAATAAGAGTGGCATTAACTATATTTTTGCAGCTAACATACAGATTTTTGAAAACGTGCACATCACCAGTATAGGGGTGATCATATTCAGAACTCTGCAGCTGGAACAAAGAGTTTAATCCTTTCCTTACTCACCGAGCTCCTGTTGAAAATCCTTTCGCTACATCTAACACATAGCTGATACATAGTGCCATTGAACTCAGCTGGGGGTTGCAGAGGAGATCAGCCAGGGATTTTCTCCCAAAGGAAGGGTTTTCCCTGGAGCCAACTGAGGGAGAAAATCTCCAATCCACAATTCACATCTCAATATTATCAATTCCACCCCTTCCCACATTTGTTAGTCTAAGCCCTGGCTCAATCTAGAGAATTAATTTGCAATAATTCCATGGCTAAAGTATGTCCCAGATTTTGCTTGGTTTTTATAAAATACAATATTGTGATGACTTCACTAAAGTCAGGTGTAGAAGTAGTATGTTTGCACTGTCTGTGGAAGATGTGGCTGTTACTCATTTCATTTAAAACAGCCTGGACAGATGGCCATTCTTCAAGAGGTGAGGAAAGGCTGGATAGCCCCTACAGAATGAAAGTAAAAGCCTTCCACAAAAGGGTCATGGAGTAGATAATTAGCATGTGTGTACATGTGTGTGTATGGGTGGGGGGGTATAGCTTAGCTTTGCTGACCGCATTTTACTCTCAGGCACCATCTGTTCAATGCACCCAGCCTCCAAAATCTTCAAGCTACAACATACATGCCCCAGTGGTGTATACTGTGGTATGCAGACACAGCTCACACAACCAGTTGCTAAAGTCTATAACTACACAATCTGAGAAAAAAGACTTCATTTTTGTAATAGAAACATTGTGGGATAGGTACTGGTTTAATGATACTATAATATCCTTTCATGAGAAACTACTTTTGGAAAATGCTGTGTGTCAGCTTTGTACACAAAGAGTCCTTGACATTAAGCTCCATACCTGGAGACTATAAGGACTTTTGGCATCAGTATGAAAGCAATTGGTTACTACTATTTTACGTACTTATTAGAAAGCAAAGATAATACTAGGTCTTAAGTGTTGCTACATTTTGTTATACTATCTGAAAACTTCACCCTACTATGAATTGCAATTGGTAATGATTACCAATTGAGGGGTCCTTGGTGCTCTCTGATCTTGGTTGTTTTCTTGCAGACGTTTCATTACCCAAACTACGTAACATCATCAGTGCTAGTACAAGGACCCCTCCAAGGACTCCTCATTTCAACCTCGAGCTACAAATATTCTCCTTTATTCATTATCAATTGTTATTTATAGTAGGGTGAAGGTTTCAGAGAGCATAACAAAATTTAGCAACACTTAAGGACTAGAATTATCTTTTCCATTTTTTCCTTTTTGTCTTTTTCCTCTTTTCCTTTTGATCTATGACCATAATAAGATTCACCTATCCAAATGAACTCCAATGCAATCATTTAATTGAATTGTGTCAAACTAAATTAAATTAGGCAATATTCTTCCATCTACTCATCCATCCATGGCTAAACCTGAAACCAGAGTCTTTAGGTTTCAACGAAGATTGATTTCAGATACAGATACCTAGTGCTGTCTTTTGAATGACCAGGAGCAACTCTATTTTTTTCAGGATTAAATTTCAGATACTTTACCTGGTGGAATCATAGAGAATTTGAAATTAGAGGAAATCATCTAAGGCAGGGGTCTCCAACCTTGGCAACTTTAAGACTTGTGGACTTCAACTTCCAGAATTCCTCAGCCAGCTTAGCCAGAAATCAGCCAGCTCAGCCAGAATTCCTATAATCCAGCAGGATCCCCAGTAGTTCCCAACGTGGGGCCCACGCCCCACAGGGGGGCAATTTGATTTATAATGGGGGCAACTGGAACTTTGTTTAAACCAAGTTAATGGCCTTTTAGGCTTCCTCCGCATGAGTAGGAGTTCACTTTTTGAATAGTAAGAATTATATGTTGGGGGGGGGCATCAGGATTTTAGAGATGCTTAGGTGGGGCATGGCCAAAAAAAGGTTGGGAACCACTGGGATGGAGATCACAGTGGTACCTTTAGGTTTTTCCAGAATGCCAGTAGGGTGGGAGGCACATAGACATCATTTTGAATTTTCTTTTTTACCTCTAAGACAGTGGTCCCCAACTTTTGCGGCTTGGCGGCCCGACTGGGGGGGGGAGAGGGGATCAGGGCTGTGCACACAGCTCAACTTGTGCATATGGTGGGCCAACACGCGCACACACTCAGTTTGATTTGTGCGCGTTGAGCTGCACGTGCATGTGTGTGCGCCAGTCCGCCACTCGCGCGGCCCAGTTCCAAATAAGCCATGGTCTGGTAGTGGGCCGCAGCCCAGGGGTTGGAGACCCCTCTTCTAGGATATTAGCTCTCACATCTAATTTTGCATTGCCTGCAAATGTATTAAGTATTCTCCCACCTCAGAGGAATATAATAAATAATGATATAATAAATAAATACATAGAAAAGTCCAGGCTCCAGAATGAACTTTGGCAGTTCATTCTAGTTGAGAAACCATAGATGAGTCCTCTTGAACATGATTTTGAGTCAGTTATATATCTAGTCCATACTTTGTTCATAACAAAATGAGGGTTTTTTTTGTCAAGTGTCTCACTGTAATCAAGATATATTCCACAGAATTCCACAATATATTAAGGAAGCTATTCAATCAAAGATGAGAGAATGTCAATCTGCATGATTAGTTTTGGACATATCCATGCTGCGTTGTGATCATTCTGAGATTGTTTTAGATCAATTTCATTATGACCCATTGTGGAATCTTTCCAAGTACTGATGTCAGACCAATTGATCTGAGGTTTCCTAAATCCCCCTTTTCTTTGCCTTGGAAGGCAGGAACAATACTCGCTCTTCCTCTGTCTGGAATATTACCCATTTTCCAGGATGTCTCACAAAATAACACATAAACGTTCAGTTAGGTCACCTGCAAGTTCCTTTAGAATACAATAACTCTAGTATCCACAGTATGTCTGAAGAAACACATTCTATTTTTGGAGCAGACAAAGCCAAAATAAGAGTTAAATAGCTAATTTTTTCCCTTTGTTAGAATTTTGTCATCTTCCCTGAGCAGCTGCTGAGGTAATTCTGTTCTCTTCCTTTTATTGAGAAGCCCTTGGTATTGTTCACCAACCACAATTTATTCTGAGCTTCAACTTTCCTGACATTATCACTATAGTTCTGTCCAACTCTTCTGTTTCAGGCCTTTGCTAAGCTTTTTGTATAGCTATATTGACTTTTTTCTGATGTCTGCCATTTTCCCCTGGAATTGGATTGTTTACTCAGGTGCTCCTTTCTGAGGAACCTCTACCCATCTTGAGCTGTTATTTCCATTTGCTTTTCCGGGCATGAAATCCTGCTTGGAATCATTGTAACATTTTCGATAAAGCAAAGAAATGTTTTTTACTGGTCTTAGTTATAGTTTCCTTAAAAAAAAATCAACTCAGCACTACCTGATCACTTCCAGTTCAGGGGCATTAGTGAGTTAAATTACTTCAGATGACAAGAAATGCTGCCATAAATTTGCTGTTCCCATTGCCCATCTTATCCTCTTCTGAATTGCTGCAAGATGGTATTGTCCTCATTTGTAAGTGCGCACCTCAGTATAGGCAAGGTAATAATTCTTCTCCCTTGACGTTCCTGCTTCAGAATGTCACTTAACAGCAGAGAAAACATCCACCAATCACAGCATTGCATCAGTCTGACTTTCAAGACTTTGCCATTCTTCTCTAGGTTGATTTATCTGCCTCCTCCAATACTCCAATTTGAGCATTTCTCAAGTTTAAAATAATGTGAAATATTATTTCAAATTATTTTAATGACTGAGGGTAATTCTGGAATAACGGGGAATATGGGTTTATTTATTATTTATTTTATTTTTTAATTTTATATCCTGCCTTTATTATTTTTATAAAAACTCCAAATGACAAACATACCTAATACTCCTTTCTCCTATTTTTTCCCCCATAAAAACAACCCTGTGAGATATGTTGGGCTGACAGAGACATTGGCCCAAGGTCATCTGGTCAGCTTTCATGCCTAAAGTTTAGAGCTCATGGTCTCCCAGTTTCTAGTCTGGTGTCTTAACTATCAAACCAAACTGGTTCAAAATATGTAAAGATAAAATATGCTTCAAGAGATATATCTCTGCACTCTATTAGGAAGACGACAGGAGATCAAGTTATACAATAATACTTCAACACCAAGTTAATTTGCCCAAAGAAAACATCTACATGAAGATTGCCTAGGAAATAATACAAAGTACACTGGTTTGATCAAGGTTAAAATAGTAAATATTTTCATAAAAAATTGAAAACCCTTGATGGACTTTTTGCTGAAAATGGTTTAAAATGAACTGGGTGATTCTGGTTTTTGTTAATTAAAAAGTGTTGAGTATGGGAAGAGGGGAAATATGTATGAAATTTTAAAGGGTCAGAAAAGAGAGAAAAGCTTGTTTGTAACTGCTGTAAAGATTAGAACTTGCTTATATTTTCTCTTTTTTTTCTTTTTCTTTTTATGCACTTTTCCTTCTTTTTTTGGTTCTTTTTTTCTTAAAATGTTTTCATATTTCTTTCATTTATTTTTATTTTCAATAAAAATTATCCAAAAAAACAAATACAAAATAAAGAAATACATGGAAAGACACCAGGAGACGTTTATTTCCAAAGAGAAGGCCATCCTTACCATAATTCTGCAACCCCCTAGATCAGGGGTCTCCAACCTTAGCCACTTTAAGACTTGTGGACTTCAACTCCCAGAGTTCCTCAGCCAGCGAAGCTCCCAGGAACTCTGGGAGTTGAAGTCCACAAGTCTTAAAATGGCCAAGGTTGGAGACCCCTAGATCTTCTTGTTTGAGGGAACTAAAACTAGAAATTGAAACACGATTAGCTGCTGAGAAGCCACCTGCCCTCCCAATAGAAATTCCATGGAAGTGCTTGAAACTGATAATTACAGGGAAAGTGGCAAAGAACACACAAATGTTTGGCCCTTCTTCCCCAAAGAAAAGGTTGAGGTCTGCTTGCCTCCTCTCTACCTTGTTGGAAGCCTGGAGAGAAGATCATGTCAAAAATAAAGTGGGTGAGTTGTAGTGAATTATAAGGAGACCCAATTGGGCATAATGGTTAAGGCAAGAGACTGTAACTTCTAGTTCTTCTTTAGGAACAAAGCCAGCTAGGTGACCTTGTGCCAGTCACTCTCAGCCCTGGGAGGGAGACAATGGCGAACTATTTAAAAAAAAAAAAACCCTTGCCAAGAAAACTGCAGTTGCCAAGATTACAAAATTAAATTGAATACACAATATATAATAAACACACAATACACAATATAGTAATAAACTCAACATACCACATTGCCAGGCACTCCCAAAACATTCCTCTGATCACACCCACGCCTCCTTATCTGGCAGTTTCCAAAGGAGTAGGTGGTGAAGAACAATAGATTTTACATGGTGTTATAGTAAGAGAGAAAATACTACTTGCATAATGGTCCAGCTAATGACTGTGATTCGGTCCCAATGAGGACAGGTGTATCTATAAATCTTCCTTGCTTATTAATATCAAGGATACATAATCATGTTGTACTTCCTTTACCCTCTGAAGGAGAAAGTTGTCAGGAATTTCCTGTTAAGACTGCTTGGCACAGATATATCAGGATAATATCTGATTCATACTTCTTTGAAAGATCTGTAATTTATTTTTGAAGATGTATTTCACCTCTTATCCTCGGTGGGATATTTGATATTAGCCTCCACAAAGAGTGTTACTTTTATTATTCCTGTATTTGTTTTAATCCAGATGTTGTTTACATATTGCCAAGCTCATTTATTTAAATTTTTCAGCAAATGTGAATATTTTTCATATATACTGCAACTTTCCCCCTTTTTCCTCCCATCCAATCTATTACTATACCAGGCACTCCTTTTCAGTGAAAAGAAGACATAGCACCAAACTCCGAAATTCCAGAAGTCTTTCTCAACAGCTTCACATATGTGTTAAAGGACACAAGTGACAAAATGCAACTCTTCGAGAAGCACATGCCACAAACTGTTATCCTGAATTTTGACCCTTAGCATCGCTTTTTGAAGTCAAAAGAAATTAAAACCTCTGTAGAACACTACCTCAAATCCCATTTCAGCCAGGAGGAGATTATAGTTGATGGTATTGAAATCCATTGAGATGGCTAGAACAACCTGTGACCACATATTCCTCCTGTTCATTTTTCATCTTAGACCTGTGATAACAGACAGCAAAGCATTCCTGGCCCCATAATGAGGCCCGAGAACAGATTGAAATGAATCCTGATAATCAAATAGATCAGAGTGGATTATTAAATAAATGTTCTTCTCAAAATATATTAATCCTTTGATTGCCTGAAAGAAAACTCTGTTTGATGTGCCTCTGCAAAAGCCTTAATGGTGGAGAAGAATGATTTCTTGACCTCTATTATTGCCATAGTGAAAGAGGTAGACAAAACCTGGAGGCAAGTGTAGTTTCTCGTGACAAATTGACACTTTCATGTAGTTTTCTTACAAACAAAATAAAAAATTTTCTTTTTCCAGGACATTGTAGCAGGAGAGTCATATTAGACTGTAGTAGCCAATCGGTAAAAGCCGAAAATCAGAAGAAGTCAAATTTTCGAGTATCACAGCTTGACAACGTTGTAGACTAACAAACTTGATTAAAAGACGTCTAATAAAGTGAGCTGTAGCTTACAAAAGCATGCCTTTTAATCAAATTTGTTAGCCTGAATAGGTTCCACCCAGTGGTGAAATCCAATTTTTTTTACTACCGGTTCTGTGGGCGTGGCTTGGTGGGCATGGTGTGGCTTGGTGGGCGTGGCTTGGTGGGCGTGGCAGGGGAAGGATACTGCAAAATCTCCATTCCCACCCCACTCTGGGGCCAGCCAGAGGTGGTATTTGCCGGTTCTCTGTACTACTCAAAATTTCCGCTACCGGTTCTCCAGAACCTGTCAGAACCTGCTGGATTTCACCCCTGGTTCCACCCAGAGGTGGGATTCACATAATTTCCCTACCGGTTCGCCCAGCACCGACAATTTAGCATGCGCGCACTCTCGCTTCGGTCGCACTCGCGCCTTCCGCACATGTGTGCGGCCTTCCGCGCATGCACTTTGCTCGCACGCATGTGCACGGCTTGAAAACATGGCTAAATAGGATGGCATAGCGCCAGGGTGGGTGGTCAGGCCTACCCGCAGGTCGCTCTACTACCGGTTCGCCCGAACCTGTCCGAACCGGTTGAATACCACCTCTGGTTCCACCAGATTCATTCTGATTCTTCTCTAGGATTTTTTTTCCTGGCTTCCCAGCCTAACCTGCTAAGATTTTATGGTGATTTCTCATCCAAGCACTAGTCAGATCTCACCCTTCTTAGTTTTTTTTTAAATCTGTTTTCAAATTGGCTTATTTTAGAATCACTCTGATGTTTCCACCAATGTCACTTTGGGTGTCATTCTGGTTATTTAATTGCTATAAGTTCCCTCAAAAAAAACCAGAAATCTAATTTGGCTCAATCCAGGAGACGAAGTAAGAAGGGGGATGAGCCGAGAGACTAAGAAGGGAGTGGACGCCCTGAGGGAAGGATATGAAGGATGAGGAAAGAAATGAGGGAGAAACAATGCTGGGGGAGAGGAAAGAAGCCTGTGAAGGAGGGATGCACAGGTGGGATTCAACCAGTTCTCACCGGTTCACCTGAACCATTAGTTAATTGCTTATGCAGTTCGGAGCACCGGTTAAAAATAAAGTGCAAGAGAGGGTTTTTTTTCCTCTCTCTCCCTTCAGTTAATAGCTCCACTTAACAGTTGCAGCTGGAATGCAGCCGATACACGCTGAATCAAGTCAATAAACAACAGAAACTGACAGGATTAGGGCAGGGAAACTGATCAATCACCCATCTAGGGATGGGATTAACCTCTTCCCTTCAGGAAGAAGGACAAGATTACAAACATTTTCATTATAATGAGTATTAAGTAACACTTCTGTGATCAGCTGATACTCCCTGGAGTTTCCCAAGACCTTTTATAGTTGCTGCAGTGTTGGCTACTTCTTGTTTCTTCCTGGGGGAAAAGATACAGGAGGGGACAATGATGCAGCTTGATCATACAGGCCGTGAATTTAATGCATGTGTGGTCCAGCTAGCTGTATTGCTTCTGCTGTGAAGCACCCAATTTAGAACATAGAGAACATAGAATAATAGAAACTTCTGAAGGCAAGCTATTCCATTGATTGATTGGTCTCACCCTTAGGAAATTTCTCCTTAGTCCTAGGTTGCTTCTCTCTTTGGTTAGTTTCCATCCATTGTTTCTTGTTGTGCCTTTTGGTGCTTTGGAAACTAGATTGACTCCCTCATTTTTGTAGGAGCCCCTCAAATTTCCTGACAGAACAATTAATCAGTGGAACAACTTGCCTCCAGAAGTTGTAAATGCTCCAACACTGGAAGTTTTAAAGAAGAGATTGGATAATCATTTGTCTGAAGCAGGGGTGGGTTCCAACTTACCTCGCTGCCAGTTCGCTCCCTCCCGCGCCGCGTGGGTGCGCCACATGGGCATGCCTCATGGGCGTGCGCGCACATGCGCAGTAATTAAAAATCTGATTTTTTTTAAAAAGTCAAAAACAAGATGGCGACCGCATGCACAGTGCCGGAACTCGGCTTCTGCGCATGCTCAGAAGGAAATAAAAAAAATTTGATGGCAGCACCCACGGACCGGCACTGACCGAACCGGATTGGTGACATCATTGTGATGTCACCAGCGGGTCGCTGCCGGTTCAGGAGAACCTGTCCAAACCGGGAAGAACCCACCCCCTGGTCTGAAGTGGTGTAGGGTTTCCTGCCTAAGCAGGGGGTTGGACTAGAAGACCTCCAAGGTCCTTTCCAACTCTGTTATTCTATTCTATTCTAAATATAGGAATAGTGCTATTTTATTGTGAGTTGGACTAAGGAGAAATTTCCTAAGGGTGAGACCAATCAAGTTGGCCACACCTACCCAGTCACATGACCACCAAGCCACGCCCACCGCTGGAGGGATCCTAGAAAAGGCATCTTAGCACCATTGCATTTGAAGGTACTTTTAAGCAAACCCCTTTTGCTGGAGCCACCAGTACAGTATATTGGCAACACTGCTGCCATGTCTTTTCAGAGACCGCAATTTCTCGTATGTGGATACCATCCATGTTACTTGAGTGCAGCAGGATTAATTTTCAATTTGAGTTTTCCAATTCCAACCTTCGAGCCTTCATCCAGTATAAAATAAAGTGGCTGTAAAATGTTGCAGCCAAGGACTAGGATCAACTAGCTAAAATATTTCTCCTCGACATCTAGTTTCTATGGCTCCAGACACATGTCTAGCCCAGGACCTTCCAAAGTGGACATCAAGAATTACAAACAGCCCTGACAGACTTCCACACTTGCTTTCCTGTACAACCTCTTACATCAGACCACAGCAGTTTTTGTAATCAGTTTCCCACTGCGCTGTTGTCTGTCTCCAGAGGCTTTGTCCCTTTTACACCCGAGAGGTGCTCTTCTTATAGGATGTGACCCATGTGTCAGCCCAGTGTGACTATTATAAAAGCCATCGTTCACTTTTCCTGTTAAAAGTGAAAAAAGGCACATCCTGTCAAAGAGATAACACAGAGTTCCATCTGACTTCTTGATAGGGCAGGAAACTCATATGCCGCCTGAGCTGAAGGAAACCACTGATGAAATATAGGAAGCTGGTCTCATAACAGGAAATCTGAAAACGCTTGCTGACATTCCAGAACAAGGAGTGCTGATTGCTTTTCTCTCTCTCCCTCTCTAGGCCCACTGATAGCTTCCTAGTCATCCACCCAAAATTCCCTGATTGCCTCCCACTGGAAACACCTTCATTTCGGGCAAACAGAAAGACCTTACAGATCACTTTTAACATTTCAGTGCATTTTGTAAAAAAAAAATTTTTTTTTTAAATTCTTGATTACAATATTAGACTGTGGAGAGATCCAAAAGGAATGAAATAGCTTAAATTGCAAGTCCAGCCCAGCCTTCTACAACATTGCACCCAGCAGTTGTGTGGGGACTAGAATTGGCCACATTGACTGGGGCTCTTGGGAAATCTGCTTCCAAGACACTTGGAGACAGGGGTGGGTTCCAACTTACCTCGCTGCCGTTTCGCTCCCTCCCGCGCCACGTGGGCGCACCTCGTGGGCGCATGCGCAGTAACAAAAAATCCGGGGGGAAAAATAAAGCCGGAAAAAAAGATGGAGACCGCATGCACAGTGCCGGACGTCAGCTTCTGCGCATGCTCAGAAGGAAAAAAAATTCAAAAAAAAGATGGCAGCGCCCACAGACCAGCACCGACCGAACCGGATCGGTGATGTAGCGGGCCGCTACCAGTTCAGGAGAACCAGTCTGAACCGGGAGGAACCCACCCCTGCTTGGAGAGCTCTATGAGGTTAATGTGATTCAGTATAAGGTAGCACCCTGCCAACTAAAGCACATTTGCTATGCTTCTATTAACCCCCTCCTTTTAGCACAACACACTTAAAAAGTATTTGTTGTTTGTTTGTTTACTATTGCTGCCCACTCCAATAGCATTGACTGAGAAATTAATCATTCTGAATTTGATTGTAGATGGCCTAGTCCACACTCTTTGGACTAATGGCTGCATATGGAGTTTGTACAGGGGTGGGTTCCTCCCGGTTCGGACCGGTTCGCCCGAACCAGTAGCGACCCGTTGGTGATGTCATGAAGTTGTCACCGAACTGGATCGGTCGGTGCTGGTCTGTGGGCGCCGCCATCTTTTTTTTGAATTTTTTTATTTTTTTGAATTTTTTTTGACCTTTTTTTGACTTTTTTAATTTTTTTTCCTTCTGAGCATGCGCAGAAGCTGAGTTCCAGCACTGGGCATGCAGTCGCCATATTTTTTTCTGGCTTTGTTTTTTTGCCACGCGGCGTGGGAGGAAGCGAACCGGCAGCGAGGTAAGTTAGAACCCACCCCTGCTTCCAGGGTCCCCACGTGCACCATTTTGGCTCCCAGGGGGCTGTAGGGAGGCTTGCTAGGCCCAAATGGGGTGTGGGGGGGCCTTCAAGGAAGAAAGAAAGAAAGAAACCCTAACTGTTTGGGGATCCCCACGTGCACTGAGTTTGAGTTGAGAGCTTATTGTAAGTGGCTGCTAAGCTATCCTTGCTCAGGCTAAGCTAATCAACAGTGAAGCTCTAAGAATGCCAGATGATCAATGGGCTTGTTCTCATTTTCAAAACGTCTGGTTTTTCTTCCTGCTACCAAAGACCTTCTGGGTTCTTCACAGGGAGGGAGGGAGGGAAGGGTAAACCCTTTTACTCACACTTCATCCTCACTGTTTGGGGATCCCCACGTGCACTGAGCTTGAGTTGAGAGCTCATTGAAAGTGCTGTTAGCTATCCTTGCTCAGGCTAAGCTAATCAACAGTGGAGCTCTAAGAATGCCAGATGATCCATGGGCATGTTCTCAACGTTTTAAAACGTCTGGTTTTTCTTCCTGCTACCAAAGACCTTCTGGGGTTCTTCACCGGGAAGGAGGGAGGGAGGGAAGGATAAACCCTTTTACTCACACTTCATCCTCACTGTTTGGGTATCCCCACGTGCACTGGGCTTGAGTTGAGAGCTCATTGAAAGTGCTGTTATTTATCCTTTCTCATT
>QLTV01003274.1:664549-678636 GCA_003457575.1 Thermophis baileyi
CAGCCCTCTTTTTGACTCATGCAGTATACAGGTCCTCAATGGAAGGCAGGTTGGTAGCAATTGTTTTTTCTGCAGTTCTAATTATCTGTTGAAGTCTGTGTCTGTCTTGTTTGGTTGCAGAACCAAACCAGACAGTTATAGAAGTGCAGATGACAGACTCAATAATTCCTCTGTAGAAGTGTATCAGCAGCTCCTCTTGGCTACTCTAGCTTGTGTAATTATTTTCCAGTAGCTAATCTTCCTGAAACCGGAAATATGTTCCTTCTTTCATATGAAAAGGAGTTCAAGTTGACTGGACTTTGAAACAATTTTGTCTATAAAGTGTATAACTATAGCAAGTTAGTTTAGTTGTTGAGGCAACTAAATGCAAATTCAGAACATAGAGAGAATCAAGGAAAGACAATCAGACAGAAAGAATGGGCAGGCTCTGGGTCCCAATAATCTAACAATGACATCTAACAGGAAGCAGGCCTTCCCAGTCACAACACCTGTCCTTTGGAATAGTAGAATAGTATCCCGTGGTGGCGCAGCGGTTAGAATGCAGTATTGCACGCTAATTCTGCTGATTGCCAGCAGTTCAGCAGTTCGATTTCCACCGGCTCAAGGTTGATTCAGCCTTCCAAGGTCGGTAAAATGAGGATCCAGATTGTTGGGAGCAATATGCTGACTCTGTAAACTGCTTAGAGAGGGCTGTACAGCACTATGA
This sequence comes from Thermophis baileyi, assembly GCA_003457575.1. Classification (NCBI taxonomy): domain Eukaryota; kingdom Metazoa; phylum Chordata; class Lepidosauria; order Squamata; family Dipsadidae; genus Thermophis; species Thermophis baileyi. Next base: position 665,256 of record QLTV01003274.1, read on the forward strand.
AGTGGTATGTGAGTCTAAGTGATATTGCTAATGCTATCCACCAAAGATTCATATGCCTCTACCCTGACTATTTCTGACTTCATAAGTTTCTGAAAATGTGTCTTTCCACCCCCCCACCAGCCCTTGAGTTAGAACAGATGGCAAATCTCTTATAAGAATTGGGGTGCGAGGTGGGATGTAGTTTGAATGTTTTCTCTTCTGAGATACATAATTCTTCTATGTGTGATCGTTTATGATTGTTCCAAACGTGATACACTATGTTGCCTAGAATGTTTACAAAGTTAGGCAGCCTTTTAAATTTCACATATAAAATAAATATTGTTGTAGCCTTTTCTATGGCTACCAGTTCTGGGTTGAAACAATCCAAATGACCACCAGATAGCAAGAATGGACTCAGGTGTACAGTATTGTATCCCTTTGCTACCATCTGTTGGCCATCTAGATTTTCATAGTCCCTATCAGATATACAGTACCTACTAAAGCCTTTCCTGAAGAATTGAAAACTGTTCCATCTGAAATAACAGTTATCATCATCATCATCATCATCCCAGATAATCACAATGCCTAAACTGAAGTATGGAGATAGTTGGATGAACTGATGTGTTGGTTATAAGCCACTATCAGTCTTCCCTCAAAAGGAGTGCCTCTTTCTGTCTAATCTCCTTTTCCCTCCAGCTAGCTTACCTCTGCTCATGCTTCAATGTCATTTCCAATGCTTTAAAGAAATCCCATTTTCCTTACCTAAAAAGGTTTAAGTTTGGAAATATATGAAGTTCTCTTTCTGCTCCTATTTGGTAAAGGGTGGGAAGGAAGAAGGAAGAAGAATGGGGACACCATGGATCAAGCAATTATTCAGTCTCTGCAATACTTGATAGATCTTGGATTTCTCCCTTGTCTCCAGGGAGCTGAGGCAGCTATCGTTTTTATCATTTTGATGAGAGAGAGAGAGAGAAAAGAAGTTAACAGTGATTACATTTGCCAACAAAGGGACCATCCATCTACAGACCTTCCTCATGAGAGCAAGGGCTTTCAGAAAATTTCAGATTCCACTCAAGTTCCCTGTTCAAGTCATTTGTGCATCACTGTGCATCCCAGATGACAAATTCTGTAAGCTGCTTATAGAAATATTTCCTGGGTATAAAAGAGGTCTGAGCTGAAAGACACAACCTTTCTTTTGCTAGGTGGCAGGGAATTTCTTTCCATTCCCTTCTGCTGCTAACTCACCCTTGGAAATTAAACGAGCCAGCAGATAACGTGAATCCAGGGACAATTGATTCTGCCCAAAATATTTGCAGTGCAAAATTATTCAAGTAAACCAATCTTCACATGCACCTCTTCTCACCTTTCCCTGGTTATGTAAATAATTAGAGTCTGTGTAAAGAAGCATGTTCTGCTGTCCTTGGGACTATCTGGACAGTACTTACTATTAACTTTGTCATGTCGGTTATTTTAATTTAGACTTGAGAAGACATTTCAGGACTATGATAACAGGATTTCCTCCATTTGTTAAAGTGCTGATAATTGTGTTAGGACAATTGAGCCAGCATTTATGCCTGTGTTTCTTCCTGTCCTCAGACACAGTGGCTTTTCAGATCACAAGGAGACTCAGCGGAAACGGAAGACTTCCAGATGTTAGGGCTTTGTTTCCTGATCATGGTTATCTCCTGAACTGTAGACTCCCAAGTGTATCACCACAGGACTGATTCCTCAGTGCAATTAAATAGAAAATGGCAATGGAGGAAAGTGCAAAAGTCAAAAAACAGAGGACCAGAGGATAGAAGAGTATTTGGTATGGGCAGAGGGAATACTAATGAGAAAGACTTCCAATTGCATTTGTTTGTTTCATATTACAGAAATTATGAAGAAATAGAACTTTTGAAAAACTGCTGGGAGCTACTTCATTATTATGGTTCTTTCACACAGCATTAATCTAACACAATACTAATGAATACTATTGAATTGTAAATGAAGATTTGCATTCAGCCCTATGTCCTGTCTGTGAATTTGTCTTATGAGCAACTTATTTGACTTCTTCTAGACCAGCGGTTCTCAACCTGTGGGTTGCGACCCCTTTGGGGGTCGACCATTTCACAGGGGTCGCCGCGCGCGTTAGCCCGCCATCTTGGTGCCACCGTCACTTGCAGGGGTGAAATGCTCCCGGTTCGGCCGTGCCTGCGGGTCACCGGACAGCCAATAGCGACAGAAGCGGGAGACTTTGCCCACCCGCCTGGACGCTGCCATTTGGGTTCTTTTCCCCTCTGCGCATGCGCAGAACGCTTTGCGCATGCGCAGAGGGTAAAAGAACCCAAATGGCGGCGTCCGGGCAAAGTCTCCCGCTTCTGTTGCTATCAGCTGTCCGGCGACCCGCAGGCAAGCCCGAACCGGGAGCACGGGAGGGGGTGGGAGTCACGGCGGCGGGGTGGTCACGGGGGGGGCGCGGCATTAGAAAGGTTGAGAACTACTGCTCTAGACACCTGGACCTTCATCCTTTCTCCAGAATGTTGTGCCTTCAGTACTTAAATATGCTATAATTTCCCAGCTTATACTAATAAAATGAACTGTGCCTTCTCATGCTAGCTCCAATTCTCTTTAATACTCATTAAACTCTTGAAAATTCTGAATGAGACAGATAAAAAACAATATTTCAGTTTCAGTTTCATGGAGAACAGAAATTAATGTAAGAAAATCTCTTTACTCATTTTGAATTATAAAAACATATATTGAATACAGGAAAGGCTAAATCGAAATGTGAGGCATTGCAGTTACATTTCACATTAAGCACTGTTGAACCTTGTTGGCTGGGGTCATACTCCATGCTAAGCTGTAAATCGTGATTTATAAAACCACAATGGTTTTCTTCACACAACAACATAAATAAACCACACTTTGGCTTCGTGAAGCACAAACCCAGCCAAAAAAATCTTGAAATTGCTCCTTACAACTAGCTATAATGAAGTTCACATAGCTTGATTATATTTTAGGGATGTATATGTTGATATGGGAAAAGTAAAATATTATTAGTGCTCAGAGTGCCAGAATAAGAGGAATGAAGAGTAACATGAAGGAGAGCTTCTGGACATATGAGAATCTCCTATCCCTGCCTCATAATTTGAACACTGATATCTTATGTACATAAATATTAAGGGCATCAGGAAGGAAAGCTGGTTGCCCAGTCAGAGCTCTAAGGAGATCGGGCTTCAGGTGGTAAAGGAGGAAGGGAGAAAAAGAAGGAACTGTCTCATGGGGATGTAGTAGGAAAAGAGAGGAAGAGGGCAGAAGAGGATACAGAATTAATTTCTAAACCCTTGGGCCATCTAAACACTAGAGAATCTGAAGGGCATATGTATATGGGAATGGAATGGTACTCAGGAAAGAAGTGGTCAGCAAATCCAAGATGAAACAGAAGAAACAGTTCTGCAAATTTAGCCAAGTGCTAAAGAAGTCTAGCTGTCATCTGAGCAGCATATACTAAAATAAGACAGTCAAAGAAGAGAGAAATTGCTGTGCCAGTACAACATCTGGAGGAGGAGCAATCAAATGTTAAAGTAGAGGATACATTCTTTGAGTTACAGGGTGGATGGACAAGTTCCTACTTTAAAAGATAAAGATAAGGCAGTGATGGGGAAGCTTTTTTTGCTCGGGTGCCAAAAGGGTGCGCGATAGCGCGATAGCGTGCATGCCCACACCCATAATGCAATGCCCTCCCCCCGTGCATGTGTGCACAACCCCCCCCATGCTGCCCCCCCGCGCATGCATGCAGGCCTCACTGAAGCCTCCAGACTTCCGGTAGGCCCGTTGGGCCATTTTTCGCCCTCCCCAGGCTTCAGGAAAGCCTCCGGAGCCTGGGGAGGGTGAAAAACGGCCCAACTGGCCTACCGGAAGTTCATTTCCGAACTTCCGGTAGGCCCATTGGGCCCATTTTTTGCCACCCACAGGCTCTGGAAGCTTTCCTGAAGCCTGGGGAGGGCGAAAAATGGCCCAACGAAGCCTGGGGAGGGCGAAAAATGGCCCAATGGGCCTACCGGAAGTTCGTTTCCGAACTTCCGGTAGGCCTGTTGGGTCCTTTTTTCACCATCCACAGGCTCCGGAGGCTTTCCTGAAGTCTGGGGAGGGCGAAAATGGCCTCCCCCCGCCCTCTGGAAGGCCGAAAATCAGCTGGCCAGCATGCTGGAGCTGACATAGGGCAACGCCTCGCATGCCCTCAGATATGGCTCTGCGTGCCACCTGTGGCACGCATGCCATAGGTTCGCCATCATGGAGATTGGGCAACTACAGGTAGTCCTCAACTTATAACCATTTGTTTAACCAAAATCTCTCTTGTTAAGCAAGACAGTTGTTAAGTAAGTTTTGCTTTTCACACTTACTAACTTAACAACTGCAGTGATTCACTTAACAACAGTTTCTTTGCAACACACAGTGATTCTCTTCCTCACCATCAGAAGCTGCAACTGCAGGCGCATTGCAGGAACAATGTTTGGAGATATAATACAGGTAGTTCTTGACTTACAACAGTTCATTTAGTGACTGTTCAAAGTTACAATGGCACTGAAAAAAGTGACTCGTGACCGTTTTTCCCCACTTACGACCATTGCAGCATACCCATGGTCATGTGATCAAAATTTAGACGCTTGGCAACTGACTCATATTTATGACGGTTGCAGTGTCCTGGGTTTATGTGATCCCCTTTTGTGACCTCCTGACAAGCAAAGTCAACAGGGAAACCAAATTCAGTTAACAACCGTGTTACTAACTTAACAACTGCAATGATTCACTTTACAACTGTGGCAAGAAAGGTGGTAAAATGGGGCAAAACTCACTTAACAACTGTCTCGCTTAGCAACAGAAGTTTGGGGCTCAATTGTGGTCATAAGCCAGGGTCTATCTGTAAAATGTTTGATACCTCCCATAGTTATGAATGGATCAGGCAGGAAGAGATCCAACTTGGAGGGAAGTGGACCTGAAAACCTTTCAAAATGAAGCTGATTATTCAGGTCCTCTACTCTCCTTCCTTCTTCCACTTTCCAAATAATGAAAAATAAATTCTAGCACGTCATTAGGAAGTGATGGTTTTATCTTCACATTCACACAGGGGACAAAACAAGACAGGATACAGAACTGACAAGGACACACCCTTCTCCTTGATAAACCCTTCCTCTCCCTCTCTCCCCTCTCTGATATATCCAATATAGGCAATTAACACCCTGCAAAAAGTTTTCTAGCTCACACAATTTCAGTAATAGGTTACAGAAAAATGCTGATGTGAGACTTGAAAATCGTTTATTTGCTTTTATCATCATAGGAAATTTTATTATCTGTGTACTGATGATAAAATACTTTCCTTGCTGAGGAGGGATGAGCCACAGTATCTTCTTCAGAACTGCTCTGAGGAATTCTCACTATTTGGCAGACAAAGTTGCTCAAATCTACCTGGAGTTAGATTCTGATTGAGCAAGAGGTTTTTATTTTATTTTTTTATTTTTTAAGGGCAAGTTTATTGAAAAGGTGGTTGGGCTACAATGCCAGAGGGTCCTGGAGGAAAAAGGTGATCTGGACATATTTTAGTTGCATTTAGGCCAGAGGAAAGCATGGAAGCATCACCGATTGCGCTTACTGATGACACTAAGAGAGCCAGAACAGGAATGGTATGTCATATGCTAGTTTTGGTTCTGGTACTACCAGTGTGCTGATTATGCCCAATTATACATCTTGACTCTGGGTTCCCCAAGTAATGCTCTTGATGCCTTGTTCCGTTGTCTGGAGGCTATAAGGGCCTGGATGAGCTGGAATAGGCTCAGTCCTAACACGACTTGAGTGATTGTGGGTTTTCTCTCCCTCCCTGGAAATCTTCCATCTTTAGTTCTGGATGGGGAAGCCCTTCTCCATTTGGGATTGGTGCAAGCTCTGGAGGTTTTCTTGGACACAGGCTCCTTCTCAAACAATATACCATGAAAATCTTTGCAGAGATTCATCTTTCCAGTGGTTTGTGCTTTTTGCTTTTCTCTCTTTCTTCTTTTTTAATGTTGTACATTGCCCAGACACTTATGCAGTTGGGTGGCCCTCTAATGCATATATGCATATATTATCTTGGCACCAACATAGTATTTTCAAGCACAAAGTATTTGCTAGACCATTTTCACATTCTAGCTTTTTTTCTGTATGTGTGGACTGAGTGGTTTTTGGAGGAATGTTTTACTGTATTTTATATTTTGGCACACTGTTCTGGAATGGAAAGCACTGTTGTAAATGAAGAAACTATAAATTGGATAAGTACATCTTCAAAATGATGCTGATATATAACTGAGACTAGAATCTATAATCTTTATCGGTACTGTTTGTGCATGTGGAAGCTTGGAACATGTGAAATTCCCATGTTGAGACGTCATGGTTTTTCCAATTTTTTTGCCTTCTTTAAAATATAATTTGTCACATTTCTCCTGGGATTACAATACAAATGTTTCCACAATTCAACATTAATATTGCTTTGGACACAGTAGAGATAAGAGGTATGATTTAAATACTGTAGTAAAAAGATAGTTCATTAATTCATGAACACATTATATTCCTGAAGGATAAACTTGAGAAGATCATTTAATTCCTGCCAAAATTAACCTTCTCCCACCTGTTATCCTCCAGATGTGGAGATATACAACTGCACAAGTCCCATCAGCCCTGGGAAACCTTGTTTAGTCACTACAATTCTTCATTTTCACAAGGGAAAGAACTTTGTGCTTAGAATCAGCCATTGTATTATGGATTACATCAAGAGAAAGGATAAGGCCTTATAGCTAAAGCCATCTTTCTGTGACCCAAAATGAAGTTGCAGGAAGAGCTGAGAAAGAAAGGAAATGAGCTCATACGAGATGAGAAGGTGTGTGTGTGTGTGTGTGTGTGTGTGTGTGTGTGTGTGTGCCTGTGCGTTGAGGAGCAGACAGTGCAAAGCATATGAGGAGAGGGAGCCCTGCAAGAGGAAACCTCATATGACTTCCACTCTTTCAAGTTCAGTGCAAATGGAATAACCAGAAAGGGGGAAATAATATATTGCAAACACTTTGGAGATCAATTACAAAGCAGAACTTCATCTAGTCTGATTCAGTCCTGCTTGTTAGAGAAACAACAAGAACTAACAATCTATGCAAGGAAATTTTGCAAGGGATCAGCCCAACCAAAAATATTTAGCATGTGAACTACCTATGGTTGACCTTCCCAAATTGCAATCATTTGATTTCAAATCTTTGTTTTCAAATCTTTGGTTACACAAACAGCCATCCACTGAGATTCCTCTTACTATTTGCCCTATTCAACATTTCCCAGCCTGCTACTCTGCAGGTTTATTGACTACCTGGTCGGCACAAGCCAGAGGAAATATAAGCTACATACACAATTATGGTAGCTGAGAACAGCAATAATTGTATGTTATCTTGTATGCTATCTTTTGTGATGCAATGGGGAATATGGATCTGAGCAAGGTAGTTTGTCAGGGAAATGAAGTGAAAAATTGCAAGTTTCATTTATATGATGAAAAAACGATGATGATGATGATGATGATGACGACGACGACGACGACTTGGGACAGAGGTACTTAAAGGACTGTCTCTCTTTTCTTCCTGTGCCACAGGAGGTACATGCTCCAGATGCCTATTAGCTAAGGAGTGACAGCTGCCACAGCTGAGGAGGAAGGCACCCATCCTGTGGAACATCATTCTACCTGAGATTAAATTAGCCCTGATCTGGCTGGCCTTTTGCAAGGCCTAGAAACTTGGTTTTGTGTTCAGGTTTGGGACCCCAATTGTGCAATAAAGCTGTTTTACTGATAGTTTATTTTATAATGCTAAGCTGCTAGGTGGTTTTTTTCTTATATTATGTGTTTTCTTTGTTTTACCCACTTTATTGTGAGCTACCCAGAATTCGTATGTGAGATAATTGGCTATATAAAGTGACTGGCTGCCTGAATCAATCAAACAGTCAATTAATTATTACATTCATATACTGCAAAGCTCTCAAAAACTCTGGGCAGCTCGCAACAATCAAAGAAATCACAATAAAGTTAAACATAAAAGATAAAAGATAAAACATGGCAAGCGTGACAGACCAGATGGAATGAAGCAAGGAGTCTCATTCTCCCCCACCAAAGTCGTGAGTGAAGAGTCATGTCTTCACTGCTTTTTTAAACAATAGCAGAATAGAGGCCATCCAGATCTTGGATGTACCGGTACTTACTAACAATAGAAAAATAGGGAAATTTTAAGAAGTAGAATGGTAGTGGATAGTTTGCAGTCTTTTACACAGAATAAATGTTATTGAAAGAAGCAAAATAATGACAGTGTGTAAGAGTGCACTTCTGCTCATATTGTTATAAAGAAGTGAGAATTAGGTATGTAAAAAAACAAACAACAACAAAAAACCCACAAAGTAAGGAAGAAGCTACTTAAGGAGTTTATGGTCAGCAGTTGCAATTTTTAAAACTATCTTGCAGTTAAATTAATAATGGTCATTAAGTTTATGACCGTCCCCATCCTGTCAAACCTACCTCCAAACCCATCATACCATTCAAACCTTAGATCTCCCAATGGGCATCCTTTTAGTTTCTGGCCAAACTGGATGAAACATCCTTCCTTTAATTTCCCAACCCCTGCCCACAGTTCTGCAAAGTTCCTCTCCCCAACCACAATTTGTATGTTGTAAGACAAACCCCACTGCAATGAAGCTGCAGAGTTAGGATGAATGCTATTCGGTTCTTCCTTTCTAGATTTCTATGGACCGGCAGTGAAACGAGAGATTGAATGGAGAACCTGTCTCTTTCCTTTAATCATTACAGCACCAAAGGAACAAAGGTACAATAAAGGGGAGGGGGAAGGAAGCTTGCATTAGTGTCAGAGAGCCTGGGAAGGCAGAATAAAGGCACAGGGGGTGGGTGGGGGACCTGCCAACACAGAACCAGAGAGTGAGGCTTGCCTTCCGTGTATGGAGGGGGAGAGAAATGACCAGTCAAGGCCTGTGGTGGTCATAGTCCAGTTGTAGCACCAACCTGGCTCCATTGACAACTTACTCCTATCCGGACTGGAATTTCTTAAGCTGGCTCCAGGAACATCCAGAAGAACAAAACACTGTGCATGACGTGATGTATGGCTGTTGAGGAAACAAGGGTGAAGGGTGCTTCAAACAACCAAGAATAGAAAGAGATAGAAAGCTAGAGTAAATGCTGTGGGCTTACATTAGTTTGCCCTATGTTTCTTTTTTCATACTCCAAACTTTTAATTGGTTTGCTACTTACTCCTTTTCTGAGTTCTGAATAATGCTGCTTGAGCCCAAAGGAAATAAGTGCGAGAAGTGACATGTGTGTAGGTGTAGGTGTTTTTTAGCCAAGCCTAGCTGAAGAATGAATTCATTTGTTCCATAGTAAAAGGCAGCATAAACAAAGGAATCTTCAATAAGCAACATTGATTTCTGAATCACATCTCCACAGACAATCCCTGAGAGAATGAATGAATTTTCACATCACACCAAGCCAGAACTTGCCTAACTGTGGCTTTTCAGTAAGGCACAATTCGCTGTGTTGGTATACCACACTAAGCCATAAAAATCAGATTTTACAAAACACAATAGCTAAGTTCAAACAATAAACTAAACCAAGCCAAAGAAACTACCCTACTTAAAGGCTTAGTGCAATGTTTGAATTCAGGCAGGGTGTATGTGGATTACATAAAGAATCCACACAGAGAAAAATACTAGAATTAAGGACCCTACTCAGTTTTCAATCACTTCACATGTTTCTATAAACAAAAGTGGCCGCAGTCTTCCACAGCTGTGGCTCTAAAGGGCTGCCATTCCCCATCCAAAGCACTGGCTCTCCTAAGAACTGGGAGCCAGGAGAACACCAGCAACTGAAGGGCAAGGAGGGCAAGTGATATCACCCTTGTTATGGTACCAACCTGCAGATGACATGCATTGTATAACTTGAGTCAGTTATGAGTGGTGCAATTTACTTTGCTTATGCCCTTTGCATGATAATATCATGAAATGTATTTGTAAACTGTGACTGACAGCTTAGCATGCAGTGAGAAACAAGGCATTATAGCTTGTTCAACAAGGTCACTAGCACTGATGATGTTACCCAGTTTGGGTAATGAAACATCTGCAAGAAAACAGCCAAGCTCAGAGAGCACCAAGGATCCCTCAAAACAAACCTGGTTAACAGAAAGGGCTCAGGATTGTGTGTGCTGACCATACTATGCCTTCATGCGGAGAGCATTTAGAGACATGATTCATTTCCCCAGAATTCTCCACAGCCTACCGACTTTCCTTTTGGTCATCACTCATGATGGATTTTACTGATACAGACAGTGTGTTGGGTCTTGCTGATCAGAAGTTGGTTAAATATTCTTGGCAGTGGCTTTGTTCATGCATTTGACCTCTCTACATTATTAATAGGCCCTGTTTCATTCAGAAGTACATTTCTACTGTCATATATACCATCAAATCTTTCATTCAGGTTATGCTACGCAAGAGAATGCTTGTGAACGGGAATAGGCACTACCCTTGACTTTAGTTTCTTAGAAAAGCCAGTCTTTAATTCTCCATGAACAAATAAATAAGCAGCCAATATCTGAACCAACCCTTACGAAAACTGTAAAGGAGGTCAGTATAAACCAGCCCTCCCCAGATGTGTTGGGACTATGATTCCCAACCAGTATCTTGAGGGAAGCAAGAGAATCAGGGTGTTTGCAAAGAAACAATTGTATGAAGTTCTGAAAGAGGCCTGGAAAGGAATTGAAGAGCAATCAACAGTAACAAGTTTGATCGTGTAGGAACTATCCACACTCTGGCAACTTATTTGAGCTGCAACTCAGGCTGAGCAGAGGTGAGAAAATGAGATCCTGTGCCCAAGTATCATAAGCAGACATATTGGACAAACTCCAAACAGAAGGATTAGCGCGCAGAAAGAGCGACTTAAAAGGCAAAAGGAAAGAGGAAAAAACTGCAGAAAATGCCTGAATATTGAGTGCAAGGAGGAATGCGAGTGTGTGTTTGTGTTTAGGAAAGAGGAGGAGGAAACCTGCCACTTTCCAGGCCCTTCTGGGTGTAAACGACAGCTGGGTAGGGTGTGTTAAGAGGAACAAAAGGGTGCAACTTGGCATAGTGCAGAGAGAGAAAAACAGAAGCTCGGTCTCAGGAAGACCTGCTGGACAATAAAGTGCTGGAGGCAAAGGAACCATATCCACCCACAGGAAAAAGTCGGAGGGGGGGTGAGGGGGAGAAAGAGATGTCCTGATCTAGGGATGTTCACAGCGCTTGTAATGCAACCACTTCAAGATCATAAGACAGTTTTGCAAGGCAAAGAAATCTCCAGCCAAAGAGTAAGAGGAGAATCTGTGAAGAGTAAGTGAGACCGGGGTCCTCACAAGTCACCATCCCTCTTCTTCATTCAGTCTCTGGGACATCTGCCTCTATTGTAGTGGGCTGGGGTAGGAGGAGGTGATTCAGCCTCAGCTTACCCTGGCAAGCATTGTGCTGAGTCCTTCACCCTCTGCTGGGTGTGGACATCCTTTCCTCTGAGGTTCACCATGTTTTACCCCCACCATTGAGGCTAGAAGCAATAAGGGCCTTATCTCTGAAGAACAGGCCTGCACTTGGCCTTGGTTAATCTGGCAGCTGAGCCCTGTAAGAGCTTGGCCAAAGTGGGTTTTGGCTTTATTTATTTTGGGCTTCGAATGCAAAGAGTTTTTTTATTTTCTCAGTGCTGCTTGCTTATCACTTCTTGGGGCGTTTTTTTTACTTCACTGAGGGGAATATCATATTTTCCAAGTATCTACCATGACCTCATGTTCTACCTGGAAAAATGAAATCTTTTTCCATTGAGAAAATGTATTTTCCTCTTGATGACTATGCAGCCCAGATTGCTTGAGAATCACAGTAATAATACATTGAGCATCATCTACTGCTCCTAACTGTATAAAAATAAAACCTTGTAGAAATAAAATCAAGATAAAGAAACAACTTCCTAATAATGTGACTGTTGCTGTGATTTCCTGTATAATTGGATTTCTCTGCTACAAAAAACTGGAAAAATCCAAATAGCACTTCTTCATGTTTGTAGAGGGCTACTGTTGTTGTTGTTTTTAATCATAATGATGTACTGTACCAGTTATAAACCTTGTGGATATTTTGTTTCTTTTTATTGATTACATTAGATGTATTTATTTATTAGATTTTAATTCTGCCTTTATTATAGCATTGTCTTATGGGCAACCCGGCAGGCACGCAAAAGGATGGATGGATAACGGTGTGCCACTCATGCAAGTGGAGTTGCGTGCAAGTTTGCCCCCTGCTCACATGACTGAATGGGCTGAGGCCTGGGGTTTGGGGACTCCTGGTATAAGTAACTCAGGTTGGCACACATAATACATTTTCTTCGCTTCTTTTCCCTACAACAGCAACCCCATGAGATGGGTTGGACTGAGAGAGAGTGGCTGCTGACCCAAAGTCACCCAGCTGACTATCACGCCTCAGTTGGGACCAGAATTCACAATCTCCTCGATTCTAGGCCTGCACCTTAACCACTACACCAACCTGCCCCCCCTTCTTTTTGCTGATGTTGTAGCTTGTAAAGACCCTCATCTTTTGTCTTGAAAGAATATCCATCAATCTGATTTATATTTATGTGAACCTGTCTGATCCCCTCAAAACTAAGCGTAATCAGACCCAATTAGCTTTTGGATGAGAGACTACCCCAAAATCCTCAAGCTGCATGCAAGGCTGGGAAGTGGAAAAATATCCTGGAAGAAGGCAATGGTAAACCACTTTCATACTTCTGTCAAAAACACCTATAGCAATAGCAATAGCACTTAGACTTATGTACCGCTTTACAGTGCTTTTACAGCCCTCTCTAAGCGGTTTACAGAGCCAGCATATTTGCCCCCAACAATCTGGGTCCTCATTTTACCCACCTCGGAAGGATGGAAGGCTGAGTCAACCTTGAACCTGGTGAGATTTGAACTGCCAAATTGTAGGCAGCCGGCAGTCAGCAGAAGTAGCCTGCAGTACTGCACTCTAACCACTGCGCCACCGTGGCTCTATTTGGGGATCTCAGATAGCCTGAAGAAGGGAAATCAAGGCTTGGAGAGGAATGAGTTAATTCTGCTTCAGGAACATCTGTGAGTAGTCTCTGGTCCCTTTCAACTGGTTGTTGGGGTCATTCCGAAGGCTAAAATCATCTGTACCACCTTTTCAGCAATATCCTCCAAAGGATACCTGATACTATTGAAATTAGAAGGAGTCTGGTATAGAGATGTAAAATTTCCGGAAATTTTGAAGCTCGGAAAAAAACCTGGGTTTTTTTTTTTGGGGGGGGGGGAAACGGAAATTTTGGGTAAAATTGGAAAAG
>QLTV01003274.1:679166-704779 GCA_003457575.1 Thermophis baileyi
TCACTTCGATCCATGAATGATTTTTTAATATCTACAGGACACTTGTTACATACAAGAATGTGTTTTGTCATCCTGGAAAATATTTTATTCATCATGTTAAAATAAAATATTCCACAATGTTTGTTTTTTTCAATTTTTCCAATTTTTTGGAAAAAAACAAAAAAGCCTTCAGGAAAAAAACGGAAAAAACCCGGGTTTTTTTTCCGAATTTTTCCGGTTTTTTTCCGGGCCTTCACATCTCTAGTCTGGTAACAACTTTTTTGAATACCATAACAAGCTTTATTAAAAAGACAAGACTTTCATGACTCACACTATTCTCCTCCTCCACTACTGACAACAGAGCCCTTGGAGGCCTCCTAGTTCAGCCTCTTGCTCAAGCAATACCAATACCTATACCAATCCAAATGGTTGTCTATTCTCTTCTTGAAAACTACCAGTGATGGAGCGCCCACAACTTCATAGTTTATAAAGCAACCTTTCTGTTTCTGATATACTGTCCCTCAGTCTCAATTTTGTTTGCAAATGAGCTTGTGATCAAGGCTGGTTTTTAGGTGCTGATACAACTCCAGGGGCAGCGTGAGATCACCTCCTCCCTCCAGACTGAAAATGGTTTCTTTCTAGGCACAGGGCAGCATTCACCAAAGTCCTATCAGCTGCTTCCTGTGATCTCACACACAGCATGTGGTATGAGCTGTGTGGAAGTGAATCACCTTTTGTCACTCTGACTACAACTGCATAATCACCAAAGCCAGGGAGGCCTCTTTAAATGCTTCAGGCAGGAATTGCCAAATTAGTTCAGTCTCTGGAGGCTACAGCTTGGAGGCCAGATGGATTTGGAAATGTATTCAGTAACTCTTGGAAAGTGTTGCCTTTTCACCTCTGCAAGTGTTTTCAGCTTTTGTTGTCTTCAGAGGAAAAGATTTCAGAAATTTAAAGCCAAAAGGCCTTTGCTGAATTATTGGAGAAGGCACAAAAACGGGCCTGTTTTTGGCAAAAATGGGACGCGCAGAGGGTTTGGGAGGCCTGCAGTGTGCTCCTGGGGGCTGGGGAGGGCAAAAACGGGACACGAGGGGCAGGGGTGGGTTCTAACTTACCTTGGCGCCGGTTCGCTTCCTCCCACGCCACGTGGCTGCATGCGCATTGCGCACCGCATGGCTGTGCCGCACGGGCATGCGCGCACGGGCATGCGCAGTGCCGAAAATTCACAAAAAATTCAAAAAAAAAAAAAAAAAAAGATGGTGGCGCATGCGCAGTGCTAGGGAAGACTCCAATTGCTTAGGATCCTTTGAATCAAATCTCCAAAGGGAATAGTTTATATAACAGTGGGTTTAATATATGTTGAAGAATGGTATAAATGAATACCTCTATATACAGATACATATCAGGGGTGGGTTCTAACTTACCTCACCGCTGGTTTGCTTCCTCCCGCGCCGCATGGCTGCATGCGCATTGCGTGCCGCGTGGCCATGCCGCGCGGGCACATGCGCAGTGATAAAAATTCGAAAAAAAAATTTTAAAAAGCCAAAAACAAGATGGCTGCGCATGCGCAGTGCCGGGGACTTGGCTTCTGTGCATGTGCAGAAGAAAAAAATCAGCAAAAAATTCCCAAAAAATAAAAATTCCAAAAAAAAGATGGCGGCGTCCACGGACCGGCACCGTGACCAGCGGTTTGCTACCGGTTCTATAGAACCGGTGTGAACTGGGAAGAACCCACCTCTGGCGAGGGGGGGTTCGGGAGGCCAAAAACGGGCCCATTTTTGCCAAAAACGGGACGCACAGAGGGTTTGGGAGGCCTGCAGAGTGGTCCTGGGGGCCGGGGAGGGCAAAAACCGGACGCGCGGAGCCCAAAAACTATTTTTTCTCTTGTTTTCCTCTTCGAAATCTAGGTGCGTCTTATAGTCTGAAAAATACGGTAGCTAGATGAGTTGTCAGATGGTCAGAGCTTTGCATAGCAGTCCTCCAGCCCTTATTCTTCCTCTTTTGAAAGGTAAATGCAGTGTGTTAATAGTATACTCAAATAATGTTCTGCAACTGTTCCCTTGCTTAATTAACACTTTATAGCATTGTTTCTCAACCTTACCAAATTTAAGATGTTTCGACTTCAATTCCACACGCTGGGGAATTCTGGGGGTTTAAATTCATACATCTTAAAATTGCCAAGGTTGCTCTAGAGACTTTTGCATCAAACTGGTAACTTGCAGCTGAAGGCCTTGCCAGAAAAGTATTCTGTCGTGACCCCACCACTGGTTGCCTTGCAAGCCCTGTTTTGAGCAAAGGTTTATTAAAGCATAATTTGTTTAACCCTGGTTAATTGAATGAACTTCAAGTGGTTACACTTGTAAAACATCGAAGTCCAAATCAAATAAGCCATAATAATGCAATGTGTGAAACTGGCCACAGAATTAAAGCAGTCTCTCAAGATCATCTGGACATTGCCACCACACAAAACCCCATGACACCATCTATGATGGTGGCCATATAGCCACTGCTTAAACAACCAAGAATGTAGAAGAGTTGTCATGACTGTCAAATACCTCATTGCAACTAGTTTTTAAATGCCTTAAATAGTTAATATTTAAACAATAACCACTTAGACGGTTTTTAATAAACCGGTTATATAAACGCTGCAGGTCATTAAAGAGACCCTGTTCAATTTAGTTATAATGTGTTGAAGGTAGTACAGAAGGTCAGTGTGAAGTGGTGGTTAAAGTGTGGGACTAGGAACCCCAGTTCTAGTCTTTTCCTATGCACTGAAGGCAGCTGGGTGACCTGGAGCCAGTCATTCCTCTCAGCCCTGATCAGCTTCAGGCTGGCTGTAAAAAAAAAAACCCTGGTCACATCCCTGCTTTAATAATTTTGCTATGTGAATAGGTAAGTTTGGTGCAAAACAAGCAGACCCTGCAACTCAGTGGGACAAACACTAAGAACAACAACAAAATGTTGAAGGATGTCCATGTAAACTGGAATTGGCATAAACGCTGATATATTTCTATATTTCCAAAACAACAACAACAAATGCCTTCTACTTGATAAATAGCCCTGGAACTTATCAGCTTGGACTCAACAGTTCATACTGTTGTTCTGTTGGACATAAGGAGCATGTAATTGTTCCTGTATCGTTGCTATAACGTATTGGATTCAGTATGGCAACAGCAGCTTTTATTAAGCCAAGGAGCCTTTTTCTGTGTAACTGGAAGCTAACTGAATATGGGGCCTTTTGGCTAAAGAGAATCCACCTGATATTTGACATCACAATGAGAGCTTGCAACTGCCATAAGGAAATACCTCAAAAGGCCTGTTTATTTGATAAAAGTGCTGTCCCGTTCACAACTTTGTTTTGATCACAACTATACTCACTTCCAAGAAGTATGTCCACAGTGAGATTCTCTAGGCAAGCAGCCAGAAGCAGATGGCTTTGAGTCATTTTTTTTTTGCAATTCCAAATAAACCTTTCAGCAGAGGGTGAAATATCACAGGACAGAGCAAAGTTGGAACAAATCACTCATTGTCTAAGCTAGATGAGCCAAACCGCACTCCTTGTCATAACCCTGAAATGAATCTGAAAAACTAAATGATCCTGAGAAATATGGAGGGCCTGCTCAAAAGAAGCTAAACTCTGCCATCTGGTGGGCACAGAAAGAATCCCATCTTTTAGCATCATGGAGACTGTACTTCCCCCCCCCCCCAAATCTGGATGATTTACATAATTTTCCATAATGGGTCTACAAATGTAAATATATTGTGAAACAGAATGATGCCACCTTGTAAGGTAAACTTGTGCATAAGTTACTGCCTTTTAAAGGAAGTTCCTGGCCAATAAAGACACACACTATTATTTAATTCTATTTTTGCAACAAGAAAAGTGCCTTTACCACACATGATGAAGCAACTCATAGGGCTGTCAAACTCCCGGCCCATGGGCCAGATGCGTCACATGCTGGCCATGCCCACGCCTGGTTTAGCGAAGGGGGGGAAAGTCCCGATACGTCACGTGATGCCGCCATGACGATGTGAGTTTGACACCCCTGCTATAGGGGATTATCAATTGATAGTAGTTTGTACAGATTTTTCTTCAATTTGTAACCACCTGATGGGTTGAAGCATTTAACCCATGTCACGTTTGGCCCTATCTGTATTCAGTTGTTGAATAGAGCGGAGCATTGAAAGACTTCAATTTGGTTGGTGGCCTGCTGATGACTCATATAGTATTATGGGTAACCGGTCTCCTTTAAAAAGTTTATAGGTCACTTTTTATTGCAATAGGACATTTGGCTTCCTCTGCTTTACATAGGAAACCACAGCACAGAGGTTTAAACCTTATCAAGGAATTTTTTAAATCAGTTACTAAACGTAATAGAGAGCCATTTAGGTATAGTGGTTATGACACTGGGCTAGAAACCAGGAGATCGCATAAATTCTAGTCCCACCTTAGGTACAAAGCCAGCTAGGTAACCTTGGGCCACTTACTCTCATGCCTCAGAAGGAGGCAATGGCAGACCCCTTTTGAAATAGCAATAGCAATAGCACTTAGACTTATATACCGCTTCATAGTGCTTTACAGCCCTCTCTAAGCGGTTTACAGAGTCAGCATATTGCCCCCAACAATCTGGGTCCTCATTTTACCCACCTCGGAAGGATGGAAGGCTGAGTCAACCTTGAGCCGGTGAGATTTGAACCGCCGAACTGCAGCTAGCAGTCAGCTGAAGTAGCCTGCAGTGCTGCACTCTAACCACTGCGCCACCTCGGCTCATAAAATCTTGTCAAGAAAACTGCAGGGATGCATTCAGACAGTCCCTGGGGATTAACACTTACTCAAAGGCACACACACACACACACACACAAAAGACCATCCCACAACACAGACTTGAACTTCAATTTTTCCTTTCTGATCCTTTACTGTCACCATTATAATTTCAGTTCAATGTCTCTAGAACTTTTGTTTTAACCTAACCCAACAACTCAGAGAGAATAAATGGTCAATGTGTGCCAAGATTAGCAAGATCATTAAAAGTGGCAGTGCCACGTGGCATTACTGGTAGAGATGTCCAGGGAAACCAGAGTTAACTTTTACTCAGATCTCAAATGGCCAACCAGTAATGAAAAAGCCCATTACCGTGGCTAATGGAAGACAGGGGACTAATTATACTAGCGCCAATAATGCAAGCTGGAGTTTACCAGACTCAAAGAAGCAGTTACGGACAGACAGTCTTAATTAAATGATGCCTCTTGGGTCATAAAGAGTCAGAAGTAACTGAATTTCTGAACAACAAACAGAACCACAACTGTAGGCATATTCTGGGATATACAAACAATTTTATTGAAATTTAACAAAATTCAACAAATGCACTTCAGGGCAGAGGAAATAGATATTATACACGTTTGCCTCCAGGATTCCTTTCTGTGTGCTACAAGAACAGAAAGGGTAGTGCCAGTGGGTTCAGTTCTACACAACCACACGCACAGAAGGACCATTAAAATGAAATAGAGCTTTTTGCTTATTCCAAAGATAGTGATATATATCAATATTTTTGTCTATATACCATCATCTGCTTTCACAGTATCAGCATCCTATATAAAGTAGTCTCCACAAGCCCTCTCCCTCATCACAGCTGCCATTTGCAGGAGCCGAGCTGCTGTTAGAAAGCAAGATGAGAGGGATGGCAGAATCCCAGCAGAGCAACTGCACAGCTGGAGACACAGTGGACAGGCAAGGAGACGGCCTTGGAGAGATGAAGAGATGTCAGCTGCCGACATTCTCCTGGGAATCTACTGCAGCTTAGGAGATGTCGAGCTCAGCAGAAATGAGACCTCCTTTGCACAGAGGCTCCATTTAGATGCCAGTCAAAAAGACAGTGGGAGCAACTTGCTGTGCAAGTCACAAGGAAAATGAAACCCAACATAGCACAGTACTTTTCTGATCACAGGGCATTTGCTTGCTCAAAAAATAACCACTGGAAGAACATAAACCAGGTATTTTAGAAATGTAGATACGAGAAAGACTGTTACCAACAAACCTTCGACTGTCTCCCATGAATAAAATCTCTAGATTGGGGAGTAGAATATTCCATTTTGAAGATAAAATGTGACCCAACACTGAGCAAACTGCTTCTTCCGACCTACTTTTGAGGTAAGCTTCTTAGTAAACAGCCTTCCGCTCAAGAAGTACTCAAGAAGTAGCATAGTTCAGCTCCTTGATGACAACCTATGATTCATTATGGACCATCGTGCTGAGATGGAGTATTTGTTGGTCCAGCAAGTTTGCAAACTCATCTCGATCCGCAGGATGCTCTTGTTTCACTGCAATGACATTTCCTTCCCTAATAAAGATCAGAAATGTCAGATTCTGATTATCACATTATTCACTTTAAAAGTGAATCAAAATTCTGATTTCACTACATAAGGGGGTGTTGGCTGTTTGTACACTTTCTATTCACAGGTAATCATACAACTGGTAAACTCATAACCTGATTTCTGAATGGCAAAGCAGTGGCAACTGAGGAAACAAATGGGAACTATGCTCCAAGTATCAATCCTAATATATAACACAGACTTGTAGCTAAGAGGAGCGAAGATAAAGAGAGTGAATAGGTAGACCTCTGTCAGCATTGCTGTATGCAGTCTGTGGCCCTTCTACTTAGGCTTTTAATGCTTAAAAATGATTTCTTTGCATGGGCGGAGACGAAAGAATGCACATTAACTTAGTAATATTGCGATGCAACTGTGTACAAGCTAATTATACTGAATATTGAGGTAGCAATGCCTGAAGTGCTCAGAAAGGCAATGACACACTCTGGGAAAGAAATATGATGTGCAATGAACCCACCCACACTCCAGTTTTAAAGCTTAATACCAAGTCCGATGGGTGGGTAAAAAGGCAGGCAGGCAGGCAGGCAGGCAAGGATCGTTTGGCTGTACATTGCATATGAAAGCCTCTTCGTAAGAGTGCCTTTAACAGGGTTTGCCTGATCACCTCTCAGCAGCAGGTAGCTCTACATCGTGAAAGCAAGAAGCCTGGGATGCAGAGGTAGGCATACTGCTTCAGTACTTAGGCTCAGCTATCAGTACCATAGCAAAACATTCCACATTCATACATCAGGGAGAAGGGTAAGGCCCTTCAAAATAGAAAAGATGGAACTCTCCTTTGAAGTGCGCTGCGTTCTCCCCCTATCAGACACTACTTGGTCCAATCCAAGGAGTCTGCCAAAGGAAGATCACAGGATTTTGTTATTATTTGCCGGCAGAGGGAGATGAAGGGGAAAATGTACAGCCAAATTAGATGGCAAACATCTTGACCAAAGTACAGTTGTCTTAGTAGAGACAGTATAACCTAAGAAAGAGATGGAAACCTTTGGCTCTCCAGCAATCCCAGAGAACATGGCCGATGGTGGAGGATGCCGGAATCTGCAATTCAGCAACACGTGGAGGACCATAGGTGGAGGCTCTCCATGTGCAACATGGGAAACCAATATGGGAACAAGTTATTCTACCACAAGAATGAAGAGAGAAGTCTGTTCTCCTGACATGGGGCTCTCCAGAGAAGGTCCTGGACTATGAATCTCATCAGCTCCAGTTAGCAAAATCACTGGCCCTACAGTCACTGTGCTCTAGCATTTATTGGAGGGCTCTAGGTTGAGGGAAGGATGCCCTCTTGAAAGACAAATGCTTCCTAAGATGTAATCTATTTGGTGCGCTTTAACAGAAAAGCTTCATATCCAGATGCTACTTCACACCTTCTATCTTGCAAAGTTCAAAAAGATGAAACCTGCAAAGGAAATAGTGCAACTCCCAAGGGAAATATAACAAAGAGAGGACAACCTACTTGTTGGTCTGTTTCCTACCACCACTTCAAAAATGATTCTGTTTTGAACAGTTTATTAAGTGCAACATTACTCTCCCTGCCTCCGCAAAGATATAGTCGAGTATTAAGTCTTTCGGCCTATGCTTATAAGGTAAGTGGGTGAGTGGACAAAGAAGCATAAGAAGTTTTCTGCTCACCTTTACTCATCTTGGAAGAAAGAGGCTGAAATGTCAGTATCAACTTTTGTAAAAGCTGACTGGGGTAATCACGCGGAATATCTGTTCCCAAAAAAAGTGCAAGTCGGCCCTCTAGTGTCAAGACATTTGACATCTGCTGCTCCCTAAGCATCAATGAGCAGCTGTTAGAAAGGTTCTAGTTGACTCAGTGAAGGAAATTTTGAGTAGGCTCCTAATCCAAGGCCTGACTTCCCATCTGACACAGGTCCCACTAATATACATCCTTAGACAATATTATGCCTGATAGTCAGAAGTGTGCCCAGTGCCGCAGTTGCTGTCACTGCCTCCAAGCAGAGAAGCGTCAAAGCCTGCTGTCTGTTCGTGCCCCCAATTCATCCTCTGCAGGGACATGTGGCTGCCTAGCATGGTTTACATGAGGTGCAGTAAAACTGGGCAAATAAGATGTACTGACAGCACACAGTAACTTTCTCTTGGCTCAGACCTCACAGATGATAACAGGGAAGTCCACATGAATCCGAGGGTGCTCCAGTTTCACCATGCCCTGGAACAAAAAAGAATACAGTGTGAGTGAAATGTCGCCAAAATTAACTTCCAAGAGGCGGGTTGCAATGATCTTCCCACCTAAGACACATTGAGCTAAAAAATGTCCTGCTCATAACCAAAAATCTGAAAACATTAGAAAAGCAAGTAGGCTAAGACATGCCATATTGTTGGACTAAAGATGACTTCAAAGTAGTCATTTATCTGCAGAAGGAGACTGAGGAATAGGACCAGAAAGTAGTAAGACCCTTGAAATTTGCATCTAACAGCTTACTTCTATCACTAGAGGGACCAAACTGTTGTGATCAGAGGAGCACACAGGGAAATAATTATTTCTAATGTGACTTGCACTAGTGAAGTTCACCCCTGAGCTATTTGACTAATGAATCAGGTTGCAGAGCAAACAGCAAATATTGAGGATTAGGGAAGAGAGTGATTATGTGCTATCAAGTCATTTTTTACTCCTGGCAACCACATAAAAGGAAGAGTAGGACTAAAAAAAATATTAACAAAGAGGATTAATATCTCTTATCAAGCTAAGTTTGCTTAGCCCCGGTTCTCTACAGCTGCGTTTATCATTTTTAACTACTTCAGAGGTTCTAATCACTATTATCCACGTCATTCTGTAATTCAGATGTTTTCTACCCAAGAAAGATGTCCAGCTTTTTAAAGAAAACAAAAAAAAACCCATTTGAAAAAAAGGAAGGCCAGTGAATAATTGAATGAATGTGAATGAACACAGCTAAATAAAAGTGCATTAGAACCTGTCTGCAAGATTCTCCCATAGGAAACATAATATCTTCCAGCGCTGCTTCAGAAAATAGGCTTGAGAAAGCTTGATACAGTACAGGAAACAAAACTATATTCTTATGCGAGTTTTATTCTATAGATATAACAAACCACAGTACAAAACAAAAGAACCAGTTTGGTGTGCAGATAGTCCTTGAGTTAAAACCATTTGTTTAGCAATTGTTCAAAGTTACAGCAGCACTGAAAAAAAGTGACTTACAACTGATCCTTGCACTTAAAACTACTGCAGCACCCCTAAGACTACGTGATCAAAATGTGGGCGCTTGGCAACTGACATGTATTTACATGGTTCAAGCATCATATGATTATTCTTTGTGACCTTCCCAGCCAGCTTCTTGCAAGCAAAGACAAGAGGGGAGGGGGGGGAAGCTGGATTCCTTCAACAACCAAATGATTCACTTCCTACTGCAGTGATTCTCTTAACAACCATGGCAAAATCAGTCGTAAAACTGGGCATGACTCACCAACCTGACCCCAACTGCGTAAACTGAAGGGTATCTTAGTATTTAAGGTGCTGGCTTAGAAACTAGGAGACTGTGAGTTCTAGACTTGCCTTAGGAATTAAAGCTAGCTGGGTGAGTTTAGGCTAGTCACTCTCTCTCTCAGCTGAACCCACTTAATGGGCGGTTGTTGTTGTTATGGGGAAAATAGGAGCAGGAAAAAGCATTATGTATGTCCACCACCTTGAGTTATTTATGAAAAAAAGAAGAAGACAGAACTGAAAAAAATCTTTTAAAAAAGTTGTGCCATCACTATTTTAATATTATTTTTAAACTATAAATGGTGAGTTTCTGAAGTCCAAAATGCTATTCAAAGAACAAAACAGTTTTTCCAAGATCTTTAGTTTGTATAGAGTATCAAAAGGAAAGCATTCACAGTTTCGGTGGTAGAATTACTACACTGACAGGCCTTCAAAGGCTAGGTCTGATACTGGATGCAGAGACGGCATTTCCAATTAACTACGCATTCCTCTGGGCATGCTAGCTAGAGACCAGGGAGAAAAATAAATATCTTATATATGCCATGGATCACTACAAAAAGAAGAGCAACTTTTGGTCAAAGCAAAACTAAATCAAGTTACCAAAAAAAAAAAAAAGTACTTTCAAAGATGACATAAAGGCACTCTACTGTAACCACTGCCTATTCAGTATAGAACAGGGGTCTCCAATCTTGGCAACTTTAAGACTTGTGGACTTCAACTCCCAGAATTCCTCAGCCAGCTTTGGGAGTTGAAGTCCACAAGTCTTAAAGTTGCCAAGGTTGGAGACCCCTGGTATAGAACACCATCTATGCTCTCTGTTTTTAGTCTCTGGTGTTTCATTTGGATTGTTTAAAAAACAAATATGGAATATTCTAAAGATCTGTTTATGCTTAAGATTATGTGGTTTACCTTCAGAAATGAGGCATTCATTCCTTCAAAGGAATAAATCAACAATATCAAAGTTACAATGTTTCATTTTGAATAAATATTTTAAGTGTCAGGTATAGCAAAAAATCCCTGATGAGGCTGAAATAGACTCATAACTGCAGCAAGTTTCAAAATCTCTGCTGCAGAATCAAACCTCTTTTCTCATATGGCAGAAAGCAATCTCAAAGGCTCTTATTTTCTTACAATAAATCCAGTGGTATCAGCAATGCAAACAACAAGCCTTGCAACATATAGGAATTAATCAAGTTCTCCCTAATCTGGTGCATATTGGATCAGAATCTGGGAGCGTCTATCAAGTGTGAAGATGACCAGATTGAAAAGGCTGGATCAAACCGTCTTGCTTAGTGTTTTTGAGTCTTAGTTTGAATCCAAAACACAACAATAAACATTACCTGGGGTATCAGGTTCTTGTGAATTCTTTTGAGCTTGGCACGCTTCCTCCCATTCTTGGTGATTATTGTCTCCTCATAAAACTCATGTGCAAGGTCACCATCCTCATCATAATACATAGAGCTGAAAGGAAATGAGAAAATTTGAAAAGGAAGTATCAACCAAGGACAAAACGATGATGAAGTATACAGATCATGTTGTCATTAGGAGGTAGAGAGATGGCATCTGCTGCTGCCAACAGGCATCGGCTGAACCATGGCAAGACCGAATGGCTTTGAGTGCATGGAGCTTCAAAATCTGGGACTCTGGACATCTTTTGACTTCTGGATGGGGTGGCACTACTCCAGGCAGACCTGATTCGCACCTTGGGGGTTCTCCTGGAGTCATGGCTCCTGCTTGAAGAAGAGGTGGCAGTCATGGCTAAGACAGCCTTTGTATAACTTCAGGTTGTGTACAAGTTGCAGCCTTTCCTGGATCAGGAGTCCCTGTGCTCAACCATTCAAGCCCTGGTCATCTCATGTCTAGACTACTGCAATGTGCTCTACATGGGGCTACCCTTGAAGAGCATTCGGAAGCTACAACTGTATGTGGCAGTTTGGGGGGGTCCTCTACTGGAGTGGCCCACGTTATACTGCCGCTTTGCAAGTTGCTGCCAGTTTGCTTCTGGGTGCAATTCAAGGTGTTGGTTATTACCTTTACAGCCCTTCATGGCACGGGTCCAGGTTACTTGAGGAACTCTCTTATCCCAATGGGATTGATCTCTGCCCACCCATGCCGGCAGAGGCATGCTGCGAACACCTGTCAGTCAGGGAGTTCCAGCTGGTGGAGTCCAGAGCAGCCTTCTCTGACGTGGGTCCTGCCCTTTGGAACATCGTGCCCCCTGGGATGAGGTTTGCTCCTACCCTCCTGACTTTTCCTAAGGGCCTGAAGACATGGCTCTGCCAATTGACGGGGGTCTCAATTAGGGAGTTTCATGCTGGAAGTGGCTGATGGATCAATAGCAGATCCCACCTACCTCCCATCCTGCTCCCTTCGTCTCCATCTTTTAGTCATAAAACTATTTTAATGTTTAGATAGATAGATAGATAGATAGATAGATAGATAGATAGATAGATAGATAGATAGATAGATAGATGTGTGTGTGTGTGTGTGTGTGTGTGTGTGTGTGTGTGTGTGTATGGTTTTATTGTTTTTAATGTTGTAAGCTGCCCAGAATCACTTCGCAGTGAGAGAAGAGCAAACAGATTTAATAATAAATAAATATTTGTATGATGAGTTATTTTTTTTCTTTTTAAAAAATCTTGATTTACTAAGTAGGACTGAAACATACTTTTGAAACAAACTTTATATAGTGACATTGATTTCAAATCAAAAAGATGAAGTCTCAAATGGATTCTGCTGCAGGTTGGAAGAAACAACAATAGCTGTGCATCACTTCTCGTCATGTTCTATGATTTCTCATCATGTTCTAGTTCAATAAAACATGCAGATAATTACCATTTTATATGACACTCATTAACAACAACTAAGATGAAAGAGGAGACTTCTCTTGAGGCTCAATCTATCCTTTAAAACCTTATATTTACAAAAATGTGAAATACCTCAAAGATATTTAAACTACCCATTTTTGTATTTGCTTAAAAAAAGAAAAAGTAGAAAAACTGTTTAAGTGACAAGAGACCACAAGTATGCATTAATATACCATAAATATCCAATATAATGGGGATTAATTCCAAATGGTCTCCTTATACAGGTAGTCCTCGACTTACAATAGTTCATTTAGTGACCGCTCAGTTACAACAGCACTGGAAAAAGTGACTTACGACCATTTTTCAGTTATGACCTTTGCAGCATCCCCATAATCATGTGATCAAAATTCAGATGCTTGGCAATTGGTTCATGTTTATGACCGTTGCTGTGTCCCAAGGTCATGTGATCAACTTTTGTAACCTTCTGACAAGCAAAATCAATGGGGAAACCAGATTCACTTAACAACCAGATTACTAGCATATCAACTGCAGTGATTCACTTAACAACTGTGGCAAACAAGGTCTTAAAATGGGGCAAAATTCACTTAACAAATGTCTCACTTAACAGAAATTTAGGGCTCTTTTGTGGTCGTAAGTTGAGGACTACCTGTATTTCAGAGAAAGATTTAGATCATCATTTGCTACATAAAAGTAAGTTACTTTTTCCGGTAACTGACTGCTTCAAACTGTACATTTAAACAGTCTAATGCAGTGGTTCTTAACCTTTTTGAACGAATCGCCCCCTTGAGCCAATGAGGAAGTTGTCATCGCCCCCCTCCCCCAACATAACCTCTCAATCACAACATAGAAAATACTTCTTCAATTTATGCAAACACTTTTTTTGTTTTCTTTAAAATTGTCATCAGGACATATCGATGCAAATAATTTATTTCCAGTCTAGGAACTAAGAATTTCAAGACGAAAACTCTGAAACTAAATTAAGATTCGAGGAAAGTATATATTCATGCACACTGTAAAAAGGATTAAAAAGACACAAAGAAAATTTTTACAGAATGAAAGCAACAAAAATCAGAGCGACAAATTTAATGCCTAAAACTGAAGAAAAATATATATATCTACACAAAAAGTTTACATGAAGAGCACAACAAAAAAATTGAAAACATAAAACTGAGAAACCAAAATATAACATCGAACTGGAGTGCACGCTAAAAAAGTACAATACAAAGAGACACACAAGCAAATACAACGATAAAAGCTCAGACAATTATTAACGAAAAAATGTATGTACACAAAAAGCAAAAAAAAAGAACATCAATGGCTGCCTTGTGCTTGGTGAGCTGATGCCAATTTCTTAATGTCTGGAACCATTTTTGTTAATCGCATTCTTAAATCACCACGCTCAAAGATCTTCAACATGTTCCTTGACTTAGAAAGGATCTGTTGGACGGCGCTGAAGCCCCTCTCCACTAAGTAAGTGGAAGGAAAGGCTAAAAGAAGCAACTTAACTTCCTCCCAAAATATTGGGTAAGTGTTCCTCATTTTCACCCAAAAAGCTTCGTAGCCATAACTAGAGGTAGTGAAAGGTACTACCTGCAAATTAAATTTTCGACTGCACTGGAACACTAGAAAAACACACGTGGACGTCGATAAACCTAGTTTCAACAGTTACGTTGACATTACAGCTGACATCACAGGGGACAGCCACTCAGCATGCGATGTTTAGAAAGAAGCGCTCCCCCCTCCATCACTGCCCATTCTGGCCAATGGCGCACCACTGTATGGGTAGAGGCTGCTGCACAACGCGCATGAAGATAAGCAATGCGTATTCACATGTGTACGGTGTTCTGTACTGAAGCTAGCTGGAGGAACATTTGAAAACACAATTCAATCCACTAATAGCGAGCGATCTGATGTTTTTGTACAACAGATATACAGCGATTCACTGTACGAAAAAGTCTCAAAAGTGTCCCCAAAACTTGCTCCATCGCCCCCATATCGAGTTTTGAAAGAAGCGCTCCCCCCTCCATCACTGCCCATTCTGGCCAATGGCGCGCCACTGTATGGGTAGAGGCTGCTGCACAATGCGCATGAAGATAAGCGATGCGTATTCAAAAGTGTCCCCAAAACTTCTCACTCCATCGCCCCCATATTGCCCCCTTTTCGTTCCTTCGCCCCCGCATCGCCCCTTTTCGTTCCATCGCCCCCCTGAAAAATGAAATCGCCCCCTGGGGGGTGATATCGCCCAGGTTAAGAACCACTGGTCTAATGTATTTAGACTGTTTAATTGCAGACACTTTTCACTAACAATCTTGGGTTCTGCAGTAAAACAAAGTTCAGGTAATTGAAGATGTTTACATTTAGATGTTTACATTTATTTTTACCATACTTGCAACTCCAAATGAAAGCAGACCTGTATTTTGCCTTAATAATTAATGGAAGCAGAATGAATGAGAATTGGAGAAAGAAACTGGAACAGTCCAGCACATACAAATGAGAAGTAAAACGCTGCAGTCAGACTGCAATGACATTTCATTTAGGAACTCTCAGCCACAATACACATATCTCAAAGAGTTGTGCAATTTGACAAATTCAACTAAATTTAACAGGGAGACAGCCATACATGCCTATACATAACATGAATTGTAAGATTATAGAGTTGGAAGGACTAGCAAATCCAACAGCTGACTCAATGTACAAATCCTAAAGTATCCCTGACAGATGGCTGTCCAGGAAACACAACCAAGGAAAGGAAATTAAATGAATCTCTGTGTTAAATTTCGCTGTTAAGCTCATTTAGTATCAGCAAGTTATTTGCAAACTTCAGCTTAGGAACTTGCTTTTCTGTACTATAATTTAAATCCCTTATTCTGTTCTTTGGGATGATGAAGCACTGGACTTTTTTGTAGTACACATTCAGATAAGAGTTCTACTATATTTCCCCTCCCTACTTTCAGCTTTTTCTTTTCAATGCTAAATATTTCTCGATCTTCTCTATTCGTTAGATTTGATGTATTGTCTTCTGATTGTCTTCATAACCCTTTTGGGCATTTGATCCCAGTTTTTCCAAATCTTCTTTAAGAAGTGTTGCTATCCGGATAATTTCCCTGTCTGCTAACAATTATAAGTGATGTTGCTCCTGACAATTGAGCTAAATCTGGACTACAAAAACTACTGAATTATGAATGATGTGTTCTTCAAAGATTTTGCAGAATGGGCTGCAAAACACTTCAGATGGTGAATCCATGTCAGAGTAAAAAGCCATTATCACAAGCAATCTGGAACAAGAGAGCTATAAACGGAGACTTTTCACTCTCAATAAATACAACTGATAATAGATCATCAAAATTCTCAAGGAGCTATAATTATCCTGCAACAATATTCAAAATTAAAGTGCCCGTACCTCTTTCTTCTCCACTGAACCTTCATAGGGGCTTTTTTTTTTTTTACTATGCATATGAAGTGCATTATATATTTTGCAGAAAATAAATATCGAGGAAGCAAGGTAAATTCTTCAGTCATTTGTTTCCTAGCTCCAGAACAATTCTGCCTTCTATCACAGCAAAATGATCGATTTATTATTTCTCCTGGGGCATTTCTAACAACCGAGAGAGATAGACCATATCTTCTTCCAACACCTCTATGCTATTCTTTCACTTTTGAGCAAGCAAAAATCTGGAAAAGGCTCCAAGGCTGGGAAAGAGGGAAGGAAAAGAAGGGAAGACCAGCAGCAGCGAGGTGGATGGATCCAGTCACAGTGGCAAGGAATGCACCATTGAAAGGCCAAGTTAAGGACAGATGGACACGGACAAAATCGATGTGGTAGCTAAGAGTCGGAAACGACTTGGCACATTATTATCATTCACGGAGTTGCCCGAGAACTGGTGGGCTCAGGCCCTGGCCAGGTTTCCCAAAGTAGCATCTCAGGAGCGGCCCTGTCCAAAACGAAAGCTCCGATGGTGGTCTTTGGGTCACCCAGAAGTCGTCGGATGACGGAGGGAGAAGTACGGGGAGATCGGGCAGCTTCAATCTCCTTTCCCCACCTCCACCCCACCGCGAGCGACCGAAGCAAGGAGGGCATCTGGAGGGAAGCGCCCGCCGCCCTCCTTACTTGAAGTCCGATGCTTGGGGCAGGCACGGAAAAAGCCGAGCTTGCAAGACCGCCTAGCCCGCCCGGTCCCATCCCCCACCACCAGCTTCCCTCTTACCCGCGGCGGGTGAAGACGAAGGGGGTAGCCGAGCAGAGTCCCCGAGCTCGAGCCAGCGTCTGATCGCCGGTTGACCTCTCGGAGCCGCCTGGCCCACCCGAGCCAAAGAGCCAGAGGCCTCGAGACTTGGAGCCGCTGGCGCCCATGTCTCAGAGCAGCAGCAGCGGCAGCAGCAGCAGCATGACAGCGAAAGGAGGGACGAGACGCCCGACGATCCCCGGAGGCCAGCAACGGATCCTTCCTCGCGCCGGAAATTCGCCCCTCCCACTGCGTAACTTCCGGCACCGCCCATTCCGAAAATCCACTCCTGAGGGGGAGACGCCGCGTTAGGAAGGGCTCGAGCGCATATCCTCCAATCGCAACTTCCGGTTGGCTCTGGAACTGATAACGCTGACCGCAAACCGGCTGCGAGTGGGCCGGATCGGAGGAATCGTGCTGAGGCATTTGAAGATGTCCCGTTATCCGCTCAAGCGAATTGCCTCTTTTGAAAGGCCCGCTGGGACGATTTGATACGGAGTGATCAGAATGCCGTATTTGTTTCTTAGCGGATACCGTATACAATTGCCATGGACAGTCTTGGCAAAGCACTGTATTTTCTAATGCTGTCCCATGCTATTAAAACACAAGCAATTTATAATTCAGTCATCCATTGTATCAGGGTGCTTTTAATTTGTGTTAGCTTGAATGCTATTTTATTTCATGTATTTTGGATGAAGGAATTCTCATGCCACGAAGGTCATGGCAGCTATTTGAGTCAAGCTATAATAGGAGATATGGTTTATTAGCAGTCCATAATGTAAGTGCCCAAATAATTTCCATGTAAACACTTTATCTCTTCTAAGGAGCTCCGGAGGGGATAGGCATCCCTTATTTTGTTGTCCTTATATCCTAGTGAGGTGAGGTGAGGTGAGTTTAGGTTAGATCCATAATTGAATCTGTTAAGACTTAAGCTAAACGTGGGTTGCCCCAGTCTATTGTTACACATCTAAGCTGTGCTGCCCAGAAGGTAATTTTAGTAATACCGGTAGTTGATAATTTGTTATTTGGTCATATGCTACATGTGATTTCACCAATATCTGCACAGGAAACTGCATATTGTTTGTAATTGGCTTAAATTCTAGTTTAGTAGCCACACCACCATTTGCCCAAACCTTCAAGAAGGGTACATGAAATAATTTTGTATATTAGAACAATTAAAAAGTCAAATTTTATGCAATAAATTATGGACTTTAGGCCATGTTTATTTAATATAGGCAGAATTGTTTTACATATGATGATGGTGGGTATATAAATAAGTCTTAAGTGGCTCTACTTTTTCATAATGGGGAAGTGTGGCAAATTATGAATATTGATCATCTTAAGATTGAGGATTTGAGGATTCTTTCACATTGGAAGATGTTCTCAGATCACAACTGCTATTTCTATATCCATGATGCCGTGGGGGTTCCAGCTGAGGTGATTAATTCCACAACATAAGCATCTCAGATCCTTTTCCATGGTAAATATGGCAGAAAGGGTTTTGAGGCTTTTTTCGGCCTGTTTTTGAGGCTTTTTTTGAGCTGTTTTTGAGGCTTTTTTCGGCCCGTTTTTGAGGCTTTTTTCAGCCCGTTTTTTCAGAAAAAAATGGGCCCAAAAAAAGGCCTGAAAAAGGCTGAAAAAAGGCCCAAAAATGAGGCATGCGGAGGCCAAAAAACAGCGAGTGGGCGGGGCTTTGGCAATATTCGGTCTATAAGACACAGACATTTTCACCCCATTTTGGGAGACAAAAAAAGTCCAAAAAATATGGTAATCTATTTAAAAACACTTGAAAGTTACAGGGTTTGGATAAAAGACCAAGATTTAGATCCACCATATAAAAGAAACATGGTACATCAATGCAGCAATGTAGGACAACATAGCACAGTAGTTTTGCTGCAAGATTTTATCTTAGTTGGAAAAAGATAAGATGTAGTATTCATTTTATTTATTGTCTCTCAATAGTCCACAAAAGGTTCCAGCAATAATACTTCAGCCAGAATCTAAACCGAGCTTTTTAAATGGCTTTTTCAGAAAGAAAGAAACCTTGGTTAATACTACACAATAAATCATTGATAAAATTATTCTGGTTTGTGTACCTAATAAAGCCTTTGGCTGAACATATTACTTCAATCCAGCTAATTTTTAGGCACATCAATCAATTTTGGGTTTCAAGGATGGCAGAGGATCAGGATTAAAACACAAGTATGAATATGGTTTGTAGGAACTAATAGATCTGACACTACCTGCAGATGCCATTTCTAGGCATTGTCTTTGAGCAAGAAAGTAATATTACACCAAATATTTCTCATCCCTGAAAGATTTATTGATTGGTATATAAGCAGTATCATTCATAACCCAATCAATCCCCCAAAATGTTTTATCCATTCAATTTTCAAAACAATGAACAATCCTAGTTAATCCATTCAATGTTCAAGATAGTTAACAATTTTAAACAGGATTCCCCAGAAGTGGCAGAGGCCTAGGTTTTGTTTTTAAAATATTTTTCAATGCTCTGACAAATATACTTGACTACTAAATCCCAGAGAGACTTACTGTAGCAGTACAAATGCTTCCCATACCACAGATGTTTTGAGCAGCAACCTAGGAAATTTTCTGCTAGGTTCTGCCCAAAACTAAGATGTTCCACAGCCATACATCAAGATCTCAGTCATGCATGTGCCCGTATAAAAATAAGTACTCAAAGCTATGATTATAGCAGAAGAGAAGCCTGAGTTCTGAGATTTGTTAAACAGCTAGCTCCAATCTTTCCATAAAGAGAGCAAAATAAAGGAGAGAGATTGGCAGAATATTTTCCCCCACTATCAATGTTTCTGTCAACTGCTTTTCTATAGTTCTGAGAGAAGGCGAACTTTAGTCTCCATTTCTCTGCATGATCAGTCTTAGCAATGACTTCAGCTGAGAGGCAGTGGATTTCACTTAATCAGACTGACCATGAAGTTCCTACTAAAGATGAGCTTAGACAGGGTTGAATGAATTAGACTAGTCCCTTAAAAGGAATCTTAATTAATTACCTTATATAAAAATAAAAATATTTATATTTTAAAGAAAAGTGCCATGGATGCCTCTCTTCCTGGAATACTTCTAGATTCAAAGCTACTCTAGTTGTTTTTTAAGTTAACCACAAATCTTGCCCAATTCCAATCCCAGAGAAACATAACTCAGCAAGTCTTTTACTGTAAAAGTGGCACTAGCTTTCTGGCACTTTTTCAGTAACAGTGCTATAGTATTGCCCTAAAATTCCCATCTTCAGACACATTCTGCAAACACCTTTTTATTTTCTCACCTGATCCCAATGTGCCATGCATGCAACATTTACTATCCACTCACTCCAAGGGAGCACACATATGCACTGATCAAAGGCTCACAAAGAGATCCATACATCCCTGCTGTCCCTTCCCCACCACCTCCAGAGATACATTCATCCCACAGACAGTTGAAGGATCACTTCATTTGCAGTCCACTTGGCTTCACTGCTTTTTGGCATCTGCTCTTTACTGGAGTGCTGGGTGTGGGATGTAGCATTTTATCAACCTGGGGTGTGAGCAGCTAGAGCCTCTTGCATTTTTTGGCGACAATGGGCATATTTCTGCAGAATCTGCCGAGTATGCTCCTCTTCTTCACGCTGCAGGATACGCAGAAAATTCTGCAATTCAGGCATGCTAAAGGCATCCCACTGCAAAAAGCAAGGAAATTGAAGTAATTATCACAACGTGTTTGTATCATAGCGATGAGCTTACAAGTACGACCACTAATAGAGATATATTTCATCACCTTTTACATTATTTATCTAGAATCTAAAATAAAGGACTAACCCAAACAAAAGATTCTGGCACAGAAAAAGCAGAGGACCACTATATCTCTTATGCATAACACAAAAGATACCCTTTGTTAGTGGCTCATGTTTAAAAGAAACACATAAAAATAGTACAAGGATATGAT
This sequence comes from Thermophis baileyi, assembly GCA_003457575.1. Taxonomy (NCBI): domain Eukaryota; kingdom Metazoa; phylum Chordata; class Lepidosauria; order Squamata; family Dipsadidae; genus Thermophis; species Thermophis baileyi. The sequence continues at coordinate 700,004 of QLTV01003274.1, forward strand.
ACGAATCAAAGCAAATTGGTAATTTCTTGTTCTACAGCTGACAAAACAGCTTTGAGTATGGCTTTAAATAATGTCCAGTTTGGCGTTCTTTCCTAATGCAGAAAGAAGAAATATTTAGTAAATTTAAATACTTATGAATATCTCAGAAGGTGGCAGCACTTGAACAACTTTGTCTGGATTTGGAAACTAAATAAGATTGGATCTTGTTAGCATGTGGATGAGATTACTTTGGGGAAGATGGGGGTCATAAAAAGGGGAGAGTAACTTGGAATAGACTTCCTAGAAGAAAACAATAGCAAATCACTTCTGTGCTATTACGCCTTTCTCATGGTCATCATATGATTCTAATATTGAACCTGGCTGAAGTCACTAGGCTATGTCAATGAGTCATCAAACACAATGCAGATTTTTATAGGCTTTAAGATTACTTTATTGGGCATTCAGAATTTAACCTTCTTAAATAGATATAATAAACGAATATTAAGAGTCAGAAACAGCAACAAAACAACTTCTAGTATAGTAAATTGTTATCCAGCCAGTTTAGTTCCTCATTATAAAGTACAACAGTAATGTGGATTTTTGTGGAACATTCTGAAACAGACCTTTTTCTAGTTCCTAAAATTAGGAATATGCAAACATTTTCAAATCTGAAATGCCTAACCAACCTCAAAATAGCTGTTCTGACCTTACTGGAAGCGTCCCAACCCGTTTCAAGCTATTAAGATTTTTGGGAAGAGCGGAGCAGCTTTTTCAAGTTCAGAACATGGCATTTCAAATTCAAAATGTGGCCTTTTCCCTTATCATTACCAAAATGTAATTGGATTCCAACTTCGAATCTTTGATTTCAAGATTTCCAAAAACAAGCAGCATTATGTAAATGTTAAATTCAAGCAAATGTAAAGGTTTTCTTGAAAATTTTCATTATAATACTTGTAAAACACTAATATTCAGATCTGTGGCACAAAATTCCTTTCATTTTAATAAAATAAGCCGCAACAGTACTATAATGTTCATATATACATGATTCTTAGCAATAGTTACCTAAAGGTTATTACAACTGTTAAATAGTCCAGTTTGTTTGTTCTGTACTCACTATTATTTTTTGTATGCTATAATTTTCAAAAAAAGGGCAGCTTTCTTGCAAAAAACATTGCACCGCAACACTTTGTACATTGCAGATGTATACACTATTGTTAAAAACCATGCAACTGGAACTAGGAGATCAAGGCCAGTGCCATTCTCTAGCTGTTGAGGTCAAGGCAAAAGCTGCTAGATAGCAAATAGCTATGGAGGTTGTCCTACTGCCAAGGTAATTAATTGTACTTAGTCACGCAGGTTCAACAATAAGCTTTAGACACATCAATATCTATACTCACATTGACTTCACCAGTCTCATTTTCCTTCAGAACAAAACTGAGTGTTTTTTCGTTAGGACCAGCAAGTAGTCGGAGACGCAGGGGTTGCTCATCATCAGAAAGCTTACGGATATATACTGACACACGAAAGAATAAGAAAATGAATGATTGAGTCTTCCAGGTAGCACAGATTTAAGTAAAATAGACAAATCAATCTATTCTCTTCTGGGAAGAGGCTTTTAATACATCAGTTACAAACTTTCTCACAAGGGAATTCTGCAGCAGGAAAAAATTAAAGATTTGACTTCTTTTCCTCCCAGCTGACTTTCAGCCCTGATATATAATTAACAATAACAAGAACACTGTTAAACAAACACTAAGTTTCATTAAAATTCTTTGTTCATTTTATCTTGAAGATAACCTTGCCCTGGGTGGTTTATGGTCTGTTTTCTCTCAACCTCATATTTTTCAACTCATTCAATATGAACTTAGTTCATAAGGTAGTTCTCAACTTACATCAGTTCATTTACTGAGTGGTCAAAGTAACAACAGCACTGAAAGTGACTTATGACCATTTTTCACACTTACGACCCTTGCAACATCCCTGTGGTCACCTGATTAACATTCAGATGCTTGGCAACTGACTCATATTTATGACGGTTAGTGTCCCGGAGTCATTTGATCATCTTTTGCGACTTTCCGACAAGCAAAGTCAATGGGGAAATCCGATTCACTTAACAACCGTGTTACTAACTTAACAACTGCAGTGAGTCACTTAACAGCTGTGACAAAAAAGGTCATAAAATGGGGCAAAACTCACTTAACAATTATCTTATCTAAATAACAAAATTATTTTGTTGCTTAGCAGCAAAAATTTTGGCTCAATTGTAGTCGTAAGTGGAGGACTACCTGTATAATATTTTGACCATCACACTGATATTTATACTATCACTCTTAATAGCTTAAATAAAGCAACTGTCCCTCATAAAAGTATACCTTTGCTGCCCAGTTCAGGTGATTCACAATTACAGCAGAATTAAAGCAAAACCATAATGAGAAGAGAGGAGAGGAAAGGAAAAAACACTATTCTGTCCTCAAAACTTCCCAACTCTCCTAGTCTACTGGCCTATTCAAGAAGAATAAGCTTAACAGCCTTGGGGAAGTCCCATAAGGAGGCTGCTATGTCTACCTTTGTGTGGGGAAGCATTCCAGAAGGTGAGGGCTGTAACACAGAAGGATTCGTTTTGGTTCCATGGGCCTTTGACTTCTTATGCATCCTCCCACTGCATGTGTGTACTGACCAAGAAAATTCCCTGGTCAATATGGTCCTTAAGATATATCCAATTTACAATGAGTTACATGTTGGTTTTTTTCAAGAAATTCAAAAGGAAAGATCGAATACCTTGGTCATCTTTTTCTGTTCTCTCAAAGAGGGCAAATTTGCGGGGATTGTCAACAACCATGAATTTCTTGAGCAGGGCTTCAATGACTTCACTGGCCCGTGTACGAGAAATTATGTGCAGATGCTTGATTGTATCCTTTGGTAAGTAGAATGAAGTTCGGCGCTTTACAGACTGACTGCGCACAGAACTCTTCCTAGTGTCCTGGATTGAGGGTGCTTTCTTATTGGCAGGTACTGACACAGGCCGGATCAGCTTTAGTTGTACCTTAATGAAGCCAGTATAGGACCCATCTTTATTCTGCAGGAGTAGAAGAACAGTTGAGTTGGGCAAAGAAGCAAAAAATTATCTCGAAGAGAGTCACAGGTGCAACATTTGGAAAGAAAGGATTTGAATGGAATTTTTATTTTGTTTGCTAAAAACAGCTAGGAATTACATCTATGAAATGATTTCAATGTTAATATTTTAAATGACTGAGTTAGTGATTAAGGGAAGACGCAGGGCTCTCTTGCTGAGATGTAGAAATATAATTGGGGCCTTGAGTTGTTCTGAAACTTACCAAACTCATAAAGAGGTTACTGTTTATCTGGCTATTATATTCTTTTATCTTTTGTTCAATGTCAGCTTGGGACAGAATGGGTTTCTCCCAGTCAATCTGTTCATCCTGCAGAAGAATCAATAAATTTAGATTAGTCTAGTTAGTCTATCAGTCTCAGAAAAAATAAAATGCAAAGGATATAAACAGCAATAGCACTTAGACTTATATACCACTTTACAGTGCTTTACAGCCCTCTCTAAGCAGTTTACAGAGTCAGCATATTGCCCCCAACAACCTGGGTCCTCATTTTATCAACCTCGGAAGGATAGAAGGCTGAGTCAATCTTGAGCCTGGTGAGATTCGAACTGCCAAATTGCAGGCAGCTGGCAGTCTGCAGTACTACATTCTAACCACTGCGCCACCACAGCTCTTGAAAAGAAAGATTTCTTGGTAAGACTTTCTCATCCCGCTTTATTTTAGTAATGTAATGAGAATATTTTACTTGAAATTCACCAAAGAACTCCAGAAACTTGCTTGCCTGTACAGTATCAATGCGGAACATCCTTTTTCCCACAGGTAAAGTATACACATACACACACACTTCAACTTTTCTTCCTGTTTCTTATATAGCAGAGGCCTTTCCTCCAAGCAGAAGTTCCAATATCATTTTACAGTTGTTTTTGCTATCACCTATGCCCAAGGAAGCCTCCTTTACAGAGAAGAAAGCAGGTATACTTTTCCTCACACTGAGAAGAGGTGGAGGAGTGGCAGTCATTGTCCGTAAGAGTCTTTGCCCTCGCAGGATCCCTGCCCCGGAGATTGTTGGGTGTGAGTCTCTCCTCTTGAGGTTGGACCCAGGGGTTCAGTTGGGCTTGTTGTTGACGTACCTGCCTCCCAGCTGCGTTACAACGGCCCTGCCTCTGCTGCTAGAGGCGGTAGCCGGGTTGGCGGTGGAGTTCCCTAGGCTTATGGTACTGGGAGACTTCAACTTGCCATCACTTGGTGAACCCTCGGATGCGGCTCAGGAGTTCATGGCTTCCATGACAACCATGGACCTGACCCAAGTAGTTCAGGGTCCGACTCATAGGGGGACACACACACTTGACCTGGTGTTCCTCTCGGGGCAGTGGAGATATGATCTGGAATTAAGGGATATAGATGTTTCTCCCTTGTCGTGGTCAGATCATTTCCTGCTGAGGTTAGACTTTAGGGCGCTACCCCCCCATCGCAGGGAGGTGGAACCGATTAAATGGTTCCGCCCCAGGCACCTAATGGACCCGGAAGGGTTCCAGAAGGAGCTTGGGGAGATACCTGACTCCCTTGTCCACAATCCGGCAGAGTCCCTGGTGGCTGCCTGGAATAAGGCGGCATCGAGGACACTGGACCGGATTGCATCTCTGCGACCTCTCCATGGTGATGGATCCAGGAGGGCTCCCTGGTTTACCGAGGAGCTTCGGGAGATGAAACGCCAGAAGAGATGTCT
>QLTV01003274.1:705831-716991 GCA_003457575.1 Thermophis baileyi
GATTATTTTATTTAGTTATTAAATTTGTTTGCCGGCCATCTTGTCGCAAGGCGACTCTGGGCGGCTTATTGGTGGCATTGACAAAAGTAGTTAATAGCTTTACAAAACTCAGGCTCTTCGGCTCTTCCAGATTTTCCATTTTCCAATTCTGCACAGCCTACTTTAAAAACCACCTGCAGTTTTCCATGTTGGCTTTACTACTTGCAGATCTCTTCTAACCTTAAAATGCAACGTTTATTTGCAAGTGTAGAGCTTGTACGGAATAATGCCAAGCAATCAATGCTCATTCTGTCTCCCTATTGCTTGGCCCACAGATAACTGTCCTACCTCCAAATTACAATCCCTATTGTGAAATAACAACAACCCTCTTTCTTTCCCCACTGTATGCAAAAATAAAACCAACTAAATTGCTAGTATTTCCACAAGCACACAGCTAAAATCAGAGCAACATTTGGCAGCTGTAGCTAGGGGGACCTTTGCACAGGTTCGCCTGGTGCACCAATTGCGACCCTACTTGGATCAAGAGGCTCTCCTCACAGTCAACCATGCCCTTGTCACCTCACAGTTAGACTATTGCAACGCGCTCTACATGGGGCTACCCTTGAAGAGTGTTCGGAGACTACAGTTGGTCCAGAATGCAGCTGTGCGAGCTGTCCTGGGTGGACCTAGGTACACCCACATTACACCAATCCTCCGCGAGCTGAACTGGCTTCCTATTGGTCTCCGGGCACAATTCAAGGTGTTGGTTATTACCTTTAAAGCCCTACATGGCTCAGGGCCAGGTTATCTTCGAGACCGCTTTCTACCACATAGCTCCCAGCGACCTGTAAGATCCCACAGAGTTGGTCTCCTCCAGGTCCCGTCAGCTAAACAATGCCGGCTGGCGGGCCCGCGGGGGAGGGCCTTCTCTGTGGTTGCCCCAGCTCTCTGGAACCAGTTACCTCCTGAGATCCGGACTACCCCCACCCTATTGGCCTTCCGGAAAGCTGTGAAGACTGGCTTTTCCGGCAGGCCTGGGGCCGTTGATCTCAATGTTATAATCAAATGGTGTGTATGGCTTTTTAAATCGTTTTTTAATATTTATATTGTTTTAATGTTTTTATACTTCTGTTGTAAGCCGCCCAGAGTCCCTTGGGAGTTGGGCGGCATAAAAATGCAATAAATAAATAAATAAATAAATAAGTTTGTGTATTTGGAGGTAAGCCACTGCTTCCAACTACTACAGCAATCTGCATAAAGTCAAAAATCTTGTTATTACCTTTGGAAGGAGGGGATATGTCTGCCAAAGTAAAGCTGAAATACATAAGAGCCTCTCAATATATGCATGTATATGTACTTTCTAGTGACCATGCTATAATGTCCTTTATCGGTGCCTTCATTTAAAAAAGTTATAAAGCTGCTTTTAATGCTTAGTTTTATACAACCTTATTTCAGGCTTCCTACAGACAGCTTCCCCTGTCTCATTTAACCAGGATAACCATTACAGATGAAATCTAAAGGGGAATTTAAATGATAAACATATGTCTGAATCTCTAAGAAGCTGTTGTTAATACTGAAACTGTTCTTTGAAACTCTCTGGATTCAAAATGTAGTTTAGATACATGCTAATAAAGCCATTTACAATGGAAATAGCATATGAACCAAGGCTCTGCCCTGTTAAAAACGCTTCTGGCAAAATCTAAGATTCTCTTGGAAATCTAGACATGTAAACAATAGTTTCGTAGTACCGGTATGCATTCCCCTTTGGACAATATAGCTGTTAACTACAATAGTATAAATAGTGAGGGGTAGTATAATGAAATAGGATATTGAGATCCAAACCCCAACCCCAGCTCCCCCAAACTTCAGGTGAAGTCATTATTCTATGTTTTACTCCATCAATTCTTTTATTCACTCAAGGCATGAGTGAGCTCACTGTGCCGAGCTGTAGTTCTTGAAGCAATCTCACATTTCTCAGCATCAGCTGTACAAAGCAGAGGACAAAATCGTTTGGTATCATCATTGGGCGTAACAAGAGAAACTGAAATAATCACACACCACACCTTTGTTTGATGTTACACCAAACCCAATTATATGAGTTAATTAGTCTCGTGATTAATATGCAGCAGGCTGCCAGCCAGAGTTCTATTACCACAAGAAAGCCAGAAGAAATAGTTAAAATTACTCCTGAAAATTACAGCATCTTGCTACCACCTGAAATTCCCAGCAGCTACAAAACTGGCATTTAGTAAAGATAACCATGAACTAAAGAGGCTTATTTCTGCAAAAATTGTTGGGACTATACCAGGGGTCTGCAACCTTAAACACTCAAAAAGCCACTTGGGCCCATTTCCCACAGAAAACAAAACAACGGGAGCCACAAAACCTGGGTGGGTGTGGCCAACTCGACATCACTCACTCCCACCCAGTCACATGACCCCCCCCAACCACACCTACCCAGGTTTTGTGGTTCCCCGTGTTTTGTTTTCTATGGGAAATAGTTATCTCCCTCTCTCTTTCTCTCTCATCTCTCTCCCTCCCTCCCTCTCCTCTCTCTCTCTCTCTCTCTATCTCCCTCTCTCATCTCTCTTTTTCTCTATCTCCCTCTCATCTTTCTCTTTCTCTCATCTCTGTCTTTTTTTCTATCTCCCTATCACCCTCTCTCTCATTTCTCTCTCTCTCCCTCTCTCTGTGTTTCTCCCTTTCTCCTCTCTGGCTCTCCCCCCCCCGCTCCCATTTTTCTTTCTTCCTTTTGAAAATCCGGCCTGGCTGAGGAATGAGCGCAACCCACAACGGAGGCTTCCCTCCTCCTCCCCCTCCTCCTCTAGTGTGCCCCTCCCGGCCCCGCCACAGCTGGCCAGGGGGCTGCGAGAGGAGGAGGGAAGCCTCCGCCGCGGCTTGCGCTCATTCCTCAGCCAGCCCGGATTTCCAAAAGGAAGGAAGAAAAATGGGTAGCGAAGAGCCTGAGAGCATACAGGGCTTTCCGAGAGTGAGAAGAGACACAGAGACAGGGAGCGAGATATCTATATCTATATCTATATCTATATCTATATATATAGAGAGAGAGATGCCAGGGGCGAGTGGGGCAGGGAATGGGCTCCAGGAGGGGGAGGGGACCCAGTCTCCCCCATTGTGAAGCACGCTAGCTTTCACTGCTGTGCAAGGTGCTGCAAGAGCAGCGGGCAGGCCATGGAGGGGGTATTGGGTCTTTCCCCCACCCCATGCCAAAGGAAAGCCAGCTGGGCTTCTTCTTCCCTCCTACCCTTCCCCCTTCCCCCCTGCTCCCTTCTCCCCACTCAATCCTACTTTGGGATAGAGAAGCGCGCGCTGGAACCGCGTGTTGGGGTGACGTCGGAGCGCCTCTTCTGACCCTCCGGCGCTCGCCTGCAACTCTCCGTGCTCCTCCAGGCCTGGCTTGCTGAGGGTGGGGGAGCAGCCCTGATGCCTCTGTTTCCCCCCACATGGCCCCAGCCATCACTGCCCGGGGAAGGAACAGGAAACAGAAAGTGGCGCGTTTCAAAGGCGGCAAACAGCGTTCCGCTGCAAGAGCCGGGCCAGGCCTCTCTGCCATCCAACTCACCAATGGGGCCGCTTCTGCCGGGCCAGCTCTCCCCCCCCCCCCCGCTGGGCTGTTGTGCTCAGTGCTCGGCGGGGGAGGGGAGCGCTTCCCCACGCTGCCCCCTTCTTTCTCTTGGCCCTGCCGACAAGGGAGGAGGAAGGCCAGGCTTGGGGGATGGCCCCCACCAACTGGCCAATGGGTGTGCTTCTGCCGGGCCAGCTCCCCCCTCCGGCTGGGCTGTTGTGCTCGGTGCTCAGCGGGGGAGGGGAGCGCTTCCCCACGCTGCCCCCTGCTTTCTCTTGGCCCTGCCGACAAGGGAGGAGGAAGGCCAGGCTTGGGGGGTGGCCCCCACCCTGCACGATCCGCCCCCGCCATTCTCTCCCAGCCCTCTTTGCTGGCGGCAACAGCAAATGTACCACAATGAAGGCAGAATGCTGTTGCTGCGCAAAGGCAAGTAGAGGGGCACTTCGCTCCCGCACTAAGGTTCCGGCCATGCCACTGCCGTGACAGGATGATGGCTCTTTCATCCCTCTGCCGCGACAGGGTGACAGGGAGCTGCAGCAGAGGGCCCAAAGAGCCGCATGTGGCTCCGGAGCCGCAGGTTGCAGACCCCTGGACTATACTAATATAAAATAAATGTATGTTTTAATTACTACCTTACCATTATTTTTTTCTTATTTCTCTAATACCGTGCCATAAAAGGGATGGCAAAAGGCATGCTATAGGAACATTGCCTATAAACATTAAGTCTTGTTTTGTGTTATTGCTGTACATAGCAAGATATTGGGAAAACAATGTCTCTGAACATATTTGTATATTATTGTTACAAACACATGCTATTTTGTTTTGTTTTTAAAGCAAGATAATTAATCTCTAAGATTTTTTTCACAATATTGTAACAATGGGGCAGGGAGTCATCAAAGGAGAGCAAAGTTCCAGATATGGAGGTATACAATATTCATAAAAGCTAAACCATTCAATTTGTGAAATAATTATAGGAGTTCTATTCGGAGAGAAGGGGGAGGGGAGTTTCCCTCTTTGCCCAAGTACAGATGGCCCTTGTTTAACTAGTCATTCAGCAACCGCTCAAACTTACGAATGCTGAATGAGTGGTAGTTACGATGGTCCTCGTACCCACATCAGTCACAGTGACCCTGTTGTCACATAGTTACTGGGCACCCGACTCGAAATTATGATGCTGCAGTGTCCCATGATCATCATTTGTGACCTTTCTGGCATCCTGCAACCAAGTCAATGAGAGACCTGCAATGGTCTCACATTGCAAATGGTGACCATATGAAGTCTTCGCTTAATGATGCATGGTGATTCACTTAACGACAACAACCAGGAGTGTCAGATTTTCTGTGGCTAAGCAGCAGTCATGTGACACCGTGCATTATGACTATGTCACTTAACAATAGAAATTTCCCAGTCCCAAGTTTTAAGCGAGGACTACTTGTAGGCAGAAATGAGATAAATTCCTGGACAGAGGAACAATCTGCAGAAGGAACCATCTGGTCCATTCTGAGTCAGCCCATCCTGCAAGGACATTTAGACAAAGCACTTAAGGCCTGCATTGGCAGAAAATGACAAGAGCACAGACCAGAAAGTAAGATTTCTTTTATGGCAGTCCCTACTTATAGAAGAGCTGCACTCAAGATGATGAAGACCTTCATTTTTTAGACAAGCCTTAGTCCCTAAATTAGTGGGGGTGGGTGGGATTGATCATGTATTTAATTGTTGGGGATTGAATTGTATTTATTGAGATAATGGGATGTCTCATATATAGCTACTGACTATAATCTTGTGATAGCAGGATGGATAAATAAATCCATGTGTTGCGAGATGCAACTATCTTGAGAAGCTCTTGGTCAGTCACCACTCTACATTGTTTTGCTAATAATTGAACAATAGATAATTCTATTGTTATAAAAAGAACATTACTCAGAAAAACAAGATTCAGTAGACCAGCTTTTAAAAGCCTTTTTAAATTAAGAATTTAAGAATACAGGAATTTCTACTCTATAAATTTAACACTTCAGGTTAACAAGATCATTTCATGTTCCATGTTCACCTTTCACGCTAGAGAACTGTACAAATAAAACAACTTTTGCCTACAAGTGTAACAAAACCCTACAGTTTCTCTTTCCCAGCTTTTCGGTTATTTGCTTCTGATTGCATCAGCCTTCTTTCCTGCTGGCATTCTCTAGTGGAGGATGGGAGATTGTGGGGAATTCCAGATGAGATCATTAAAAACCAATTGGAAATCTCTAAGGATTACTGAAAATCATTTCCTATGTCACCACAATAGTAAGCACGAGTCAATGATTTATGTGATTGGCTCCCATTTCCCCAGATAGAATCCTTCAGAGGCAAGGCATGCATAGTTTTATGCTTAAATTGTATGGTATACATATGAAAGAGACAACAAAAAAACTTTTAACGATTTCACTATAATTAAATCAGTTTGATAGAGATTCAAATGCAATATTTGTGTGTGGTAATCCTAAATTAAAATCCTTGTAGGTGGCTTTAGGCAAATCAGTTTAGTTTACTGCACAGCTGTTGAGATACAAAATTACGCAAAGTTCCTTGGAGGAAAGGTGGGATACAAAATTTTGCAAATAATGAAAAAACAAGCTGAATTGTAGACAGAAGAGCTGAAGAAGTAGAATGTGTTAGCAAGACATATATCTCAAGGATTTACTAGCAAATTGACAATTTTAAAATTATATGCCATTTTTCCAACTGAAAAGATTTTTACAATGTATGAGAGCAGCATAAAATAATGTAATCCACACTCCTGAGAGGTCCATCTCTTTAGGATTTCCAGTATTTTTAAAGGATTATCACCAATCTGTTCATTGCCAATTCCCTTATATTTGTAAAGTGGAGGTGCCAAAACTATAGACTAACAAGATTTATTTGAGAGAGGTTCTTTTTCTTAGCCTGATCATTATTAAGGAAATCACAAAAAATTCAGACATACCAAATGGAATGAACAACCATATTAAAAAGCCATCTAGATTGGTTATGCCTAAAAAGAATTTTTGGTGCCACAAATTTCAGAATAATATTCTGCCATGCAAAGAGTGAAAACAGAAACACTTTTGCAGAGAAACTATCTTTCTCTGGCACTCTCTCAGGTGGCATCTAAGAACAACCATTTTATAAACGTATCTGAACAGTTTCTATCCCAAGGATGTTTTTGTTTTATGTGAATCATTAAATTAAAATCATGAAAATATTTTAGAGGGTGAACATGGAGGATAGTCTTCATATACTGCCCTGGGATATTTTTTAGATAAGCAAATTAATTTAAAAAAAAAACCTCTTCCAAGTCAGGAGTTCCAAAATATGTGTACATGTGAGAAGGATGGAGAAGAATAGTTATTCCACCTAGTGGAACCTAATTATCAGTCAGGTAGGAAAATAAATCTGATTTAGTGGAACTATGGGAAGCTTAAATCTCTACCTCCTGCTGCATTTCCCCCCCTAATCAAACCATCTTTGATTTTAGAAAATAAGACTTAATGTCTTTAAGCAGGGAATGTACTAAAGTGGAGCAATCGCTTGCAATGTTCTTGAGTATCAGATTTTGCAAGCTTCTGCCATCCTCACCTTTCCTGAAGGGGAAAAGTGCAGGAAAAGCCAACTAGCGCATCAGCTCTTGCAAGTGAGAGGGTATGGGATCTGAAATGTGCTTCACACTGCACACAGATGGTAGATTGGAGTGTCCCCATTCATATATAAAAGCTTCACTATATATTTAATCAACTTTGTTTTGGCTCATGTCCTTAATGTGGAGTTCTTATGCTACTAAAGCCTAGGTAAAATGTACAAGGGGTACAATAAGATTCCAAAACAATTATACATCTCCTTTGTTTAAGGAAAATAATAAAGCAATACCTTTCTAGAGTGACTCATAGTTTCCGTAGTCCCTCTAAAAGAACAGTGTGTGTGTATGTGTTACAGTGAAGCTTATTGTTTTAATTTTCCACCTCAACCCATTACTCATATAGCATTAATCATTTGTAAGAATTATATAAACTTCATCTTGCATTTCTTCACTCAGTAAAAGAATATATATTTAATAATACTTTCAGTTAACCTACTTTTTCAGATACAGTGAAAATCAGAATATGGAAAAATTCTATTTTAGTTTTTATATGACTAAAAGGGTATAATAAAAGGGTATAATAAAATAGTTAATCAAATAGAACAATCTTAAGACTTTTACAATGTTGCACAGTGTTGTCAGTTCCTAAAAAAAATGCTATTTGCCCTAGCCACTTTCCAGCCATGTGTTTTCTTGCAATTTTGTTTTATTAGCTCTTTTTTAAGTCTATTAATTAAACCAGTCTCAGAAATAGGGAACAATTAGCTTTTTAATAAATTTAATAAACTCACTACCCTGCAGAGATTTTCATGAAGTATGAGAAATCCACTAAAGCCTAAACCACAACTGACTTACAGGAAGCTGAGTGTATAAGGGAAAAGAGGATTTCTCAGGCACAGTAATCTGATCTAATGAGCAAAATGGAAGTTGTTTCATCCTGTGGAAAAGAGCAAGAGGAAATCCATAAGGGTGGGGCAATGAAGTATGACCTGGATAGGATAGAGAATCCCACCCATCCACAACAGCAGCATGTCAGGGACATGGATATCCTGTTTACATGATATAGAACTGCCTCTAGGACCCAAGATGGATAACTTTCATTTTTTATGAAAATACTCATTGACCATATTAATATGGCACGAATTAACTGCACCTACTTACAGTACTTAAGTAAATTTTGTATAGCATATACAACCCTTATATCTAGCTTGTTCAAATACAGTAATCAAGGGCAAATCATGCTCCTAGATTACACTAGTATTAATATTCAAATCTTCAAATATAACTCTGAATTTTTTATTGATCAGCAACTTTTACCAATCATCCAAGAATCTGAATGTTTTGTGATACAGAAGAAACAAAATGCTACCATTTTAAAGACAAAACATTTACATTTTTACAGGTATTATTTTGAAAGCATTATTATTTACCGTGTTACATCTAAACTACTTTTGAGTCTCAATGTAAGTGATATTCATACCATTGATTGAGAACTACCAACTATAGTACTATTTCTAGTTCAAGAGAACTTGCCAGTTGTATTGTTCCAATTTTAGTATATGTGCTGCCAAAGCGAATACAACTATTATTCTTGAAATATATTTATCACTGTTCAACTAGGGGAGGTGTGTGTGTGTGTGTGTGTATTCCACAAACATTATTCAGAACATTCTTCATCCTTTTCTATGCATATAATCTCGGCTTCCATCACATCAATACCCCACTTCAAACACTGTCTCTTGTTCTATAAACTTCTCTTTCTTTTTGAGGATAGAAATAATTCCACCAACTACAATATTATTGGCCTTCTCTCTCCTCCTGACCTATTCACTCTTCCTTCATATATTTATTTTATACAGGTAGTTCTCGTGTTATAATGGCAATTGGGACCAGGATTGCCATCACTAAGTGATGAAATTGAAAAGCATAATATCAAGTGGCTGCATTACTTAGCACTGACAGTCCCAGCATTTCTGGTCACTCATATCTGTATTAAATCTATATTGATTCAACACCATATATTCTTGACCCTTTCGTGTGTGTGTGTGTGTGTGTGTGTGTGTGTGTGCTAGGCACCCCATTCATACCTCAGTTCATTTACTCTAATGTTTTTCAAGACATATACAATTCTCACTTCCATGTAACAAAATGGGAAGTATATTGTTAAAGACAGCAAAACGTGAAATTCAATAAAATCAAATGACAAAAATGTATGTTCCTGTGTTACTGTCAATTACTGGGGGGAAAAAAACTTTCAAAGGCCCAGGAGGACTGGTTTCATTTGCTTTCAAAATACTAAAAGGCTGGGAGCCTTCCTGATTTCAAGAGGCAGAATGTTTGAATTTAAGGGCACTGCCGGCTTGAATTCATAAATGCTTGTTCTCAGCTTTAGGTAACAGATTGCACTTGGAGCAAATAATCCTGAAAGTAATGTGTATAAGTCCTATAAGGCTATGTATGTAATCACCATGACCTTGAACTGGGCTCAAAAACCTATTAGCAATCAGTGTATCTCCTGAAAAATAGGTGCCATTTAATGAAACCTACTTAATTAGTTCCTGTAGGAGGCAGGTAACCACATTTTGTATCCTCTATAGCTTCTAGATAATTTTCCATGACAGCTCTATGTAGAATGAATTGCAGTAGTCTAGCTACAGGATGACAAAATCTGAATTGTTATCAGTGCCTCTCAGTCCAGGAAAAGTCACAAGTGGTGAATTAACTATAGCTGATTGTAGATTCTCTTAAATGTTGTCTTCACCTGCCAGTCTAGTTGGAGCTATGAGTCCAAAACCTCAGGTTGCATAACTATTACTTTACATGTTGTATCATCCATCAAGAGCAATATAGAGAACATCTATGGATTTAGAAGCACCATTATTGGCTTCATGTAGAGATTTAAGAAGATGGGGATGGAGCTGAATTTTGAAATGTTTCACAATGGATATATCAAATGTGATTGAGAGATTTAATTGATGATTGGTCAATAATAAGGCAGCCAGGTCAATTAATGGCTTTTTGGGTAAAAGCATACCACTGTCTCCCCTAAGGTTGCTGATATCTCTCCTTGTCTTAAGGATGTGTTCATCACTGCTTATCCATGCTGTCATTCCTTTCCCTAGCTGCAGCCAGGAGAGGCATGGATTTAATTTAATTTAATTTAATTAGTTGACTGAACTAATTCCATGTAGAACTGTCCACTCTACTAAGTATCATTGGCTTAGAATAATTCCAGATGGTCTTGGAAGACATTGCTGTCATGTCAAGAGACCTGATGAATGTGAATTTTATCTATTAAATGCTGTAGCAACTTAGGCTCTCTCCACTGCAAGGAAATAGATGAATCAGGATTGAAGTAGGAGGGAAATACTATCGATGATAATTCTATATCCTTTTCCCTGCAAGGACATCCTTACAGTTGCAAGAAAAAGTATGTGAATCCCTTGGGATTACGTGGAGTTTTGCATGAATTGGTCATAAAATGTGCTCTGAACGTCATCTAAGTCACAACAATAGAAGAACACAGTCTGCTTAAAATAATACTACACAAACATTAGATGTTGCCATGGTTTAATTGAACATAACATGTAAACATTCACAGTGCAGGGAGGAAAAAGTATGTGAACCTTTGGACTTAATAACTGGTTGACCCTCCTTTGGCAGCAATAACCTCAACCAAACGTTTCCTGTAGTTGCAGATCAGACCTGCACAACGATCTGGAGTAATTTTGGACCACTCCTCTTCACAAACCTGTTTCAGTGTAGCAATATTCTTGGGATGTCTGGTGTGAATCGCTCTCTTAAGGGCATGCCACAGCATTTCAATCGGGTTGAGGTCAGGACTCTGACTGGGCCACTCCAGAAGGCATATTCTGTGCTGTTGAAGCCATTGTTCTGTTGAATTACTTGTATGCTTTGGGTCATTGTCCTGTTGCATCACCCATCCTCTGCGGAGCTGCAGTTGGCGGACAGATGGTCGGACGGTTTCCTGCAAAATGTCTTG
>QLTV01003274.1:717608-754923 GCA_003457575.1 Thermophis baileyi
TTGGAGTCAAGGTTGGCTCACTCCTGGCTCCAATTAGCTCTTGGAGAAGTCATTAGGCTAGGGGCTCACATACTTTTTCCTCCCTGCACTGTGAATGTTTACATGTTATGTTCAATTAAACCATGGCAACATCTAATGTTTGTGTAGTATTATTTTAAGCAGACTGTGTTTTTCTATTGTTGTGACTTAGATGACGTTCAGAGCACATTTTATGACCAATTCATGCAAAACTCCACGTAATCCCAAGGGGTTCACATACTTTTTCTTGCAACTGTAGTTGTTCTTGCCACTGGTAATAGCATGGCAATTTCAAACCTCTCTGCATAAAAAGAACAAATCCATCTCTAACCAGCAAAGAGGAAGGAAACCTGACCCTTTTCATCTCTACTGTACCAAGATGTAATATAATTTATTTTACCTTGCAAATCAAAGTGATTTGTGCTTGGGATTATTGAAACACCTTGGCAACTGTTCAGCTTCAAACAGATGAAAAGTCCTTGTCAAGATCTGCCATTTCCTTGATCTTTTAACTCTGAGCCACATAATCTCTGCCTTTCTTTCCCTTCAGGAAAAAAAACCTCTAAACATTAGGAGAATGCTACTTTCCTTGTCAAAATTGTAACAAGTTCAGATTTTCTTGATAAATTAAAATATAGTATCCTTCTCACAAAGATGAAGTGCTCTTCTGCTTTCTTAAAGTTCCTTTCAGATTTTGAAAGACCCATACAGACTCAAACATTCCAGATAAACAATTGAAACTGCTGATAGAATTATGAAGATCTTTATGCTGGGATGATTTCCAGATGCTTTGGATTACAACTCCCACAATTTGTTGCCAAGGGCCATGTTTACTAGGGCTGATTAGAATTGAAACTACTCATATTTATGTAGCTTATAATAAATTCTATAATATGAACAAAGAACATATTCTTGCTCATCACATACTCAAATTGTGTATCAGCCAAATCCCTTCCTACCACTTACTACTGTATATGCAACTATGGCTTTCAGTCAAATACACTTCGAACAGCACCTTATAATAAAAAACCCACCCATTCTCCAATATAATTGCTTCTCTTTCCAACTGGGAACTTGTTTACACTCTGCATTAAATATCTGGGTCATTTCTGATAATTTTCAGAGTTAAGCAAAATGGTTCCTTTTTTATAATCCAGGGTGAATTTTTACCATTTCTTCTCCCCATTCATTTCTGTTACCAGAAATCAACATTGGAACTATCTGTAAAATATCCATTGGACTATATTTAGGCATACATGTCAAATGAAATAATACAGTAGGCCAAGGCCTACATTTATAATATTAGGAAACTGCCTTCTCATATGAGTTAGAAGTGACAATCAGAATATAACATTAAGCAGATATTCACAAAGCAAGTTAGGGTCAACTTCAGCCAATTTTGCAGCGACTTCCATATCACAAATGAAGAGAGACATATTTTGAAATCTTCCTAAAATATACTAAGGCAGACTTGGCATAAATCATCAATAGTTAGCAAAGGGAGCAATTGGGACTAAGAACAATTTTGACTATTGGTTTTATTGCTTATGGGTTTTAATGTGTATATAAGATTTTCTTCTTGATTCTAAGTTACCCAGAGTTTCGTTTCAAATAAATTTCACTGGATTTGGGATGCTTGGAAGCATGTTATTAACATATCCACTATTTGCTTACAATTATTTGTATGCTGCCTCTTCTTGAACCTCTAGGCAGCCTACAATAAATGCTACAAAAATAATAAAAGATCCATACAATATTCAGAAAAATAGTAGACAATAAAACAATTAAAACAAAAGTATTCATAAAAACTGCAAGCAAAACTTGCTGCCAATGGACAAGCCCTTTCCCTCCTCCAAAAAGAACTGTCTTTATCATTTTATGGAAAAATATCCAAGGTGGGACATATCTGGCCTTGGGGGCAAGCTATTCCAGAGAGACTTCTATAGAGAATGCCATTCTCTGTATCCCAACTCCATTCATCTCTTTCAGGATGGGTACACAGAATTCATTATTTAATCTTAACAACCATACCCTAAAAAACAGGGATGGGGCATGAATAAAAATCCCATTCATTCCTGTCCTTTGTCAGCCTACAGTTTTCAGACTCATTAGGGAAACTCTTTGTCAGCCTACAGTTTTTAGGCTTATTACACAGACTTCTCATTTATTACCTCTATCCAGTACAGGTCAAACAAGATAGACATGTTCTTTCTGGAAAGGAACAAGTCATACTAGTGGAGATTTACAAAATTAAACCTCATGTGGCACATTAGATCATGTGAGAACGTCACACTGATTACAGATGCTTTACTGGTGGATTCAGAGTTGGTAATTCTACTTCTCAAGCCTGACTTGCTACTAGATCTGAGCACTAATAAGTATTATATACTGTATTACCAACTTCGTCTTTGTCAATTCAGGCAGGCTGTATTGCAACTCTGCTCTATCATATTTCCTTAATTATGATTGTCTTTTATCTTTCAATTAAATATGCCCATTACCCATGATTTATGGTCTTGTAACAGATAATTTTGCTGCCTATTATTGATTGACAATGCAATGAGATCTGCTGAAAGCTAAGCCAGAATTAAATGACTTTTTGCCTCCAGAAATAAGCAGCATTATCTTCCCTTATATGGAAGGCTCCAGTTACTATAATGGAAACGGCTCAGACTTGGTTCACATATTTTAAACCACAAGCCTGATTGAGCTAATGTATCACACATTAAGACATGAAGAAGATGACTTATCATGGCTTACTGCAAGTTAAAGATAAGCATTCTTCTTCTAACAGTCCTTCAATTCAGATAATTGTAATTGCTTTTGCTGGCTGTTTAGGTAAACTAGATACTATATTTTGTTTTGTGGCACAACAGCATAGCAAAGGAAAATTATTTGAAAGCTATTATTCTACAATATTTTCCTATCCAAGTCCAAAAGAACTATTCTCTATATTGTGTTGTCTCCCTTAGCCCCAGTTAATGTCCCTAAAGAAAGTGCAGCAAGAATATGTATTGCTTTATATTATGTGAACATACGCTATCCTATAAAGACATTCCTTAAAACTTCTAAATTCAATAAACCACTACATTATATTTTCAAAATATTTCCTACAAGCTTAAGCACAAAAAGATACAGGACAGAACTATGCAAACAGCAACTATAGACTACAAATGGCAATGGCAATAGCTTCCATACCATTTTAATATCTGAATATAGAGATTAATCTCTGAAAGCCTACAGACCCTGTGAACTGTTTTCTAATAAGCTAGAAATACTCTAAAGGAATAATTTTTTGAATCTTCATTTGGTGGCATCACATTATCAAAAGTACCTTCATTCCAGTCCTCCATCAACAACCAACCCATTAACAGAAAACATTTTACAAATGATCATTACACCACTACATTATAGCACCATGCTATAATTATAATTACATTTAGCCCTTACATAAGTACTGTATTGATTTATTATTGAATGAAGCATAATTCCTTATCTTCATGACTTTTAGTTTCCTTTTTCCTACTTCTATTGATATCATATGAAAGATCAGAATAATTGTATTAGCACATAGAAAAGCAAAAACATGCAGACCAAACTAAGATACAAAATAAGATTTCCCAAGTTTACTGCTGGGCATGTAACTTACAGGATAGGAAACAAATATATGTTTCCATTCAAAGAATAGAAAAAGATACGTTCATCTAACTAACAGATACTAGGCAGCAGCAAATAAACACAAACAGGCACTCCAGGGCTGTTACATATGCATATTTCGGCATGGTTAAACAAATAACTGATTGGGTGCAAGCAGACATTCAAGTCATAGAATAAAATACCCTTAAAGAAACATGGTTGGATTCAGTTACTGATTTTAGAGAGCAACTGTTGTCTAATATGCTGTACAGCACAAAAGTCATTTTGTGGGTTAACTAGATTAGGTGGATGGGGGAATCAGGGTCGGCAAAGTCCTTTTAACTGAATATGCCATATTACAGGCAAAGAATAAGCCAGTAAGATATGTAATACTCTAGGAATTATCCACCCTACAAGCTAAAACAAGATCCAGGTGTTGCTCGATTTCTTTTCACCGCAAACTAGAGACTGCAATGGATAGCTAGCGCAACAAACACTGTAAACCACCAGCTTTCCCGGGGATTCCCGGGTTGGAGAAAAGCCACGTTTGGGAATAAAGAGAAAAAGCCGTGTGAGCCTTTCACCTTTTCCTTGTGGGGTTTGCGGATAAACGAGGTGCGGGCCGTGAAGTACTGCTCCAGCTCGGAGTCCGAGTCTTCCTGGCTGCAGTAGCCGCTGCTCGTCGTGCTGCTCCAAGTCATCTCGAAAGACAGAGTGGCCGCCGCGTCACTTTCCCTCATGCCCTATATATACTTCGACGGAGGAGGAAGAACGGCTGGCACGGCTGGACAGGGAGCTTCTTCTCGCACCGCCGCTGCTCCTCAGAGGCTCCTATTCGACCCCACTCGCCGCCTCCCTTTGTCCCCTGCCGGAGCGACGACCAACTCACAAAATTCCGCCACGCCACGAACAATTAAACTCCCGAGAACTCGAGCCACGGGAAAATTAATTCTCCTCGCACCGCCTCCTCCTCTGGGTAGTACTGGGGGAATTAAGAGGAGCCCCTGCGAATGGACACCGCCAAGGCGGCTTGACTCTGCGGCTTCCCCTTCGACCCCGGCTGGCCCAAACAGACGCCCCGAACTCTCCCGCTCGCCCTCTGCCACAGGCGCTACAACCCCGGCTTTGGAGGAGGAGCCGGCGGCGAAGGAAGCGCCGCCTCTTTTTTTGTACGGCCGCCTGCAGCCGTTGGGATTGAAAAGTAGACAGCGGCCGCGCCCGCCTGCTGATTGGACGAGTAAGAGCCCGTCTGCTGCTGCTTCTCAGGCCAGGAGCCCCGCCCGTTTCCTGCTTGTGAGGGCGGCTGGGAGTGATTTCATCGTCCAAGTAGCCAGCGCGCGAGTTGGCGTCACGGCTTTTGCTGGCTTTTGTTTTTTCCAGCCCTCCCGGAATAGGAGTCATTTTCCTCCGGGGCCCCCTTCCCTTTTCGATGGTCGGCGGCACGCTTGAGGGAATACAACGTTAAACTTGCTTGTTTTCTTTAACCGAATTGATTTTCCTTTCTGCTCGCTAGGAACAAGAATCAGAGCCGTAAGGCAATTTTTTTTTTTTTTTTTTTTTTTTTTTTTTTGTTTAAAGGGGGGTTCTATAAAAATAATTATGCAGATGAAGGACATAGAAATGTAACTAAAAGGCTTTCCACTTTCTTTTTTTTTTTTTTTGTCTACCAACTGTAGGATTCAGAAGGAAAACTAGAAAGGAAAATTAGAATTCAGAAGGAAACTAAAAAGGAAAAGTAGAAATTTTTGCAGTACCTAGAGCGCTGTAATAATACACAATCTTTGGCTGATTTTCTGTAATAAGAGGAAGATAAACTAGCACTGTTGCTGCAATATATACATATTTAATACTTATTAGACTACCCATGACCTCTTGGGTTATCCTTTCGAGAGATATTTCCTTACCAGATTCTTCAATGCCTTCAGAGCTGTGTCTGCCTTGAAACTAGCCCGTGCTGAACTGGAATAGCACAAACATCGGCATAAGAAATGTTTTAGGATATTTTGTACTATGTCATAAGCTTTTATAATCTTATGTCATAAAATATTTCATACAAGTTACCAAATTTCAGTTCCATGGGAGTCATGGGTCCCTGATTTTGGACTCATTCTGTAAATTAAGCCATTGGAGGTACCTTGGTTGAAAAATTGTCCTATCATGTACTATTTTGCCCAGTTAAAAAGTTACAGGAACAAGAGTTTTAATAGCATATAAATGGATGGATGGTATTTCATTATTTCATTTTTTCCATTGCATAGCGAAAACTTGCTATTTTATTACTAGATTTTTATCCCACTCTTTTTATATATAACTCAAGGTGGCAAACATAATATTCCTAATATTCCTGTCTATTTTCCCCCACAACAATCTTGTGAGATAGATTGGGCCAAGTGTGACTGGTCCAGAATTACCCTGCTGGCTTTCATGCCTAAGGGAGGCCTGGAACTCATAATCTTTGGGTTTCTAAGCCAGCACTTCAACCACTATGATAAGAGCTAAGACCGGAAGAGTTGGTTGGATTACAACTACCGGTAACAAACCACAAATACAAATACTGAATACAGGTAGTCTTCAATGTAAGACTAATTGACACCAGAATTAGGCTTATGAGTTGTGCCAGTCGTTAAGTGGATACCATGTGACCACACTTGATTTTTTAACTTCTTTTTGTGGCAGTTAAACAAATGTGGTCATTAAGCAAATCCATTATCCACAATGGATAAAAATCAAACAAAGTAAATGCTAGTTTCTGGCAATAAGTGTTGTAAATTGCAGTCATATGACTATGGGACACGGCAAATAGCTGTAAATGCGGGCCGGTTGCCAACTGCCCCAACTGCAATCCTAGTTGTTAGTAGCCTTGGGGAGGTCCATTGTAACTTTGAATGGTCACTAAGAGATTGATCATAAGTCAAGGACTGTCTGTAGTCTCAATTTTAAGGCAAGAGAGAAGAGGGATCATTATTTCAGATTGCAGGCATTGGTAGCATGTATGACTACTCCTTATGCTATAATTGTATAATAGTAATGCAAGAGAAAAAATCTAACAACCTCTTGCCTGCTATGACAGTGTTCTTTAAAAGGAGGAGAATTTTAAAAAAGCAATTCCAAACCTGTATTCTGAAATGGCAGTGTTCCCCAAACAAATCTGAGTAAAGCAGTACTGAAAGGGAAAGAGACCAAGCCAGCTGAGCTTTTAAGATACTTACCGTAGTACAGTAGCTTAAATTATACAGCAATGCATAACAGAAATAGAAGAGCATTGGATATATATTTCTGTAAGGGATGCTAGATAATCTGTTCTCTGGGAACACTGTATGAGTGATGTTGCTAAGTGGTATGGTTCTATAGCTCCATTAGATGACAAAGTGTTAATTGCAGTGAACCTTTCCAGCTGGTCTGATGGGGTATTGCCTATCTAGGTGCTTGTTTTTTTGCAAGTCCTGACCTCAGGGTCATTTTGGCAGCATCAAGCTCCAGCTGTAGAGAGCAGAAGCACCATTACATGATGAAATTCGATCTTCCAAAACCACATTGACACATTTATGATCTTGTTTGCCTTCTGCCAAGTCTCAGATTGTATTGAAAATAGAATATTATTGCTTGTGAGTGCAATAAAGCTTTCCCCTCTGTTTTAGGAAAATTCTCTCGACCAGACAGAGGAACATTGGATTATTGATAGTAATCTAAATGATAGTCCATCCATCCCCACTTTTCTGGAATGCTATTACTAAGCTTATTACTGGGAATGTTCATAAATGCTTATAAATCAGCTGTAACTTGTGATGTTGTAAAACTAGTGATCCCAGCAGCCCCAGGCACCATGACCAACAGTACTAGAGGCCACCTAGTCCTAGTGCAATATATAGTCACTTTATATTGACTACGGACCCATTTGATCTAGTGGTGGCTCTTAGTTAACTTAGAAGAAATTCACTTGCTATATGAAATCCTTTATCTAGAAAATATTAAGGATGGATTCTTGGATCTTTTGCTTCATTTTGAAATTTTCCTTGCCATTACAATATAACCATCCAAACTCCTCCTTCCATTGCATTATTATTTAAAACAGTTTCTTACCACATTAGTGTCTTTTTCTATTGTCTGCTCATTGCCTTCATCCTGCTCATTTTTATATCTGGGACCCCTGCAATCAAGTCGGATTAGAGCACGGCATCGGTAGTGACAGATGAACTTGCAATCTACGGAAAATTTAAAAAAACAACAGAAGTTAAAGGGACAAAATAAGGTAGAGAAGAAATGTCACAAGCAATCAAGCAAGCAGTTCATGTAACTTCAAA
The DNA here is from genome assembly GCA_003457575.1 of Thermophis baileyi. NCBI lineage: Eukaryota > Metazoa > Chordata > Lepidosauria > Squamata > Dipsadidae > Thermophis > Thermophis baileyi. Next base: position 725,564 of record QLTV01003274.1, read on the forward strand.
GATACCCTTTGATCATTCACTCATATTTTCACACCCCAGAATTTTAATGAACATTTTCTTTTAATAATCTTCAGAATTTTCATTTCAACTTTGATATTTTTGTATCATGCAGGCCTAATCTCCGGGGCACAGCCATTGACAATTATTGGCAGAAAAACAGCAGGCCAAATAAAGATTGAGATCTCCCATGCTTTCAATGAAAGGCCTGAAAGAGCCTCTGTATCCCAGTGCATCACCTTTCTTTGGCAGCTGCTCTGCTGCCTGTAAAGATAAAAGCCTTATTTTTAAAGAAGGAGACTGCTTATTGAACTGTAACTGCTGCATGGGAGATATGCTCATTTGAAAGGAATGTCTAATGCCAATCACATGGTGCTAGGGCACAGTGCCATCCTCACCAGAGAAAATGCCTTCCTTGATTGCTTTTTTTCCTCAATATGTACATTCCAAGTAGTTTGTGCTTGTATCTTAGACCAGCCAGAATGGACTGCAGTCAAACATCAAAATGTGCTTGTTCAATTTTCCTATGATCTCCTTATAATATATGATGGTTTGCAACATCCTTTATAAACTGACTGGTTCAGACTTGTTCACAGTTAACTTTGGAGTGGAGAGGCAAGTTATATAATGTACATCACGATAGAAAAATCTGCAATCAGACATTGGTACTCAAGAATATAAGGGCAGAATTTGCCTCATGATGTCATTTTTACATAGTTTTCTGCCTATGAACTTATGAGATATCTTCTACGTGGAAATATCAACACTTCCAGAAAAAAATAAATTTGACAATACTTGTGAAAACAAGCTGAAAGAAACTCATGCATGGGTGTTTTAAGAAGTCAGATGAAAAATGTTCACAAATGTGAAAATCTAAGTGTTTAAAAATGGATGTTTCAGAATATCTCATTTTATTTCTAGTCTTTGAGCTCTGTTTCTTGAGCTTTGTCATCGGGTCCTTTATTATTCTCTTTATAGACTCTAATTCTGGCTCTCTGGTTTTGTATTCTAAATTCAACCACCACCACATATATGTTGACACTTTCCAGATGTTCTTACTCTGTATGACACAATGTGGGCATAGCTTTCTGTTCATACACAGGATTTCAGATTGCATGTGTTTTCACTATCTTCGATTGAACATAGATAAAATAGAGGCTATACTGATTCACCCTGGTCATCTTGTCTCATCTCTTCCTGTTTTTCGCTTTGAGTTTAGATTAGATTAGATTAACAGAGTTGGAAGGAACCTTGTAGGTCATCTAGTCCAACCCCCTGCTCAAGCAGGAGACCCTACACCATTTCTGACAAATGGCAGTCCAATCTCTTCTTGAAAGTCTCAAGTGATGAAGCTCCCACATCTTCCGAAGGCAAGCTGTTCCATTGGTTGATTGTTCTCACTGTCAGAAAGTTCCTCCTTATTTCTAGGTTGAATCTCTCTTTGATCAGTTTCCATCCATTATTCCTTGTCTGGCCTTCAGGTGCTTTGGAAAATATCTCGCCCCCCTCCTCTCTGTGGCAGCCCCTCAAATATTGGAACCCTGCTATCATGTCTCCCCTGGTCCTTCTCTTCACTAGACTGGCCATGCCCAGTTCCTGCAACTGTTCATCGTATGTTTTGGCCTCCAGTCTTGGTTGCTCTGCTCTGCACTCTTTCTAGCGCTCTGCACTTTTTCTAGAGTCTCAATATCTTTTTTATAGTGTGGTGACCAAAACTGGATGCAATACTCTAGGTGTGGTCTAACTAAGGCTTTATAGAGTGGTATTAGTACCTCACTTGATCTTGATTGTATCCCTCTGTTAATGCAATTTAGGATTGCATTGGCTTTTTTGGCTGCCGCTGCACACTGCTGGCTCATATTTAGCTGGGTGTCCACTAAGACTCCACACAGTCACTGTTATTAAGCCTGGTTTCACCCAGTTTATATGTATACTTTCGAGTTTTTTTACCTAAGTGTAGGACTTTACTTTTATCTACATTGAATTTCATTTTGTTAGATAGGGCCCAGCGCTCAAGTCTGTCAAGATCCGTCTGGATCTTGAGCCTATCTTCTAGGGTGTTAGCTGTTCCTGCCAGCTTAGTGTCATCTGCAAATTTGGTAAGTTCCTCTTCTATTCCCTCATCTAAGTCGTTTATGAAGATATTGAAGAGTACTGGGCCTAAGCCTTGTGATACCCCACTGCTTACTTCTCTCCATGTGGACTTAGACCCATTAAGGACCACTCATTGAGTACGGTTTGTCAGCCAGTTGTGGATCCATTTGGTGGTGTGGTTGACTATCCCACTTTTCTCTAGCTTATGAAGAAGTAGGTTATGGTCTACTTTGTCAAATGCCTTGCTGAAGTCTAGGTATATTATGCCCACAGTATTTCGCTGGTCTACTAATTTAGTCATGGTGTTGAAGAATGAAATGAGATTGGTTTGGCATGATCTGTTTTTAACAAACCCGTGCTGGCTGCTAGTTATTACTTTGCTCCTTTCTAGGTGTTGGCAGATCTGTTTTTTTATTATCTTTTCCAGTATCTTCCCGGGTATTGATGTTAGGCTGATTGGTCTGTAGTTTCCTGGGTCGGTTCCCCCCCCCACTTTTTTGAAGATGGGAAACACATCAGCTCCTTTCCAGTCCTCTGGTAGTTCCCCTGTGTTCCAGGATCTTTGAAAGATGTGGTGCAGTGGTTCTGAGATGACATCTGCCAGCTCCTTTAGTACTCTTGGGTGCAATCCATCCGGTCCTGGTGATTTGTATTCATCAAGTTCAGACAGGTGCTCTCTTACTGTTTTGTTTTTTTTGCTTATTTTAACTTTAGTTTCCAGTCTGTTTTTTGCAGTTATATTTCTGGTAGGTTGCGCTATAGTTTCTTTTTGCGTGAAGACCGATGCAAAGAATGAGTTAAGCAGCTCTGCTTTCTCTCTGTTGCCTGTTACTTCCTTGCCATCTTCTCTCTTTAGTGGACCGACTGTTTCCTTTATTTTTTTGTTGGTTTTGTTCATTCTGGGCCTTTGCTTTCCTGACTTTTTCTTTACAGATTCTGGCTATATGCTGATATTCTGCTTTAGTTATGTGTCCCTCTTTCCATTTTTTGTATTTGTCCTTTTTTTCATTCAATTTGTCAGTGAGGTCTTTGTGCAGCCATGCTGGTTTCCTCTTGGATTTCTTGTTTTTCTTTCTCATCGGTATTGTGTTATTCTGGGCTTTTATAATCGTGTTTTTCAGAGTTTCCCAAGCTTCTTGGGTTGTTTTTCTCTTTAGGACTTGCATCCAAGGAATCTTTCCCAAGTTTTCTCTGAGTTTATTATCATCAGCTCTTTTAAAATCTATGACTTTGGTATCGTTGTGTTCTACTGTTTGTGTTTGCGTTATGTTGAATTCTAGTATGATGTGGTCACTCTCCCTCAAATTTCCTTCAGTTTCAACTCCCTCTCTCACTTCTTCTCTGTTTGTAAGTATTAAATCCAGTATGGCTGTCCCTCTAGTTCCCTCCTCTACCTTTTGGACAACAAAGTTGTCAGCTAGGTTGGTTAGGAACCTATTTGATTTCTCACTCGGTGCAGAGTTAGTTTTCCAATTGATATCAGGGTAATTGAAGTCCCCCATTACTATTGTAGTGTGTTTCCTACATATGTTTGTTAGTTGGTTGGCAAAAAGGATATCTATTTTTTCTGCTTGATTGGGTGGCCTATAGTATATACCTATGGCCATGTCATTCTTTTTTTCTTTTATGTTGACCCATATGCATTCTAGGTGTTCTTCTTTGGTTACATGTAACTCTGTAGCAATATAGTGGTCCTTAACATACAGTGCAACTCCACCTCCTCTTTTTTGTGGTCTGGTTTTTTTGAAGAGTTTGTATCCTTCTATCAGTATGTTCCAGTCGTGGGTTTCGTCCCACCAAGTTTCTGTTATTCCAACTATGTCGTATCTACCTTCGTGTATTAATATTTCAAGTTCACCCTGTTTATTCCCCAGGCTTTGTGCGTTTGTGTCAAGCTCTTGGTTTGTACCTGTTTGTGTCACACTTGAATTATTATAGCAGCCTGTTGGCTGGGTTCCAAGACTTTGTTCCATCCTTTGCTTCACATCCAGAATAGTCCTATTCTGTATCTTTCTTACTATGCCCCTACTTTTTAAAATTGCATTTGTTAAATTTGGATTTTAAGAAAGATACCACTACAAATTGATGGTGTTGACTGAGTGTACTCTGGATATATGCACACTGGTTATTTGAAAGCCCTACTGGTTGATCTTGTGCTGATGATGCCTGTGCTTTTGTCCCAGGATCATGCCAGGGTCATTTGAATCAATTACATACTAGAATAGCCACTTTTATACTTAGGAGCTCCATTTCACTGCAATAGATTCCTGCCAGGATTACACTTAAAATTTGATTACAGTGCTTAAAGTTTGTTTAAAAAGTCTTAAATTGCTTCTTTTACATTGGCTCCTGTGAAGTTGCTTTAAAATAAACAAATACTTATTTTTCACTTTGAATGTATAGCGATTAATAATAATATATGTCATGAACATTTTAATTTAGAGGTTTCCTTATTTTATTTCTGTTATAATTAATTAATCAAGAACACAGGGCATAACCTCAAACTGACAGGAGGAAAGTTCAAAAGTAACGTTAGAAAGTATTACTTCACAGAAAGAATAGTGGAAACTTGGAATCAACTTCCTCTGGAGATTGTGGGTCGATCATCAGTAACTGAGTTTAAACATCCTTGGGGTAAACTTGTTCATCACCCAACAAAAACAAAACAAAACAAAACAAAACAAAAAACAAAATTCAAAGGGCAGACTTGGCCACCAGATCTTTTTCTGCTGTCAGTTTTCTATGTATCTAATTAATGTATCAATTCTGGTTTTATTCTATGCCTTTTCTGCACTTACTGTATAACTGCATTATGAATAAAATTACTACCATTAAAATGTAGAATTGTATCCAGTTACATCCATTTGCTTGTATATTAATGTCTTGTGTACAAAGGCTCCCTTAAAAAAAAACAACCTGGCTTATTAGGACCCAGTGTGTTATAACAGGGTCAGCTAGGTGCTGCCACCTGCTGTGGTGTTTCATATATCTAGATTATACTACATTCTAATCTAAATCTATGTTAAACTCTTGGCTTGGTTGTCCTAAGCCAAAATCTTCTACTTTGCCTTTAATTGGAGTATCCAATATTACAAAATCAATGGGCTTAGATTTTAAAATGTGTATGGTTCTGATGATTTCAAGCTAGTTAATCTGACAAAAAAAAATCTTTTTTTAAGACCTAGTGGACTCTTCAGTAGGATGTTCAGATGGCTTGGTTGTTAGATTTATATCCCATCTTTTCTTTAACAGCCCAAGGCAGTGTATAAAGTACTCTTTCCTCCAATTTTTCACCACAACAAAACCTTATAAATTGATTGGTTATGAGCATGCTGAATCCATTTGCAATTTCCTGCTCGTACAAGTTATGGTTTTTCTATAGTTACTGTTATATAAAGTAAGGATGAATAATGGAGAGAAAAATTAAGGAATTTCAGGAATTATGCAAAAGTAGGGAAACTAATCATTCTTACAAAAACTTTCTAAATTCAATTGTTTTTATTTCTAATCAAGCAATTTTGATAAAATTGTAATATTGTACCATTGTTTTGTTTGTTTAATATGCAGAATAAAATTTAGTTATAAAAAGAAGTGGCATATATATTCCTTGCCGAGTCCTAACTCAAATTATATTCATGGGCTTTAGAACTCCAAGTATAGAGGAAATATTAATACCACATTAGTCAAGCCACTCCATGCATCTGATGAAGTGAGCAGCAGCTCATGAAAGCTTATACCTTAAAATATAAATATGCTATCAGTCTCTTCATGATATTTGGTTTGCCACACAATACACAATATAAAATGCCACACATTTTATAAAAATGTCTAATGGGCACAATGCTGTATAGCTATAAAAGACAATTAAACAAATTCATAAAGGATAAAGCTATCAAAGAATATCATGTCATGATACTTATATTAGTACCGTATCAAAAATAGCTTGACTGTGAATGTTAGTTACTGAGTAATATGAATGATATGAGAGGGTGATATTGTGATTCTAGGCTAGTTATAGATTCTTCAGAAACATCTGAAGGAATAAAAAGTTGAATTCAATTAACATGGGCCTGATTTGGCACACAGTCTTTTAACACACTGATATCCCCTAATGACTTATTTACATCTGCTGATTTTAGAGCACAAGAAGATAGTCTTGAGTTAATATCTACTTAATTGGATATATGGAAAAATTACATCACTTCCAAATGAGTAACTGTATTTCTCTCTTGCAGCAAACATAACAAAGAGTCTGGTGGGTACTGTATGTTCTCTGCCAGTGATATTACATGACTTAATCCCGTCATCCACCACATCAGAGGAACTTACATACGCTCTTTTTTCAATGTGGTAAATGTCATAATTGGTATGCTCAGTACATTTTATACTGGACTATGGCCTACTAACTACACAAACGAGCAATGGGATAAAAATCTTATATTAGAGATGACTATATCAATATAGAGATTGAGAAAGATATCAACTCATCAAAGCACCTTACTCACTGTGTAAACACTGTCTTTGATTCTGCAGAACAATATTAGTCAGTATATATATGTGAGATATAAATGCATAGGATCTACTGCGTAGTAGTACACCAGAGATAGAAAATGATTTCCCATATGACTAGGGAAGGAAGTAAGGGGGAGGGGAATAAAAAATCAGGGTAAAGATCAGAGTACACAAAGCAAACATCCTGAAAAATGACAGGCTCAGAATAAAATTCCTGCTAGTGAGTACAGATATATTTTAAAGAAGATGTGATTACCTTTTACTTGGCTGCTAGAAAGTTGAGGCCAATAAAGGTAAATCAGCATCAACCAATACTTACACATGTTGCAAACAGAGTTTAGAAATGTGCATAAACCAGATCATACAATTATATCAGAGTTAATCCCTCCCTTCCACCCTCCTTCCCCCATCTATTGACATGTTTGGAGGATATGTTATAGGCACTGGGACTATCAAGGACAAAATGGAAGGTATGGGGGCATGGCCAATTACTAAAACAACAACAACAACCTAGAGAAAGGAAGAGGTCATAGGCAAATTAGGGACCCAGACAGTATGTCCATATCCATACTTTTTTTTTTGCAATAAATAGAACCAGACAATATGCTATGTTATTCTTAGGAGAGGTTTTATGTATTAATAGTTCTCTGTTAATGAAACTCTCCATTCACATATTGAAAAACTGCAACAGAATTGTTACTTATTTCACCATATTGTAACGACATAGATCATAACTTCCTTCCATTCTGGACTGTCAAAAAACCCCCCAAAAAACCTGTATGCTGCCTTGCCACCAGTCCCAATCTCTGTGATTCAGTGATAATTTAAAGACATTTTTCTTTATACATGCCTGATTCTGATATGGAATTGAGCACCAAAGTATAACACAATTATATTCCATTTCAGATTGGATAGCAACCAATTTAATTAAATTTAGCTATATCTTACTTCAGTTAATAAGTAGGCTAGGCATGATTCAATGAATAGCCTAGTTTCAAGAAGAAATTGTAATCTGACAGAAAATGTAATACTGAAATCATGAAGGAGTTGTTCTTAAAAACTAGGTATGCCAACTATTTTCTTATTATAGTGACCACAAGTTTGTTTGTTTGCTTAAAAAATATGAATCCTACTTTTTCAGAAGAAAGAATTTCTAGCCCATCAATGTGTTTTTGCATTGGCCCACCTGATAAGGCCATCAGCAATACATCAGTTCAAAAGTACCTTCCAGTTCATGTTCCCTAGTAGTCAGCAGACCTTTTTAAAATACCAGTTGTCCACTAGCATAAGGAAACTTAACTTTTAAATTTTATATATCAACATTTATATTTATGATTTATAAATATAAATTGTACTGTACAATATATATGATTATATATCAACATTTATGTTTTATATTTAAATTATGTTTCCCACAACATAAGTAATTATATATGAGAATCCCAAGCGTGTGAATATACTGCAGGTATTCTGTCACTAAACGGTGCAGTAATGTAACATCACACTTTATGACATCACTTAGGATGGAAACTCTGGTTCCAATTAACAGTGTTAATTGATAAAAAGAACTAAGGAATGAGTTTCCAGCTAAATGAATAGAATCAAGAAAACCAATCAAATAGTTTGGGATGAGCTGGGGTTAGAGAAGGAATATGGTAAACATTTATATGAGAATGAGAGCGACAGAATTAAGTTCAAACCAGTCCTATCATTACTACTAGGCAAGAACAGATCAATGTTAAAATGCTGAAAAACAGAGAAGCGGCACGTATAGAAGATGCAACAATAAGCATGTTAAATATGAGTACGCTTTACATATGGAATGGCTATGCAATTTGTGTAAATTATGTGTAAAGATTGCATAAATGCCTGATCGCTTAACCCGGGCAGGGGTTGTGCAGACCAGTTTTTTTGCTCTTCAATAAGTCACTGAGAAATTTATGAATGTTAGAAAGTGTGAAAAAAGAAGGGGCAGAGGGAGGAGGGGGAGGAGGAAGAGGAGGACTTCTTTGGGTATGTACAGAACAAGAGGAAAATCATAAAAATGATCAATCTGTTGGTTGGAGAAGATAGTGAGGTAGTAATGGGCAACAGGGAAAAAGCCGAATTCCTTAATTCCAAGTTTGCACCTGTCTTGTCACATAAAGTGGTCCAATCTGTCACACTCTGTGTGTGTGTGGGGGGGGGAGAAGATAAATGAGGTCAAAATAGATAAGGAACTAATGAGAGAATTCATACAACTTTGAATGAATTCAAATCCCCAGGTCTGGATCGATAATATTCCAGGATGCTAAAGTAACTAATGAATGTAGTCTTAGAACCAATGATGAGAATTCCTGAAGTTTAGGGGAAATGTGAGAAGATTGGAGAAGTCCCAGTGTTGCTCTAAATCTTTAGAAAGAAGAGGAGGAGGGAGGAAGTGGACTTGGGAAAATATCAGCTTGACATCTGTATCTGGGAAAATCCTAGAAATGATAATCAAGCATAACGCTTATTTGCATACCGCTCATGACAAATAAAACTTATTGTGTGTGTGTTTTTTTAACAAAATGACTAGATCCAGTCTGGATCAATCAATTGGAGCCCATCTTCACGGAATATCTTCTCTAGCTAGAAGATGGGCTCCAGCTCGAGTCCAAAAGTTTGGAAGACAAAACCTCTGGTTCCACTGACTGACCCAGATTGGATCAAATTATAGTTATAAAACTATTTTGGAAGCAAGTGGTTGCAGAATTCTGGAAACTGTTTTTATTTATAGAAAAATACACAGCTCATTGGACTTTAAAAACTTGTTTTGCTGTACTTGATAGCACATAACAGTTCCAATTCTGTTCAGGTTTGCACAAATCAATTTTCAAATTACAACTTGACCCAGCTTAAAAATGTAGTAAATATACCGGTATATATTGCCATGTACTCGTAGACTTAGATAGATTCCTGTTTTACTAATTCACAGCAATTTCTAAACCCTAATTTGTAGTTGTATTATAATAATGTCATATATTTCATTCATATGCTTTTACAGAGCAAAAGAGATATTTTTTATTCTTTCTAATAAAAGAAAATGCTAGAAAGAAATTATATAAACAACCACGAGACTACTTGTATCTCAACAGGATTATTCTCCCAAATCCAAACAAAACTGGACCAAATTTTGTACAAAAAGCCTACAAAAAGAAGACTGAGTTCAAATATGGGCCAGATGTGGCCAGGAATTGTGGCAAAACATTTTCCAGAAAGGAAACCTCTATAGGAGAAACAGCTGGGCAGCGGCTCTGGAATGTTGCTGACTGCTCCATTCTAAGCTCTTCTCTGGCTCTCTCCTAGTCCTATGATTCATAGCACAGGGTATCCTGCCCAGAGGTGGGTTTCAGCAGGTTCTGACCAGTTCTGGAGAACCGGTAGCGGAAATTTTGAGTAGTTCGGAGAGCTAAAAAGAATGAAAAATGAAATATTAAAAGTGCTTTTATCTTCGGCTTCCTGTCTTCTCCATTTCTTTGACTTTCAGCAGGTTCTGACCAGTTCTGGAAATTTTGAGTAGTTCGGAGAACCGGTAAATACCTCTAACTGGCTCCACCCCCATCTATTCTCTGCCTCCGGAGTCCCAGCTGATTGGGAGGAAATGGGGATTTTGCAGTATCCTTCCCCTGCCACGCCCACCAAGCCACACCCAAAAAGCCATGCCACACCCACCAAGCCACGCCCACAGAACCGGTAGTAAAAAAATTTGAAACCCACCACTGATCCTGCCCATCCTGGGCTTCCCAATGCACAAATACACAAAAACACAATGGAAAAGCAGAAACAGCTCCACAGGCAACATGCACCACAGTCCTCCCATTAGACCCTCACAGACACACTGTGACACATCTGCACACACCCTAATTAGCCCCCTCCCGTAGTATTCTCTTACACACAGCACACAGGCAGCTTGTTATTGCCAATGTTGGTAAAGAGATTGAAAAGGGGAAAAAAGACCTACCGGTAATTGTATTGCATGCCCATGTTCAATAGTTGCTCTGGATACCGACTCTTTAGGAAATGCAATTTTCCCCAACACACAGCTTTCAAGGAAATCTTGAACCAATGCAAAATGCCACTTTCAGAGGATCCGTCATCTTGTTTTTCTTGCACAGCTCTTAAACTGCACTTTCAATACAAGAGACTACTTTTCTTTTCTTTTTTAAAGAGTTAATCAGTTTCCCCGCTGCTGAATCTGTGCTTGCCTTACTCAGTTGTTATAAAAGTTCAGCCGGAAACAAGGTAACAACCTGAGGCGGTTTTTTTGCATGGAATAGGAGCAACGGTGCTCACGCAGCCCAAACCGTAAAGCTGCTAACGGTACCCTAATTGGCCACTTTATGCATCCTGCACTGGGCATTACCCCCCCGCCCTTCTGTTTCTCCCCGAAATTTCTGCGAGCGGGACTCGGGGAAAGTTAAGCTCCGGTACTCACAGATGCAGCGGAGACGCTTTTTGTAGACGCCCCAGATGAACTCCCCGCACAGATCGCACCAGGTGGGCTGACTCTGAGTGCAGGATCTGAAGAGGTGTCCTTCGCCGAGCTCCTCGGTTAATTTAGGATCGGTCTGGCCTCCCAGAAGGCGGATCTGGCGAACGCGGGTCAAAAGCTCGGGCACTTTTCCGGGAGAGATCCTCAAGGCGTTGGCGCGCTCTAAGCGGACGGGGCGGTCGGCCGTGCCTCGCGGGCCGCGCGTCAGGTCCAGCTGCTCCTCCAGCCCCAGGTTCTGCAGTTCGATCATCTCTTGGTGCGTGGGACGGTTCATGGCCCCTTCCTGCGCTGAGGGCGGAAGGGAAGAAAGAGCCCGGGAACCCGCATGGAGTCCTCATCGGGGGCCGGGTGGCGTTCCCATCCTCACCCTCGGAGCTCGTCGGAATCCTTGCCTCTCGCGCGGTTTCTTCGCTCCGGCTCTCCGCTTGCCTCCCTCCCTCCCTTTTGAAGCAGTCCGAACAAAATCACAGGGGATCTTGGTCAGGGCTCAGTGAGCGGAGCCTTGTCCTCCTCTTCTCTCACCCCATTCTTCCCTGCAACAAACGGGGTAGCTTTATGGGCTTTACGGCAACGGCCTCCTCCCTGGGGAGGAAAGCGGCGACCGTTGTGTTAACTCGGGCTGCGTCTTTAAAAGGGCTGCTCAGAAACTTTTTTCTTTTTTCTTTTTTTTTTGCGCGCGCGCGCAAGCGACCGGAGGAAAAGCCTCAGCTCGCCTCTTCTTTCATTCAGGTCCCCCTTCCCAGCAATGGGATGGAGGGGAGGAGAGACGCGGGCGGTGCCTCGCTTCGGAAGCTTTGGAGCCGACGCTCCCCCTCCTCACTTCCCGCCTTAAGGCACCTCCGGAACAAGAAGTGACTGCACCCGCATAGGAACCGGCCCCACGCAGGTTCGAGGAGAGCGGTAGTCTCGCAGCGAGGCAACTCCCCCTTGACGAGGCGGGAGGGTGGGGTAGATGCGCGAAGGGGAGAAAGAATCATGTAGAACAGCGCCGCGGTTTTTAGAGGAGGGACGGCTGGCTTTGAAATAGAAAGTTTTAGTAGAGAAAGTTGAATAGAGAAAGCTGCAATCTCTTCCCCCCCCACCCACCACCCACCCCCAGACACAATCCCACCCTGCCTGCTCTTTCTCTGCTGGTCACTAAGCTGGACTTTGGCTCGCCCTCTGCGTTCTGCTGCTGGGTGGAAGTTGGGAACCACAGCGTGGCTTGCAACGGGTGGGGCCTGATGTCAGCTCTGGGTAGAGGGAGCCAGCAGTATGGCCCTGGGAGAAATAGGGATGGCAAAGTGCCCACCTGCTATCACCAAGCAGATACTGTTAAAAACAAACTCTACTATTGGTTTGGACTTAAGCTGACAGGAGCCACCTTTCTCCTAGGACAGCCACTTTAGAGTGCAAGTTGCTAGCTAGATAGCCACCATCCTTGCTTTGTGTGGAACACCTAAGCAGATTAGACGAAATATTGCTTGTTGTGTGCACACAACTTCTTCCAGGTGCAAAGGTTCTCTGAACCAGTCTTTCCTAAACTGGGGTCTTCCTGATGCTTGGAACTACAGCTTTCAGAATTGTGAGTTGGTACAGTAATTGGCTACATATGTAGCTGGAAACCCTAAAAATCATACTTCCAACTTTTAAGTGTAAAGTAATGGATCTCAGTGGATTACTTGCAACCTGCATTTTAAGACAGATTATCATTCAGAATCACGGTGGTTTAGCGTAGCTGCTTGCTTATAGACGTAGGAAACCACAACATCTACTTCTAGCTATTAGCACTTCCAGCCTGCAAACAAAGCTTTGTCTTTGCTTAAAATAATTGCTCAAAAGTATTTTCCTTTTGTGCAAGTATTGTTCTTCAGTCTCTCTTCAGTCTTCTACGAAAGGATCTCTGCTGTATACTGTGTATAAATAAGGTTTCCTATTAACTTCCTTCCCATTTTCCATTAAAGGTAAACTCTTCTTTGAATCTAGCTCAAATCTTAATGACTTCATAAAAACATCCGTATAGTTTTCTTGGTAACAATGGTTTGCCATTGCCTTCTTCAAAGATGTTTTCTCAATTTCTCAGTTTAGGCTGCAATCCTGAGATTTCCTCACCAGATCTGATTCCACTGACTTTTTTGAGACCAGCCCCAGCTAGGACAATGGAAAACAAGATTAACAAGGACACTTCTGCACCAGAGGTTTTATTTCTGTTTTAGAATTATATAAATGCCATAAAATAGATTCTCTACTGTACCATCTATTTTTAGGAGGCTATTTTGCAGTATCATAATAAAAGCATGTTTCTCAACCCTCATTTGCCATCATAAAAATTAAGGAGGCAAAGAAGAATTTGCAACCTCCGAAGTTCTCCAATGCAACCCTTACACAAGATTTCGGATTTCAGACTCCTTCAGGAAGAAAAGAAATGTAAGAACTTTTTTGGCAATGTTTGCAGGGATGAATTAAAGCTCAAAAATCTTTTCTTTCCCATTCTCCTGTCAAACTCCATCATTTGCATCTGCTTGTTGAGAGAAAATACAGACCACCCCATTTTTCTATATGAAATCTCTTGTTCTTTTTGTACTGAAAATGCAGGAAAGCCTTGCCATCCTTTCCCCTTCATATGATGATGTATTGGCAATGCACTTATATGACTGCAACAATGGAGACAGAAGTAATTTTAAACTCCCATCCCAAATTGGATCAGAGTAATAAGTGTGGGCACACAGAAGAAGCAAGTTCATGGTCATGAAGAGTGCCTATGGTGGTACTCAGAAGTTGCAAGCAGATCCCCAATATTACATAGCAGTGATGGCTAATCTTTTTGTTGTCGCGTGCCGAAAGCGCATGATAGTGCGTGCCTCCCGCACCCATAATGCAATGCGTGCTTGACCCCCCAGGCGCACTCCACACCCCCATGCATGCGCACGCGACCTCCCCCCGTGCTTGCACGCACACCCCCATGCTCCCCACGCATGTGTGCACTCCCCTGCACATGCGCGCGTGACCCCCCATGCTCCCCCTGCCCCCCATGCATGCACCCCAGCATGTGTGCGTGACCCCCTGCACTCCCCCTGCCCCTGCGCGCACGACCCCTGCACATGCGTGCGTGACCCCCCATGCATGCGTGCACATCTCCTGCATGTGCCCCGCCCCCACGCAGCAGAGACCCAACAATCAGCTGGCTGGCGGGAGGCGCGTGCGCATGCGTGGTGGAGCTGAGCTGGGGCGACGGCTCATGTGCCCACAGAGAGGGCTCTGCATGCCACCTGTGGCACGCGTGCCATAGGTTCGCCATCATGATTATATAGCATGTGAGATGCCTTAAGCTCTTCTCCAGACTTCTTGCTTTTCACCAACATAAAAGTCTGGAATGACTAGAGAAGTGAGTCCTTCCATTTTAACCCCAAACTTGGGGGGGGGGGATAGATCTGTCATTAGTCTATGTATATAGTTTAGCCCTGCTCACTGGTGTAAATTATAGTATGATTTGGTTTGTGTGGCTTCATGATATAGGAAATCACTCATGCTGATCTTACTAAATATAGCTTTTGTCAGCATTCATAGCAAAAGTCTTACTGAAAATCTTGGCTAAGTCCTTAAGATTGTTGATGGTGGTTGCCATAGATTCATATTACTGAGCTTACTCTTTTTCTAAAATTATCTCCAAGTCAAAAGGAGGAAAAAGAATGAAGCTAGAATGAGGGTTGCAGGCCCTTCCGCTTGCTCCAGGCACTGCATTTTGAACTCTTATGAGAAATAGAATCCATTTGAACAAATCCAAAAATATCATTGGAAAAAACTAGAAATTGTCCTATTTTTGCTGTTTCCTGGCAATATTAAATTTAGAGAGGTCTCAGAAGCAATAAATACTATTGGTATTTATCTTTGTCCAGCCTGGAAACTTAAATCTGCAGCTGTTTGTAATCTCAAGATGCAGAGAGGATTTCCATGTCCTCCCTCCAATCTTGCATTGTTCCTTATATTTAATATTAAAGCTTTTTAAACAGTTCAGCGGATACACTGATTATGATTATGTGATGTCATAAAAGTGGCTTATTTATAATAATAGTTAACTTTAGACTTTATAAACATAAAGCCATCTTTTTTGAACACTCAACAAAGGAAAATATTATGGTTTCTCCCCTGCTGTTGAGTTCCAGCCTCCTTAATCTCTTCAATACCTTTATGAGTATAAATACATTTTCAAAACTTAATTTGTTAAATTGTATTAGGGAACTTATTTCAGGAACTGCTGTAAATTTGATTATGCCAAAAGATGTGAATCTGACACTGACTTGAAATAACTTTTCATTTACAGATTGAGCAATTACTTATCTTTTCATTATTTAAAACATTTGGAAGTAGCAATTGTGCTAGCTTTGGCTGGGCTGGTATTTTCAGATTAGTATGATTAAATTTATACCACAGACTGTTATACAGCTGAAGACTTCTGTTCAGTGAAGTAACTTCCATACTACTTCGGTTGACCGTTTCTCTGTCTGATAGGTTTCAGAACTAATTCCTTTAAAGCTATGTTTAAACCATTTTTTCAACTTCGTTGATGAACTACGTAAATGAGATTTAACAGCCAAGAGTTGAATTAAAAGCTTCATTCTGGTCTCAGTAACACTGGGAAGAGAATTCAGTGTTATTCTTCATTCTGGATGGCAAACATTAAAATCCATTCCTCTTATCCATTGTTCTGTTTAATTTAGAACAACCATTACCAGAGTGTTACTTGTACTTTGAGGAAAAACACCTCTAAAGCCGTAGAGAATTCATCTTATTCACCACTTGAACTGTGATCTCAAATGCTCAGAATTCTGCACCCGATAAAATCGGATAACAATACATATCTAATATTTCATGGTATTATTCTGAAAAGCATATTTCATCAAGATAAGAAACAATAATTTCAAATTTCAGCAGTATCAATTTTCTTCATGGGAAGCTGTGTTTAGTATTCCTTGTTTCTACCTTTAGAGCAGCTATGACATATTTTAACCAGTCATTTATTTATTAACTTTCCAGTAGTCTCAGTTTTAATTAATTTTAAACTTCTCCCCCGTATTTGAATTTTAATTAGTTGCCTTGACGTCTTAATTTAGTAGGAAGGTAGGATACAGTATAAATAATGTTAACACCAACTCTGAATGTCTAGGAATGAAAGAATAGTTCGAACCTATGCACAATTGCAATAAAAAACTTTTATTAACAATGAAAAAAACAAACATAACTCTCTAATTTGTCAGATAAATATAGCACTGCATTATGTGCCTTGCACTTACCGGTACTATGAAAAGCAAATGAACTTTGAAAAACTTCTTCCACTGCAGTATTTTCTACATGGGAGGAGCTTTTTAGGAATAGGTAATAAGGAGGGCTCTGTTGTGAAAGTTGCAGCATTTTAAAGTTCACTCTAAAGTCAGCCAAGTTAACAATTTTTCAACATAAATTTAACTGCTAGAATATTTTCCCCTCTTGTGGCCAGCAGCTCATCTACCACTGCCAATTAGTTAAAAACCTATTAAAAAGACAATACATCCAGGTTTTTTGTTTTGTTTCCAGCTTTCCTGGAATGAGGCATGTAATCAGAATATGTTATGAAAAACTAAAATGGAAATTAATGAAGGAAATATTTGTAACATGAGTTATTATGCATATGACTTAAGGATATTTCCTGACTGAAAACAATAATTGTTACAGAGATTATATCATTTGAAGACCTTGAGTTGATTCATTATTGAACAATTGGTATCTCAGTTTCGTAATATAAAAAACTAAGCATATAGAGACAACTTGGAATATGTCAAGTTGCTTATTTAAAGAATGTACTCACTGTCTTTAATCAGGATAGAAAGGACTAAGGAAGAAATAGTATGGCTGTTTTGACATCTTTCCTCAAAATCACTGAAATTTCAGAATTTTTTTCCAAAGGCACTTAAACCTTGGACTATATTATGGAGGCAGGGAAGAGAGAAAGCATATTGAAAATACATGGAACTTAGAGTAAAAATATAATTCCAAAATTCAAATTTAAGAGGATTCTGCATATTAAGAAATGCCTTTCTCAAAATCACAACTTTGGCTAGAAGAAAAAAGCTAGAGGACTATGATTTTCAGAAATAAACTAAAATTTGTTATTTATTAAAGATCTTAGAAATATTAAGAACAGATATTAAACATTTTCCATTTAGAATTGTATTCCATCTCCTGTGATTTTTTTGCATGAGATTATTAGTTATTCAGCAGCACTAAAACTCATATATAGCAGATTATTAGTGTTCTTTTATTAACAAAATAAGTACTAAATAACAGAGTCAGCCTTCTCACTAGCATGGAAAATGTCATGTGATATACCATCAACTGAAACCATACAGCTCAGTAAACTGAAATTCTTAATTTACCACATCCTTTCCCCTTCTCTTCCCTCAAAGCCAGTTCTTCTGACATGGAAAAAAATATAATCAAACACTTGCATAATTCAGAAACTGTGGTGCAGTCGACAATGCAACCTCTTGACCCTTCTCATTTCCACAACACAAACATGTAAACCAGTTTGATAGAGCATATAATTTGCAAATATCAAGGCTTGTTCAGAGAACTTTAATTGTACTTTATTGTTCTATTGATATAACTGGAACCAGTTAAGGATAAATGATTTCCCACCAATACAAATAACTAATCATTACAAATACAAATTTGAAATTGTACAGGAGGAAATGCTGCATAAGTAGCTGGTGATTTGAGAAGGGCAGGAATTAAATATTCCTACCCATTTTCTAGTTCTACTCATCCCTTCCAGCAATATATATTCTTCTTTAAAAATGCTTATTAGGCTACAATATGTCTGCTTATAAATCATGTACAATGCACGCAAGTCCAGTTAGTTTCATAAAGACAAAGAGTTTGCTATATTAATTTCCAAAATATTAGGCCCTTAATTTAGAAACTGTAATGTAATTGTGAAATTACTGGTCATAAAACTATAAGTAAATTCTTCAGACCAGACCTATTTATCAATGTGATTTCACAGAGCTGAAAGCAGAAGATTGAACTAGTATCTTAAAATTCTTGTCCTAATGAAAAAAATGATACAACAAAATCAGATTTTGACAGTCTCCAACAGTGCAGAAATAGTTATGCAAACAGCTTAGGAGATCTGTGTCTTTTAAGTTAGCAATATCATCAAACCAAAAAGGCCCTTTTAAAATTAAGACATAGGCTTTTGTTCTCAAATGGTTGCAAACTACTGTATTTCTGTTTTTAAGAAGGAAGAAGTCTTGCAAGTCAGTTTCATTACTTATGTTATTCACTGCTGCAGAAATACTAGTTAAGCATATATACCATAGGAAAGGTACATAGCGTTAGGCAAACTACAAAATAGGCCTTAGAAGCTAAAGAAACTTGAATGACAAACAAAAAACAATCTCCATTTATAACCAAAATTAACTCTTCAAAATTCCTAGGAAATTCAGAGCTTGACACTAATGCTTGAGCATTCCAGCATACGCTCATCTAAAATCTAGGATACATACATGACCTTAGAAATAGTTCTCTACTAAGACTTATCTCCTAGAATTCAAGAATCATGTTTTTTTCTAAGATATATTTGGCTGACATTTGTTAAATCAAATGCTTTAAAAAAAACCTTTCTGTGTATTTTATTAATTATTAACCTGGTGGCGTTTTTTTACTCTGTCATTCTGAATGTTGTATATTTGTTAAATGAGATTTTTTTTCCTGACCATCAGAATTACTTAATGGATGTTACTTGCATCTGTACATCTTCCTGTATTTTCTTCAGCGTATCAGCAATCAAGTTGCAAGCTTTCTTGTGCTTTTGCCAGTGCTGCACTTGACATTCTCTAAAGATGAAAAAAATAGTAATGATAATGATGATGATGATAACTATAGTAACATTCCAAATTTGTTCTTACTACTGTTAATATCTGCACTAGGGTCAAAGCATCTACTTCATTTATTCATAAAAATGATTTCATAAATGGTACAGCTGGGATTTGGATGTTAAGCCTATATACAGTGGTGGGCTCCTTCCAGTTCGCACCAGTTCGTATGTTAATTTTCTGAGCAGTTCTGAGAACTGGTTGTTGGAAGAAATCTTTTCCCACTTTACAGGGCTAATCCTGCAAGGGGGGCAGGAAGGACACATTCTGGTATGCCTGTATTTCTAGCCTAATCCTTATCTTAATTGCCCTGCTGCTTTAAGTGTTTTCAGGAACTGCCTCTGGGTTAAGCTTGTTACATTGTAAGCCTTACGCCCAGACTTTCTGTCTGTAGCTTCAGCTCTGACTGGATGGGGGGGACGGGAAGGATTTATACTGCTTTGCAGACAGCTGGTCATTTGCATTCTTTTTAGAGAGCTGTTGAGCCCAACTAGCTAAGTGTCTGTAGAGATTTTCAGTCATCCAGGTCATGGTTGTCCTAAAGGTGCTTTTTTCAAGAGGCAACTGGACTTTCTTGGTTTCCAGAAAGTCCAGTTGCCTCTTGAAAAAAGCACCTTTGGGACAGGAGTCTCTTGCATTGCTTCAGAGTGGCCAAGCTACATGATTGCTCACTGATAATAAGTAGATCCTTCTTCCAATTTGTTATCGTTTGCTCTCATGATAATATGGCATAGTAACATGGCACCAATTGTAGAAAGTTAGCACCCAGCCCTCTCCTAGAAGAATGAAATATTTTGAGAAATATTAAAAAGGAAGAATATATTTCCCTGGATGAGAAATGGAGAAACATGTTTTCTTAGAGGGAAAAAGCAGGCCCCCTTCCTCTTAGAGGGAGAAAGCAGCCCCCAGCACTTAAGAGATAAAGAGATTCATAGGCAAAAATTCCCTGCAGCAAGGTCTGAACAAAGGCAGAATGGGATTAGCCCTCACTCAAGATGTTAATTTGTTAATTTGTCTCTTTAGCTTGGCATTTTGTAGCCCAAATATGCCCACCCACTTTCTGGAAAGCTTAAATGACCTCTCTGCTAAAGGGTTTTACTTTATGAGCAAGAGTAACTTGGCTGCTGATAGTTATCCTTGTATTTTAACTATTTTAATTCCTCAATGTGCTCTGGAAACCTGCCTGATTTGTAACTTTTGTTGCAGGTATTGCTGAGGAAAAGGAAGGTATTCAGACAGAATGGTTTAGGTTTCCATGACGGCTGTGACTCATAGATCTTTAGTGTATTCCCCCATTTCTAATTTAATGACTGGTATTTAGGGCAGCTTTTTGCAAGCAAAGAAGCTTTTTGTATTTTTGTACAGGTAATCCCTGATTTACAACAGTTTATTTAGTGACCATTCAAAGTTACAATGACACTGAAAAAAGTGACTTATGACCGTTTTTCACACTTACGACTGTTGCATCCCCCCCCCCGATGGTCATGAGAGGGTGAGCAAGGTGAAGCGCCCCTCGACGTAAGTGACATCGAATTGGCCACACCCACCCAGTCACATGACCACCCACCCATGCCCACCCACCCAGTCATTAGGGCAGAGAACCGGTTGTTAAAAAATTTGCAGCCCACCACTGCCTATATAGAAGATATATCTATAACTAAATAGGATATAACACACACACACACTCATATGATAAAATATGAATTATTCCTTTGTTATAAGAAGTAAATGGTTCAAACACAAAATATCACAACTATGATTGTCAATTATTTCAGTCTTCTGTCCCTCAAGTGTATTATCTTACTATGTTGTTGAAAAGGGTGATGGAGACAATATTAAAAAGTATGTAGTATATATAAGTGTTTTAAACTCTTGAAAAGAAGCATTTATATGATAAAATATTCTGAAAAATAGGGCTATGCATGCATTTGAATGAACACTTTGCAAACATATTAGAAGAAGGTTATTTTTCTGGCACCTAGTACCAAAGCAGTATTAAAGCTCATTCTCCTGAGAGGCTTATGTGGCTGCCTCCTCCGTTGTTTGCACATGTGTGCATGGACAATTGGAATTGCATTGGAATTGCCATTTAAGTAAAGTAGTTGTGTGTGCCAATAAGCACAAACATTTTGAAGCAGCTGTGTGAGCCTTTCCAAATTTTTTGAGGAGGGGTGCTCATTCAAATGCTTTGCACAATTTTATTCTGAACTGGAGACAACTGCAAGGAAAAATAGATTCCAATTGAAATTAATGAGAAATAATTTGCTAAAGCAGAACTATATTTGACATCTAAGTTTTTGTGAAATTTAACCAAACACTGTCAAAACAAATCTTACTATTGCAAGGTAATACCCACAAAACTATCTACTCATCTAGATAAGTGATGAAGGAGCAGATTGCAATATTGTTAGTTGCTCCAATTCCTTTAAAGCAGACATGAATGGAAGTAAAAATATATATACTTGAATATACATGATCAGACATTCAAGCTCCTTAGATGTCATTGTTCAGTCAATGTCCTACTGTTACAGAGCTGTCAGATGATAACCAGAGAGAGAAAATAAATTTGGTAATATAGTAAAATAAATCTCAATCATATTACCTATAGAGGCAGCATTGAAACTGGTATAGTTTTCTCTATTGGAAGCTCAATAGTAACAGGAGTAAATACTTAAAACTCTGTCTTATAGCAACCAGAAAGAATAACCCAATTCTGGATAATCTCTACTCTTAGGAGTCCACGTTCTAGTGAAGAGAAAATGTTCCAAGTATCCTAATTATTAGTGATAATATTAATTATGAAACATACTATGGAGAAAGTGTAAGTCTGAGTTCTACTTTTTTCACAAACAAAGCCAATGTAATAAAATATGGTTTTATTTTAACTGGGGACATAACAATTAGATGTAATTTATTAAAATGTTAATGCATTAAAATATTTCTACACATATCTATGCATGTTTGTTTATAGAGCTCAAGCTAATGAGATGTTTACAGGAAATGAATCATGAAAGTAAGAGTCTGTTAAATGAAAATTAACATTTCAACCTTATAGTGTTTATATAATATTTCTAATTTTGGTATTATTTTTGTTTCTAGGTATCTATGTTACCATAAGATTAGTGGAGGATTTAGGATAACATGAAAACTAGTTGTATTAAACTTACCGTTTGCAATACCATTCGTTCCTACAAAGGGAGCAGCGTTTTGTGGCCTCAGAGCCACACATTGCACACCTGGGTTTATCTGGAATTAGAGCTTCCATTACATCCAGGTTATATGTCTTTGCCCATCTGATTTAAGAAAGAAAGCAGCCTTCATAAAACACAATAACTGCAACAATTATCCAGTGATATCTACAATAGAAATGGAACTCTCACATTAATTTCATATTTAGTAAAACATTATTAAAAGTGAATTGATACCAATGAAATTGACTTTAGTACTATTTGAAGACAAAGATTTTGGAATACGACATTAAGCAAATGATTTCTAAACTTGATTGAATTAGGAAAATGAATTTTTTATTTTTCAAATTGTGGACTATCAGGTTAGTTCTATGTATCTTGATAATTGTAACGATCTTTGACAGAGGAAGAAGCTGAATGAGTCTTACCTATAAGCCTGGCTTTTCAGTTCCTCTTCTGAAGGACTAAACATATTGTTTACTTGGTGCTTGGCAATTGCTTGCCATTTTTCAGAGTTTTTTCTGACAACTTGATCCCAGATTTCAGGAACCTGTTAGGACAATAAAAGAACAGAAGGCTTATTTCTTTCAAACACTATATCAAAAATATTTTGAAATTCTTATGTTCATCACAACACTAAGATAAGAGATCATAAACATTAACTTGAAGAAAAAGTATAATACTATACTAGAGGTTTTATCTTGGGGAAAATTTACCCTAAAGAAAAAAAAAAGTAGGGACAAAACTAGATTAAATAGGAATCCCATTTTTATAGACTGGTATTAATATATGGGGGACCTCTTTTCCACTTCACCTTGCCATATTACGTTCTAGAAAATCATCCCCAGTTTCGGGGCAGAAGAGATTAGGAAAGGAATAACATTTGCTCTCCTTTTCTGCAAATTCATTTTGAGGTAAACACCAAAGCATATGCCCAACTGGTTAGTAAATAAATAACATCTGAAAATTTCTATACACCTGAATTGATTCTGGGTGGTTGTGCAACAGTTACCACAACTGGAGAAAGTGTTGATATACTGTTTTCCTTCTATCATTCCCCCCTCCCCCACAAAATAAGAATGTGAATGCAACGTTTGACTCTTGTTCCCCATAACAAATGTGGTAGTTGATCAACAAAATCTTTTTTAGGTGTACTGCTGAGGTCTCCTGGGTGGATGGGTGGGGATCAGTATATACACTAATTCAAGGGCATTTCATCTATATTTATCAGAACATTGATTTGTTATGTTCACAAATGAGTTCAATTCATGTATAAAGTTCTATAATCTTTCCGTATATTAATAGTGAGCTGATTTTTCGATGGCTGAGCCTTATATATAGATGAATAAGAATACTTTCATTAGCCACAGAATGCTAAATAAATAGTATCTGGGAGAGGGAGGAATACAAATCTAAAGGAAGGGAAATATTAAAATAGGCCGCCTGGCATACTCACTTAAAGGCATTTTACAATGCAGTATTTTGTTGAACAATTCCATTTGTAAAAAGAAGAAACTGTAATATAATTTGAATTGAAGTCCTATCATTCATGTTTAATAAGGTCTACAATTAGAATCCTAGCCTGTTTGAGGAATAACTAATATTTGCTTCATTAAACTAACCAATAGGAACTTAACAAGAGAAAGTTTCATGATATACGATACTTTCAATAAAGAGAAGATAAAAACTATACATTTTATATCATGAAACTAGGAAAATCATGAGAATTAGAAGCTTCCCTTTGGTTTCATAGATTTTATTGTAGTGGCTTCAATGTTAGTGAAAATAACATTGGTTATACATCTTTTGTTGATGAATGAAATACAAATTTGCAAGTAAAATGGCTACTATATCAAGAATCTATACATCATTTTCCATTGCTGTCCCAAATTGGTAATGCAATATTTTAGTGTGTCATATAGGTATTCAGAATATAGAGATGCATAGATGCTATTCTCTGGGATTGTGGAACACAATAGATCAAAAGTAGCAGCGATGCACATTACCTGCTCCAGTATGAGGTCCTTCTTGGGTGGAGCAGGATCTGTTACAGCCAGATGGCTCAGGAATTTCTGCAACTCCAAAAGATTGGGAAACTGGTCAACAAGAACATCGGTCAGGAAGGCACGAAGCTAACCAGAGACAAGACAAAATTAAAATATATTGTAAAGCATTTTAAACGGCACATACATATTTTATATTACAAAACTGGATTGTAAATGTTATGGGAACTTTAAGCAATCTTTCCTGTGCCAGACTCATTTTCCTGCCTCAAATCTCCATTTCATTTTTTTCTGTTTTTAGCAAAAAAAAACACCATAAAAGGCTTTCAATCACTAATAAATCTATCTGTTGTTTTCTCCCTATTAAAAAAGACAATTTTGCCATTTTTGCAAATTATGTCACTTCAATAAATTATATGTGTATATTAATCATACAAGAACTAGACTGACAATATTGATGTCAACATTGGGGCCTCTAAGAAGATATACCCCCAAAAATGCATTGTTCCACCATTCTGACAATGTCCAGCCCACTGATTTGGGCGTTAGGCCAGGGGTGGGTTCTGAATTTCTTCGCTGCCAGTTCGCTCCTTGCTGTGTCGCATGCACGTGCAGTGCTAAAAACCCATAGGCGCCGCCGAGAGAGCCGGTTCGGGGGCGTGGCAGGCCTGGGTCACTGCTGGTTCTAGCGACCCAGGCCGCCAAGTTACTACCGGTTCCATAGAACCGGTCTGAACCGGGAGGAACCCACCTCTGCGTTAGGCCCCCTCTTTTATTTATTACATTTTAAATCTCATTTACTTTTTTGTACAATTTAAAGATAGCTTGATTCTACAAAACTTTGGGCAGCTAACAGCTTTAAAAGCAAGAAAACAATATTAATAAGAACATAGATAATAGGTGACTGACAGAATGAGATAGACATTTCAAAAACAGGTATTTGTTAAGACTTCAATAAAATTAAACTTATTTTTAAAGCAACTAATAAATATAGAATAGTCATTTTGTGCTTTTAAGAGCAGAAATGAAATAAAAACTATATTATACTTTAAAAAAATCTTATATTCCATTCCAGACTTATTTTCTATTTCTGTAGCTTACTAAAACAAAATTACGGTACCTAGGGACTCCAAGTTAAAAAGCTTTTAACATTCTATTTCAGAGTTAAAATTTGTTTGTTATTAATTATCTAAGAATGAATTACAATTTGACCTATTTATTAAGGCTTTCATCCCTATATTCTAATTTATTTATGTTGTTCATTATATGTATGTATAGCTGGGTGTGTGTATCTTTCCACATCCAATAGTGAGAAGGGTTATCATCTGATGCAATATTAAACAATCCCCTTCCTGTTCCCTGCTATATTGTTTAAAAATAGAATACAATATTAGGTCTAAACATGCTAAGGAAAACATGAAGTACACATAAAAGGTCTGCCAGTTTTGCAATCCTGTACCTTGAGGAGCTGGCCTTTGTTAAAGTTATTGAATTCGTACTTGCGCTGGCATTCTGGGCTAAGGAGTAGGTTATAAAGAGCGAGCCACACTTGCCCATCCAATTTAGTCATCTTCATACGGTCTTCAGGGGCAACTTCATACCATGAACCGTTCTCAAATTTCTTCAATTTTCCTAAGGAAAAATATAAGAAAAAATACTTTTGGTATTGAATATTGTTTTATACATACAGAACATTGGTTTGCAATTGTACTGTTTAGCAACTGTTCAAGCTTATGAAAATAATGAACAAGTACTTTTATGACTGAACTTCAAATTTACAACAGTTGCAGCATGTCCATGATCAAGTGATCTGATTTGTATGCAGCATAAATTTACGAAGGTCAAAGTGTCACACATTCACATTCACATTCTGGCAATTTGGGCACTTTGCAACCGATGTGCATTTATGACAATCACATCATCTACGGTCATGTGACTGTCATTTGCAACTTTCATAGCCAGCTTCCTACAAGCAAAATCAATGGAAAAACCAGCAGTAAGCTGCAAATTGTAGTCACACATGTCATTCTTAATGACCAGATGTGATTAGTTTAATGACTGCAGCAGAATTGAGGTCATAAGTCAGCTAGTCACATGATGTGTCACTTAATGAAAGTGTCAATTAGCTACAGAGTTGTTAGTCACAATTTCAGTCATTAAATGAGGACTACCTAAAAACTATATCATTTCTTGAAAGGTGAAGAAGGTACTATAAATATGCCCTTATAGTTTGATGCAAGTCCATATGTGTCATCTTTACACATGTGCAAAGATTATTTTGCCAGAGCTGCACTGGTTGCCGACTGCACCTGCTTCTAGGTGCAATTTAAAGTGCTGGTTATCACCTTTAAAGCTCTACATGGCTAGGGGCCAAATTATTTGATGGACCACCTCTCCTCAATAACATCCTCAATAACGAAGAGTGCAGAGAAGAGCAACAAAGATGATTAGGGGACTGGAGGCTAAAACATATGAAGAACGGTTGCTGGAATTGGGTATGTCTAGTTTAATGAAAAGAAGGACTAGGGGAGACATGATAGCAGTGTTCCAATATCTCAGGGGCTGCCACAAAGAAGAGGGAGTCAAGCTATTCTCCAAAGCACCTGAGGGTAGGACAAGAAGCAATGGGTGGAAACTAATCAAGGAGAGAAGCAACTTAGAACTAAGGAGAAATTTCCTGACAGTTAGAACAATTAATCAGTGGAACAGCTTGCCTCCAGAGGTTGAGGATGCTCCAACACTGGAAGTTTTTAAGAAGAGATTGGATAACCATTTGTCTGAAGTGGTGTAAGGTTTCCTACCTAAACAGGGGGTTGGACTAGAAGACCTCCAAGGTCCCTTCCAACTCTGTTATTCTATTCTATCTACCAGAGCAGGAAGGCAGGGCATGTTACAAGCCCCAACAATCAAGGAAAAACATCTGATGGGACCTAGGAAAAGGGTCTTCTCTTTGATAGCTCCCTCCCTTTGGAACATCATTCCCAGAGATAAGATTTTCCACAAAGCCTTGGAGACATGGATTTGTCAGTGGACTTGGGGATCCCATTTGGAGCTGGTAATATATTTCAATTGCATAAAATAGTAAAAACTGCATTGGTCTGAATATATTGAAAATGTATTTTCAGCACAAGGCACATGATGGAGAGTTAGAGTCTGCATAATAATGGGATTTTCCCAGTAATCTTTTTTTAGCGTAGTGTCCTCCAGATGTGCTTGGCCTACAATTCTTAGAATTCCCAATCGGTGAGTCAAAACATATCTAGAGGATATAAATTGGAAAAAGGCTTCGTCACTGAAATGAAATAAAGTTTTCAGATATAACAATACATTGATTTCTTGATGAAACTTTAGAAAACACAAACCTTCATTAAGCTATTATTGGCAATTGTATCTACATAGGTTGCTGTTGGGTTTTTTCGGTGGATGTTTTTTTTCCAAGTCTAGCTAACAACCCTGAAATTCAGGTAGTCCTCCATCTGCATACAATACTAGGCAGGGCTGACCCTGCTTAACTTCTGAGGTCAACTGCATTTGGATAGGTGCTATTTTCATCTGCTGAGGCTTTTGAACCTTAGAGTTCAAT
Organism: Thermophis baileyi; assembly: GCA_003457575.1. Lineage (NCBI taxonomy): Eukaryota > Metazoa > Chordata > Lepidosauria > Squamata > Dipsadidae > Thermophis > Thermophis baileyi. The sequence continues at coordinate 753,343 of QLTV01003274.1, forward strand.
TAAAATCAATGCCTTTCACAAATTTTATTTTATTTTGAGATGCCCTTAATATCTTTCTCAAACAAAAGGAGTTCTCTGCTTGTAACATCAGACTAATGTATCAACTTATAGCAAATCCTTAACTTACAACTGTTTCTTTAAGAACAATTCAAAGTAGTGATGGCCTTGGAAAAAGTGACTTATGACCTGTCCTCGAAGATACCGAGCCGAGGTGGCGCAGTGGTTAGAGTGCAGCACTGCAGGCTACTTCAGCTGACTGCTAGCTGCAGTTCGGCGGTTCAAATCTCACCGGCTCAAGGTTGACTCAGCCTTCCATCCTTCTGAGGTGGGTAAAATGAGGACCCAGATTGTTGGGGGCAATATGCTAACTCTGTAAACCGCTTAGAGAGGGCTGTAAAAGCACTATGAAGCAGTATATAAGTCTAAGTGCTATTGCTATATGACCATTGTACCACCCCTGCAGTCACATGACTGTAATTTAGGTGCTTGGCTACCAGCTCTAATTTATGATAGTTGCATTGTCTTGTAGTCATGTGATCATAATTTGTGACCTTCCCAGATGGTTTCCAACAAGCAGATAATTGGGGAATCTGGATTTGCATAAAGACTGCAGTGATTTGCTTAATGGCCATGTAATAATGATTCTAAAACTGGGTCTAGTCACATGATGACAACTGCACTGCTTAGCAATCAAAATTGTGGTCCCAATGTGGTTGTAAGTCGAGGACTATCTGTGCATGGAAGGGAAACCCATCAGTAGGCATCACAAATTGTTTAAATGAATTGTTATATTTGTTCCTTATTCTTCTATTTATCTTTCCAGGGGGGCATTCCTGAGGCAAAACCCCCATTAGAGGTATGTAAAAAAAGAGAAAAAGCCAGCTAAAGATAAATGCAAATAAATAAGACAGAAATTACTGACACGGAGATATCTGAAAAAATAAATAAATCTGTCACGTGCATGCATGAAGACCCATATACAAGCAGAATACTAATTAGATTTACTGAAATGAACATGAAATGAAATGATGCACAAATTGCATCAACTGAAGTTCAGAAAGTAATGAAAATAGTAGATGTTGGGCAAAGCCTTCCAAAAATGATGGGAAATGATAGGGCAACATATTTTTTGAAAGAAGCCTTTCGGGACATGTGAGTTACATTAGAAGCCTATCTTTTTGAATAATTAAAGTAGCCATGTCTTTTTTCAGACTCATGCAACTCCTATCTGTTTACATTTGTGTGTTATACAAACACCTGTGTACAGTGATAGCTGGGAACAGTTTCCAAAGAAGACATCTAACCCATAAAAAGACATGGCTGCTTTAAAGATTTGAAAATATGCTTTGTATGTATTCCCGCATGATCCAAAACTTCTGCTTTGAATGAGAGGCAGTTTTAAAAAATAACCCACAAAGGCATTTGTTATACATACTAGGATAGGATAGGATAGGATAGGATAGGATAGGATAGGATAGGATAGGATAGGATAGGATAGGATAGGATAGGATAGGATAGGATAGGATAGAATAGAATAGAATAGAATAGAATAGAATAGAATAGAATAGAATAGAATAGAAT
>QLTV01003274.1:755293-783976 GCA_003457575.1 Thermophis baileyi
GCGCGGGATGAGGTGACAAAGGGGGCGTGGCACCAGGGGCGAAATGCTCCGGGTTCGGGCTTGCCTACGAGTTGCCGGACAGCTGATAGCGTGGAAGCAGGAGACTTCACCCAGACGCCGCCATTTGGGTTCTTTTACCCTCTGCGCATGCGCAAAGCATTCTGCTACCAGCTGTCCGGCGACCCGCAGCATGGCCGAACCGGGACCTTTTCACCCCTGCAGTGACGGTGGCACCAAAATGGCAGGCTAACGCACGCGGTAACCCCTGTGAAATGGTCGTTCGACTCCCAAAGGGGTCGCAACCCACAGGTTGAGAACCGCTGCATTATAAAGTGGTATTAACACTTCATGTGATCTTGATTCTATCCCTCTGTTAATGCAGCCTAGAACTGTGTTGGCTTTTTTGACAGCTGCTGCACACCGCTGGCTCATATTTAAATAGTTGTCCACTCGGACTCCCAAGATCCCTCTCACTATTCAGCGAGGTACCACATATACTGTACCTGTGCATTTTGTTTTCCTTGCCTAAATGTAGAATCTTACTTTTTTCACCATTGAATTTCATTTTGTTAGATAGCGCCCAATGTTCAAGTCTGTCAAGATCCTTCTGCATCTTAAGCCTATCTTCCGGAGTGTTGGCTATTCCTGCTAGCTTGGCGTCGTCTGCAAATTTGATTAGTTCCCCATCTATCCCCTTGTCCAAGTCATTGATGAAGATGTTGAAGAGTACTGGGCCTAAAACAGAGCCTTGGGGTACCCCACTGCATACTTCCCTCCATATATATGCAGTTCCATTGGAGACTACACGTTGAGTGCGGTTGGTCAGCCAGTTATGAATCCATCTGGTGGTGATGCTGTCTAACCCATATTTTTCTATTTTATCTAGTAGTAGGTTATGGTCTACTTTATCAAATGCCTTACTGAAGTCCAAGTAAATTATATCGACAGCATTCCTCTGGTCACTTTACTGAAATTTTGTCACTTTACTGAAATATCATATGTGCTGATAGAAACACGGAGGACAAATGGCACTAAAAAGTCTTGGGGTTTGGAAGAATTTCCCAATTTATCTCAAATTCTTAAACTATATTCAGCAACAAATAAGAATTTAATCAATAGGTGCCATGATAATCTTTTAACCAATGGAAAAAGAAGTATCAACTAGAAAAAGATTTTTTAAAAATCCATTCTTTCCTAATAAAAAAAAGAACATAGAAATAAATGTTCACTATATTACTTTGGCACACACAGAATTTCTAAGACATGATACAGACCTCCTTCACAATTGGTCCATGGACAATGCTCTAACAGCTGCACCAGAAGGCATGGAAAATTGTGGGTATTCAACATTCTTGTCACAGCACTTACTGGCAAACTGACAAAGTATATGAGAGAAAAAGGATATAGTGAACGTGTCTATTTTATGCAATGAAGCCGTTTACATTCTTCCTTAGGTTTGACAATGTCTTTATTAATGTGCAATAATGTGACAAAATTATAATCCCAATTACACTCATGTTAGGATACCTCCATAATATTTCAACAATTAAAAGAATTCACATGACAAAATATAAAGCTACATTTTTATACTGAATAACCACAGAAATAGTACTTTCAACATTGCAGATTATATATAAGACTTACTACTACTACCGGTAGGTAATTGACCCCTGAAAGGTCATCTTTACTTTGATAAGAATACCATTAAAACTTTCAATCTTGCTTTTATACCAATGTAAAGGTATGCATATTCAGACCTTTGTCACATTAAACAATAACAAACAAGGCAGAAATTATGTCCCAATTTTGGAAATGTTAAATGTCAAATATTTATTTTTAGGAGCTATTTCAAAACTGTAGGAAATTTGGTTGATCATAGCATATACTTTGTTCTACAAACTGAAGTATATAATTACATCCTAATTCTGTAACATTTTGGTCAATATGAGAACCACTGCCAAAACCAGATTATTATCAAATCATGACCACCAGACCAGACATTGAGAACAGTTCCCTTTAATGCAAGTTTTAATAAAAAAATGAGAAATAAAACACAATAACACCATGCTATGGAAATCAAATTATTTTGCTTTAGTAACAACCCCATCACCCACAAGAGGAACTGTGTGAGAACATGATTCAGATGATCACAAATGCACTGCAGAAAACTGGAACACCAGAGAAAGGAAGGAGACATAGTATCTTCCAACAAAATAAAACTTTAGTAAAAAAAAAGTGTCTGACCTCTCAAACCACTACAGCACAACCAACACAAGGTATGAAACCACCAACAGATTATTACAACCCCATAGCATCTCTGTAGCATGTAAATCAACTAAGGCCCTGATGATGTTACCTAGGTTGGGTAATGAAACATCTTCAAGAAAACAAGCAAGTTCAGAGAGCACCAAGAACTCCTCGTTTCAACCCTGAGCTACAAATATTCTCCTTTATTGGCAACTAAAGCCCTCCAAAACAACTTAAACCAAAAGACCCAAGACTCCAAGCACAAAAACTGGAATCATCTACAGCAGCGGTCTCCTACCTTTTTGGCTCCATGGCCTGACAGTGGTGGTGGCAGCAGTGGCGGGGGAAGGGGATGGTTTTGTGCGTGCAACCTAATCCTGTGCATGCATAAATAAAGCTTCATGCACCACTTGTGCAGCCTGGTTCCAAATGGGCCGTAGAGCGGTACTGGTCTGTGGCCGGGAGTTGTGGATTCCTGATCTACAGCATATAGTTTAAGGATTGTAACAGCCAATATGTACGACGGTGAGGCAGAAGACGAGCAGAGCGTGTCCATGAATGTCAACTAGCAGTCAGAAGGCCTTATGAAAACTTCTTAATCTCAGATGAACAGACTCAACAACAATTTCAGATGAGAAACTGTAAGCATCCTGGATCAAGCCAAATCCCAAAACACTAGGGAACTCCTAGAAGCTTGGCATTCAGACGAATCAGCTGTCAATAGGTACATACTAATAAACCATATTTATATACCATTCAAAAGACATAACAAAAAGTTAAAATGGAAAAAAAGACCAGAACACATCCCTTCCAGCAGCCAACACTCAGATAAGCATGGATTAACTCCAGACAAACAATCAACCTACCAAGGAGAAAACCATACCTCCACCAACATTGGCAGGACAAACTATTGTATGTAAGTAGGGAATAAACCTCACACTCACTAACAGTGATGATGTTAGCTTGTAATGTAAAAAAACTTCCACAAGCAAACAATCAAGCTGAGAGAGTTCCAAGGACTCAATAGTTCAGCCCTGAGCTACAGTACATATAGTCTCTTCTATTGAAAAGATTATCTTTCCCAAGTGCCTTATTTCTTTTATGGAAAGTTAACATACCTCTCTATCACATCAGTAATGAAACGGAACACTGAAAGAGCTCTCAGTGAGATCTCAAACTCCATCATTTCAGCTTGCTTCTTTAGTTCCTGAAAAGAGTAAAAGATACATAATACAATCCTACTAAATGGGAAAATCTGAGGTTCCTAAAATTTTAAGAAATGGCTGGAAATTTGGAGGGCAGCCATGGCACTGGCCTCTGAATTCTGAAAAGGTTTTCCTAGAAAAACTCTTTTAATACCAATGCTGTTATTCCATATGAATTTGCTCCCAAAATCTAAATACCCAGGAGGTTGCATGGTAATAGGGTGTCTGTTCTTTTCATTAGTGTTAAAGAAATACATGGTCTGATTTTGAGTTTAGATGGCTCCAAGCATGTTCTTAGTTGTGAAAAAATATGTGTTGCTAAGAGTTTAAGAACCATGCAGTCTGGAGTGTGATGACCCTCAACTGTGTTGCTAAAAGTAAAGAAGTATGTGTTGCTAAATGCCCTAAGTCCAAGATAATTTCATAAGAAAAATGTAAAGTGCTGGATAAATTGTATGAGGGAACTAATATTATTGCTGTTGATTGGCTATTTGTGGTAAACAAATATACAATACTTACAATTGAGAAAAAATGAGGAAGAAAATATAATAAATGGAATAGTGACATTGTGTAATGTCTTTATTTGGGGTGTGATCCAAGCATAAGAGAAGATTTCTCTAGAAGAGTTCTCTATCTTGGGAGGGAAGATCAGAGCCAGAAAAATGCCAAGCAGAAAGAATATAATTGTGAGAAAAGCTAAGAAATCGTATAAACAATTGGATGTAAATACATGGATATGTTAGGAAATTGGACCCTAGGAAGTTTGAGGCCAGCCAATTTCAATTGGTGGAAGATAAGACAGAAGCAGATAATTATACTGTTAAATTGATGGAAGAGAGAGTGCTGTGTTACTCTCTCTTAAGAAAGCTAATTGATCGTGACATTTCTGCGTACTCACAGGTTACCACAGAATGAAGAAACTTGATTTAAACTTTCTTTCATGGCTACCCAACATTTTGCAATTGTGTTCAGTTATGGTATCTTATATTTTCCCTTTACCTAGAGTGGCTGCCTAAGAATAAGAGATAATATCCTATACTCACCTGCATTGATGAAAGATTGGCAAGATCCCCAGGTTGAAACTTTTGTTCAAATGGTATCTTCCCATTGGCACTTTGAGCTGCTAACAGGGTCAGTTTCCTATGGGTATAATCTATTAAATCCAGAATGGTATCCTCTGCTGATTCAGAGATTTCCTATACAAAGAAGACAAGCTATATTTTATGGAAACGTCTTCCAAAATGAAAGCAAATGTCAAGATCACTTAAATTGTTTTAATTTCATATCAGCTGGTAGATTAGTCTACTCATTGGTTATCAGGAAAAATGTTTCTCAGTTAAACAATCTTTGTCAATTATAATTTTGTATCTTATGACTTAGTACAGCGGTTCTCAACCTGTGGGTCGCGACCCCTTTGGGGGTCGAACGACCATTTCACAGGGGTCGCCGCGCGCATTAGCCCGCCATTTTGGTGCCACCGTCACTGCAGGGGTGAAAAGGTCCCGGTTCGGCCGTGCTGCGGGTCGCCGGACAGCTGGTAGCCCGGACGCCGCCATTTGGGTTCTTCTACCCTCTGCGCATGCGCAGAATGCTTTGCGCATGCGCAGAGGGTAAAAGAACCCAAATGGCGGCGTCCTGGCAAAGTCGCGGCGCTTTGCGCTACCTTGGCGACCGGCTCTATGGTGACCGACAGGTACGAGCGAACCGGGAGCATTTCACCCCTGTGGTTGGGTACAGCGAGCCCACAAGCGCAGGGCCTGAGCAGCAGATGGGCGCATCCAGCCTGTCCCTGTTGCTGCACATGCAGCGGCCGAGGCTTTCCAGGCACCTGCTGGGGGGTTGCGGGGGGGGGCGTGCCATTAGAAAGGTTGAGAACCACTGACTTAGTACAATAAATTCCCTCTCCATCTAAAATAGCTTCCTACCTGATAGGCATGCAAAATTTTGTATTCCCAACGGCCAGCAAAATACCGGTACCTTATCTGATTTTGTAGTGCTAAGGAATGAATTGTGGATTCACCCAAAGTAAAGGAAAATGGAATTATATTGATACCGAAAGTTTAAGAGCAATTATTTGAGAAAGATTTGCAGGGGTGATCACAATGGTACAGAAAACAGCAAGAAACCTGGCCAGAGATGCATCAAATTTGAGGATGAATCTTGTCCCTTCCTTAGATTATCATAGGATTTAGATAGTTCAACAAAAAGGAGAGAAGTCAATTACTTGGAAGTATTAACATTATCTAAAAGTTTCAAGCTTGTTAAAAAAACAGAACATTTTTCTTCATCTTTTGCTTACTCTCTTTATAGGATACAAAAAAAAATTAAAATTCATTTGATTTGTCAATTATATGATTTGAAATGCTAATGTAATTATGAAAGGAAGAGTTGAGATGAGTTAGTCAGTTCTTAAATGGAGTGCCTGACTCTTTATGGAAGTGGTGATCTTACTTCTTTTGCATGATTTGAACAGCTCTTAGGACTTTTTCTCACAGATGAACTGAACTTTCTCCATCCATTCTTGAGTCAATGTGAAGTGAACACTGTGGTCCCCATTACCAATCCCTGCCTCTTCTCTAAGGCTCTGTTTCTGAGTCACTGGAGGCATCTAATTTCCGTTGAAGGTAACAGATATATTTTATACATGTTGGGGCTGCCTTTGCTATATCAGAACGATGGAAGAAATACTAGGGTATTTTAATAGCAATATAGTTAAAAGTACCTTATGCCTGTCTCACTCTTGTGCTGCAGATGGGATGAAGGCAATGGCAGAAAAAATAATGTCAAGGGTATGTTTATGCCATGGTTAGGTGCAAATGAACAAAGCTGTTGAGTTTGAAATATGGTTTCCAAACAAATAAATGCCAGGCAAGTAAGCACCTGAGAGGAATTAGCTTGCACATTAAATCAGTTCAGATCAGGTGATTCCAAAGGAGGGAAGTATATACTTACTGTTTCCCTTATTGTTTGGGGAGCACCAGATTAAAAATATGAAAGGTATAATTGATTCTCCTATTTATTAGGATTATTTATAGTCAATTTGGGTCTCCAGAATGAAATATGAAATATTATATGAATTTGTCCAGCCCAAAATCTCAAGATACAAATAGACATTTCAAAGTCATTCTATTTGAAAAGAAAGTACTAGTAGATGGACCTATTACTATTTAAAATAAGATGTAATGCAAGGTATATACATAACTAAGGCAATAGAAAATATGTTTATACCAGCAGCTGTCTTCTAGATTGAAGTTCTAATTCTTGCTGCACTAAGAATTTAGTCAGATAATTGTGTTTCTTCTGGAATGGTCTAAATCAGTGATGGCGAACCTATGGCATGCGTGCCACAGGTGGCACGTGGAGCCATATCAGAGGGCACGCGAGGCGTTGCCCTATGTCAGCTCCAGCGCGCATGTGCGCGCTGGCCAGCTGATTTTCGGCCTTGGGGAAGGCCGTTTTGCCCTCCGGAGGCTTCAGGGAAGCTTCCTGAAGCCCCGGAATGCGAAAAACGGCCCAACAGGAAAACCGGAAGTTTGGAAAAATGCACTTCCGGTTTGCCGTTGGGCCGTTTTTTGCACTCCGGAGGCTTCAGGGAAGCTTCCTGAAGCCCCGGACCTTCTGGTTGGCCCGGTTGGCTGTTTTTCACTGTCCCCAGGCTTCAGGAGTCCGGAGGCTTCAGTGAGTGCGCGGAGGGGCAGCGCAGGGGGGGTGATTTGTGCGCATGCACGGGGGGCAGCACGGGGGTTGTGCGCATGCGTGGGGGGAGGGTATGGGTGTGGGCACGCGCTAGCGCGCACGCGCACACCCCCTTTTGGCATGCGGACCAGAAAAGGTTCGCCATCACGGGTCTAAATTATGAACTGAAATTTTTATTTCAAACTTTTATTTACATTTTGACACTATTGCCTACCTTGTGAAAAAATACTGTCTCCAAGAAATTAATAATTGAAGCTTCATGTCGCAGCTGAATAAGAAAGACAGCAGAGAGAAATCAGAAATTAATACAAATATTACCATTCTCAGAAAACAAGGTAATATGGAATCAGAAATTAAAAATATTACATTTGTGTGGCCTCTTGAGATAAATGCTACCAGGAAGCATAGAACTAAAAACAGCAAAAGTATTAAGACAACCTAACAAGCTATAGCTGAACACAATGTGAATAGTTATTTCTCCTTCCTCTTCTTTGTCAAAGTGTGAGGAAGAATTCAGAACTGTTCCCTTGTTCTGAGCTTGTGCTATCCAAACAGACTGCACTGAACGTTTTCTACTTTGTCTAAAACAAGCCAACCTGTACTATATGTTGAAATTCAAAGTGTAAACTGATTTTCTATTAGCTGAAGAGGTGCTCTCCTTCAATTTCTCACAGCTTCTGTTTTGACAACATTATCTTTTATATACATTTACTGAAAATAATCTGCAACATAATGCAGAACTGTTTGTTTGTAAGGTTCACATTCTTCTTTCTTTGAGAAACCCAACAGGAGTTATATTGCACTCCTTCATCTAATTTTTCACAGTAAAAATTCTATGATAGGTTGAGAAAAAAAAAAAAGCCAGGCAGAAAGTCACATGAACTTCCACAACTAAGACTGCCCTATATCTTGACCCTCACTAGCTCTTACAAAAAATAAGATATACATTATTACTCTAACAAATAAATATCGGAAGCATCATTTGGCAAGTAGATCTTACAGGAAGCTTTGAAATGTTCTAATAGCAAGTATTATACAAAGGCTAATTCAAAACATTTTTCATACATACCACTAAATACAAGGGAAAGGTGCTTTTTGGTTTGAAGTCCTCCAGTTTGCATAGTATAGGGAAGATTTTTTGCTTCCAAATGGCCACAGTAATTAATTCTTCAATGAGAGTTGGGATCTATACAGAATGGATAAATTAAGTATACTGTTTGCAAGGTTGAGATCATAAATAACAGGAAACATATCAGACTTGGGAAAGTTCTGTCTGATGCCTGAATTCATAGAGACAAATTCAATCCAAGCAGAAGGCATTCTTATTTTACTTCTATTTCTATACTCAGGAAGACAAGAAATGTTATTTGTAACAATAATGGGAACATATTTTGCTTTGTAAGGAATACATATCTGTATCTCGCTCATGTTCTCATTCTATGCATGTCCTTAGTAGGTTTGCTTAGTCATGATGTTTTCTCCAGTAGGGTTATAGTTTATGTATGCAGTCAAAACCATTCATTCCAGATGAGTTATTTCCTCATAATTTAACCAAAGGCAACTGGACTTTGTTTTTCCTTGAAGATGTTTAGCTTCTAATCAGTTCAGAACTGAGGAAGCTTCTTGGATGAGAAGCAGAGCATCTTCAAAGAAAAACAAAGTCCCAGTTGCCTTTTGAAAAAGCACCTTTGGGACAACCATGACCTGGATGACTGAGAATCTCCATAGACAAACAAAGCATATTGTTTCTATCCTGCCAATTAATTTGTATAACTAGAGCAAAGGTATCCTTCCGAGGTGGGTAAAATGAGGACCCAGCTTGTTGGGGGCAATATGCTGACACTGTAAACAGAGAGGGCTGTAAAGCACTGTGAAGCGGTATATAAGTCTAAGTGCTATTGCTGTATATGTTTATATGATTACAGTAAGATTAAGTTGATCCAGAAAGTAATTGTATAAAGCTATGCATTTCTAAATATAAATATGCCAAATACATAAATAATAAAAGAAATTTTGATCCAAATCAAGTTCATATTTATTCAGGTTAATGTAGCCTTTGTCATAATATAATGATTTTCTTGTGACTAAGTGGCTAAATTCATTATACCTTGCCATTATTCACCAGAAGCTCAATAAGGATCTGCTCATGGCCAGCAGAAGCATTCAGTATGGCTTCAATGTTCAGCTTTTCAATTATTTCCTGTTGCCGTAGCCACCTAGGAATTACAGTAAAAGCAGTTAGCATTCAGTTCATGTCTATGGCTGGTATTCCAATACTTCCCTACAACCACTACTGCAACCACAGTCTTACATAATTCACCCTAAAATCTGGAAGGGGTTTTCCCTGCCAATGTTTTTTTTTTTTAAATCACCTATATCCGTGATGATGAACCTATGGCATGTGTGCTGGAAGTGGCACGCAGAGCCATCTCTCTGGGCATGCCAGCCGTCGCCCATTGCTCTTCCGGGTTCCGGCACGCACACTGAGTGGGAGCGCTGGAAACCGGAAGAGCAGCTCCCAGGCACGCATGTGCGTGCCAGGAAGCTGACCTTCCGGTTTCCGGTGCGCACATGCGTGCCAGCCAGCTGGTCTTTGCACGTGCATGCGTGCCAGAAACCAGACCACCAGGTGACCGGCGCGCATGTGCATGCCGGAAACCAGAAGCTCAGCTTCCCAGCGCGCGCATGCGTGCCGGGGAATTGCTCTTCCGGTTTTCGGAGCTCGCCCGCGCGTATGCTCCCGTTTCGGCACTCAGTGCCGAAAAGGTTCGCCAACACTGACCTACCTATATGCAGGGGTGGGCTTCAAAAGTTTTAGCAAGGGGTTCTTTGCCCGGTTGCTGGGTTGGCGTGGCCATGGTGGGCGTGGCCTAGTCAGCCTCCTGTACCACGGCCAGGGGGCGGTGCGTTTTTGCCCTCCCCGGGCTCCGGAGACTTTCCTCGAGCCTCCGGGAGGGCGAAAACGGCCTCCCAAGGCTCCGTAGGCCGTCTGGAACTACCCGAACTTCCGGTAGGCCTGTTTTTCGCCCTCCCCGAGCCTCCGCAAGCGCCCTGCACTTACCTGCATCCAAAACGGGCCACGTGGGGACTCCTGGGAGGGGAGGGGTGGGCGGGGCCAGCCAGGAGTGGGATTTGGGGGTTCTCTGAACTGCACAGAATCTTAGCTAGAGGTTCTCCCGAACCACTGCGAACCCCCAGCAACCCACCCCTGCCTATATGTTCTAGTGTAATCCAATTTTGAGAAAAATCTCAAAGATAACTCCTTGGCTTGCTAAAGTCAGAGGTTGTATTTTACTAGTGGAAAAACTAACAGAATTTGCTCTTCATTCACTTTGGAGGGTATTTTTCCACTAATAAACACACAACCCTTGTTTCAGAGTCATTCAATGATATCTCTCTGCCAATGGAATGGGCATTGGTCTATTGCCTTCTCTACTCTGTAAATCCTTTTGCTCTAAACCTCTTTCTAAAGCTGATTTGGGAAATAATTACTGCAGAAGACTAGGAAAGAAAGGTCTCAGATCAAATACAAGTCTGCTCATGTGATATGGGATTGAAACACACTTTTTAGATAAGTGCAAACAAAATTGTGAATAAGCAACAGTGATTGTAATAATGGGAAAGTAGAAGTTTTAGAGATGTTTCAATGAATCATTTTGTTGATTGTGATACATCATTGTTTATAATCTTCTGGTGTAATCTATATGATCTATTGGTTTTTTATGCTTCTTTGCATGATCTGCTCTTTGAATGATTTTTCCCCAATTCTGACCTTGACTACATTAATTCAAATAGCTTGCTTTTGCTTATCCAAAATCAAATCTTCAGTTTCTTTTTTTAATGTTCCAGTTGTAAGCCATTGCTAGGTTTTATCTTTATCCACTTTCCTCTGTATCTTTTGTAGAAATTGACCATGTAATGCTTTTTGTTGCCAGCATACTGTTCCAGTTTTTATTACATTATTTTGATATTCACTTTTTGTTTCCTGTACTTTTAATAAGTTCCAATTTTTTAACCTGCATCAATGCTTGTTCTCCACTGTCTTTTTCATAATCAGCCAATGCATGCTTTTCTACTTCGGCAGTTGTTTCACTTGAAATAAACCTCTGCCACCATTTCTGTGAGGCAGGTATAATTATCAATATTGCTAAGGGAATTAATGCATAGTGAATAGTCATCAGTTTTCTTGTTTATCAGTCCAGGCTATCCAGTTTAGCTTGTGTCCAGTAAATAATTCAAGAAATATATCGAACCACAGGGATGGGCCAGGTATTGATGGCTTTGATGGTATTTCTTATCATTTTCTTTTCCATTAGAATATAAACATTGACACCTCTTTCATTGTCCACTCCTATTTTCAACTGCAGCAATGGAACTGATATAAAAGTGGGTTTGTCCCAACGTTTTGATCTTCCCTTTAGATGGAAGGGCAGTTCCGAGCAGAAAGTCTTGCCAGCCTCCCTCCCATCTTCCCACTTCAAGGCTCCTAATGCTTGTTCTTTCCTTTATCCCATACGCTCAAATACATGAGAAAACACGACCTGAGGTCTTTTGAAAATAACAACTGCCGGCCATCAGGTAGAAACCTAACAAGTGATTTTTTTTTGTGTGTGGAAGGATATCTCTTCCATTTCTGTAAAAGAATAAGCAGGGGGCTGCTCGAGGAAAGGAAAGCCCGTAGCCCCGGCTGACATTCAACCCTCCGAGGCAAAGCCGAAACCTGCCGTCGCGAATTTCTCCCTGCGGGACCCTCTGTCTCCCCTTCGCACCACCCGCCCCCGCCCCTCCTCCGTACTCATGGCTTCCGATATCCCGCAGCTGGAAACTCCTGAGCGACTCCACCAAGATTTCGGCTTCGCCCGGCTGCAAAACCACGGGCGACAGATCCTCCATGGCGCTGGCCGACAAGCTCCAGGCCGGACGCCGTTGCCGTGGTGACGAGCGCGCGCTCCCCAGGTGCTTCTCCCTCTAGCGGCGCTCCCCCAGCATGGCGGCTTCTTCCTGCCGGCTGGGCGTGGGGAGTTACGAGCGCGACCACCAGGGATTTCATTGGCTGGTTCGCTCAACGTGCTAGCCCATAAATTAATAACACAGACATTTTGGAGGGGGGGTTACTTGGAAATCAATCAATCAATCAACCAGTTATTACAATACTCCGGTTTGCAGAACACAAAGCCCCTCGCAAATTAGACTTGTCTCCTAACGATTTCATGGACGCATCTGTCTCTGTCTTTGGACTTCCCTGCTTAGCCTTGGTGGTGTTTCTCAAACTTGGCAACGATAAGATGTGTGGACTTCAACTCTCAGATTTCCCCAGCCTGCATGAAAGAGCCAAGGAAAGCCTAGTGGTCCCCATCCATGCCCAGATTTATTTAGGGTTGGCTTTGTTTTAGTTAAGTAAAGTGGATTACCTACACCTAACAAATCTTGCACAACAGCAGTAAACCGCAGACTACTCAAAACACATTCTAGCCTGGCACATGGTATCAATATGACCAGAGTGCTGACAGCTTCACTGGTCATAAACAAGGAGGAGCACTAATCTTGATCAGGGACCTCAGCAAATAGAAATATTGGCTGGATTTAAGGAGAGCATATGCAAATCCCTCCATGACATAACTTTGATCTTTTGGAGCTGTTTACTTGGTACCTAACTTGCCTTACAGAATTGTTGTGAACAACAACAAAATGCAGCAAGAGGGAGACCCTTAAAGAGATGAAAGTATAAATATGAATATAGCTGCAGTCAGGACAAAATAGAAATATGTCAGGTTTCATCTAAACTAGGAGATATACATCTTTAATCCCTAAGGTATACAATAGGTTGTAATTACAAGAATGCTAAAATACCCTTTTTATTCTCAAATGCAGTTTTTAAAAATTAGAACAGTCCCTTGGTAGCCTAAGGTTTTTCTCTTCTTGAAATAATATATTCAAAAATCTTCTTTTATGTGCTCAACAGCTATTTACCCCCAAAACATAATAATCAAACTGAGTTTTATCAAGCTGGCAGAGAAAAAAAAAGCACAAAAAGGTCAACTATTTAGACTCAAATCTCTTTTCCATCTCAAGGATTATGGGGCACCTCTCTAAAATAAAAATGACAGATTCAGAAAAAATACTTTTAAAACAATAATTTCCATCAGCTAAGATACACTCAGGCAGCAAATCTATGTGGCCACTAAGAGTTGAAATTGATGACACATAATCAATCAAGATCAATTTAATAGAATGCAGCAGTAATAGAATGTAAAAAGTTTGTAAAACTGTTACAGGACTTTAGGTCAGCTAAGATGTATATATTTGCCAAATATATAAACTTGCTACTGTATTCATAAATAGCATAGCACACGTGGACATTAACATACTTTACTTTTAAAGTAATGAGAAATTAGCATACTGCAAAGAACATTTGCTCAAGTAACACTTTTATTTCCAGCAATGCCTCTGTATCCTCTATGTATGTTCATGTATGTGTATGTATGTATGTATACAGAGCATTCTTAGAAAATGAAAATTACAGGGGAGATACAGTCCAGTGCTATATTTGGAAATGACCCGCCCACATAAAAAAGATAGCTAAGTAAATGTGATAAAAGTGTTTCTGGGAAGTCTTGTGAGAGAAATGTCCTCAGTATGGTTTCAAATTAATACAGGTAGTTCTGGCTTATCACTCATTGCAGAGTCCTGCGGTCATGTGACCGCTATTTACGATTTTCACAGCCAGTTCCTGACAAGCAAAGTCAACGGGGAAGCCAGCAGGAAGTCACACTTGGTCATGTGACATCATGCTCCATGGCTGCAGCTGGAATTGTGATTAGTCATGTGATGTTTCACTTTACAATCACATCGCTTCATGACAGAGTTGTTGGTCCCAATTGTGGTCGATAAATGCGGACCACCTGTATTTGGCACTGTGTACCTTTACTAAAGTAGTCAGTTTGTCGTAGCACTCACATTTTATCAAAATTCCACACATATACATCAAGTTCTTTTCAGATAGAAAAGCTTTAATCAATTTATAAGAGGAAGATATCAAATAATGAATTAGAGATTCTAAACAATATTTTTTTTTAATTTTTGCTGTTTAGTTTCCCTTTCAATTGCTGCATTTGCATTAAATTTCCACATAAAAATATTCTAGTTTCTATGAGCTTTATAAAATAGAAGAGGCCCATCATTCTTTCTCACAACCAGTAGTTTTGAAAAGTATACAAGGTAAATAGGTTGAGCCCAATTTAATATATAACTATGCTGCAGCTTTATTTCCAGAGTTTTACTGCAGTATTTTACTTCCCAAAAAGAGTGTGCTTGCTTTTTATTACCATGATTATCCATTATTTATAATCTGCAGATTTTTTTTCCAAAACTCTTAAAGGATTTCAAGTGGGTATGAGACATCCAGATCCCTTTTGTTAAAAAAGAAGGCATATTATGATAGAGAAGCATATAGTTATTAGTTAGGGGGGAAATCCAGAATGAGATAGTAATAAGCAGAATAGATTTTTCTGCTGCTGAGGAGCAGCAGATTAAGCGGGAGAATTTATGGTACAGCATTCCCTGCTGGGCATTTTTCCACTTCAGTTCATTCCAAACTATTTTCAAACTATTTTATCCCTTGCTCAACACCATAGACTTCTGAAGTTTCTTTATACTCCTGTGTGTCTTTTAACACACCCTCCACAAAAAAAGAAGCATGGTTCTGCATCTCTGCTGATCAAAGAGAGTCAAATCCATTTACCACATTTTTTTCAGGGACTACCACAGTTTAAGCCATGCTGCTTTTCATGAGCCAGAAGAGTCCTGGGGCCACCACAATGTCTCATGCAGCCCAATTAAAAGTTAACAGGGCATAATAATTATCCTATGTCTCGAAGAGTCTCATTTCCAACAAACAATTATATTGGGATCATTCTCTAATCTTTCATCCAATTCCTGATAGCTCATTCCTAGAGAGAAATAAAAAATAATAATGATGAAAGAGCATTAGTATAATTCTATTGCTTAGGCAAAATAAGGAAACTGATTTATATTTCCCAAGTAATCTAAAGATTGTCCTGGCTTTAGAATTTTTTGGTATAATGTTATCCCTATTTACTTTTAAAATGTTTTGTTTCTGCTTTGTTATCTATTAATAAGTTACTGTATGTGTTCTGAGTAGATGAATACAGGGAATATGATTCCTTACCTGTTTTACAACAAATCTCATCATAGCTATGGCAGCCAGTGTATAGTCGAGCTGGATGACTTCTTTCATCCCGGACTATTTTTACAGGATATTTCTGGAGCCGCCTAATAAGACCCTTCATCAAACCAAACTGGATGAGTTTTCTAAACAAGAGAAAAATGTGCTCAGAGAAAGATGCAGAAATGTTTAATAACAATAGCAATAGCACTTAGACTTATATACCACTTCGCAGTGCTTTTACAGCCCTCTCTAAGCAGTTTACAGAGTCAGCATATTGCCCCCAACAATCTGGGTCCTCATACTTCGGAAGGATGGAAGACTGAGTCAACCCTTGAGCTGCTCAGAATTGAACTCCTGAAGTGAGCAGTGAGTTAGCCTGCAATACTGCATTCTAACCACTGAGCCACCACGGCTCTTAAGACACTGTGCAGTGCTTATTTTTTTGCTATCCATCTAGATAGCTACTAAAAACAATTTTGAGATCAGCAGGAATGGTACTATATGTATTGCTTGTACAGAAATGTGTTCTTTTGGACTGGGTTTTTTTTTTTTTTTGGTACTGTACCACAGACTGTTATTGTCCACACATGCATGGAAAATTTTGATATAAATATCGAAAGAGGTGAGAATACAAGAACCTTTTTCATACATGCACTATATTTAATGAGTAGAAATGATTTGGAGAGGGAATTGCTCAAAGGACAATTTAAGATCAACCAACAGGTACACAATTATCAAATTTCTGCCTGCCACAATTGGCAGACAGTATATGAGGTACATGTTACATGTTTGATGGACACAAACAGATCATGACAATTATTTCTCTTTCCAGACATCCCTAAGTTTCTAAGTTTTCTAGAACAAACGAATGCTTTGCCCAGTTGATACTAAAAGACAAGTCTGAACACTTATGCAGCAAGAATGTCATTTTATGTGCCTAAGTAATGCTACTGCTACTAATCAAATAACCAGACTCTTCTTACACACAGGTTTACTGAAAAGAATAGGATAGCAAACAAATTAAAATAAGGAGCTTCATATTTTGATTTAGCCCATTATTATGTGATCTGGCAGCTGCAAGAAAGAAAAGGATGTATTTGTTCTGAAAATATATATCCATTTTAAGTAAGCTGAACTGTGCTGTTTCTACTTGTCTAGATAGAGCCCTAGGAATTGTAGTTTGATGAATATACTCTCATACAGCTCTCAAGCAAACTTCTCGGCCTTGTAGATAAGACAACAGTGATTAGATTGAAACCAGACACATTTAGCCTTTAATTGCTCTATGTGGCATATGCTGTTGCTGAATTATTGGTTTTCTGAAGGGAGGGGAAGCTTTCCTACCTTTCATCCACTCTCTGAAGTTGGAGGGTATAGCGGCAAATAAGGTCTCGAACGGTTGTCCCAGGGCTCAGTCCACAGTAGAGCTGGAAAACGTCTCTCAAACTGGCTCGCTTGTGTCCTATAGAAAATAGTCAAACAGAACAAAATTGGGAAAGCTGCTGAAGATGAAGTCTACCATCAAAATAGCTAAAAATTAAATTAAGAACAGCATTCAATATTACAATGTGGATTGCATTTAGCCTAAGTAAGGACTAAAAATAACATTCCAAGGGTGGATGCAAATTAATCTGTACTGCCAAATATAGTTTATGGAATTGCTGCGGTCAGTGACAACGCCAGCAATTAAATTGTTATGAGATTTTTATTTTGGACTGAAAGTCAGCCAAGAGCAAACTAATTAATTTTATCTGCTATATATTATTCATATGACTACTTCTGTCAAGAAACGATTGTTTTATGGAAATATATGTTACAATAGCTTAGTAAATAGCTTATATTAATAACCTTTGATTTTACGCAATCTCTCCCAAATATTTTAACAGGAAGAACATACTTGATAAGTATGAGGACAAGGACCAATTTTATACTAGTTCCTCTGGATTAGGCGGAAAATACACACTTTCCTGAAATTAAGTTCAACTCAACTCCCAAGGATGTAGTTTGAACAGATACAAACAGGACTGCACTTTCAGCCATCCATGCTTCTTTACCTGGTTTTGTGACATATGAGAGACATTCATCCTGCAAGCATTTATCATCCACTAGGTCCTGAACTTTAGGAGTTGTGCAGTAAACATTTGAGTACTGTGGGAGGGAAAAAGGAGATTTCAGTCAATAGTGGCAGAGTTGCAGCATTTTAGCTACTGCTGGGATTCCTATTAATTACTCATAAAAAGCATTCCAACAGAGTTCATAGTGGCATATAATAATATTAGCATTACATGAAATAATCAAATAGTATCAAGTAGCATTATAGTACAGTATGTTAATTTATAGTAATAATTAACAAACTTTTGCCTTTTGGGTTATAGAACTTTCTCACTGAGATCACAGAACTTCTGCCATACCTGCAGCCTAAAATCTGGAACTCTAGAATACACAGTTTTTTTTGTGATAAAGGGACAGATCAATCTGAGCTGTTATCAATCTGAGGAGTTTTCTGCTACCATCATCTCCAACAGACCTCCAGCCTTGCTGGGCTCTTGTCAGCAGAACAAAATCCAGGGAGGTGTGTTCTTCCCTATCCCTACTCCTGTTAAAAAGCAATAGGTTCCCCTTCATCTGAAAGTAATTAATTGATACAGAATGAGAGCTGGGAAGGTCTGGCACATAGAAGAAATAAGGTGTCCCTTTGCCCTTTTCTGATGCTCAAAAGGCCTTGATATAGATCAGCGGTTCTCAACCTGTGGGTCGCGACCCCTTTGGGGGTCGAATGGCCCTTTCACAGGGGTCACCTAAGCACGTGCTAGCCCGCCATCTTGGTGCCACATCCCCTTTGTCACCTCATCGCGCGCAGGGAGGGGGCAGGGCAGGGGTCGTGGCGGCGGTCGCGGCATTAGGAAAGTTGAGAACCACTGATATAGATGGAGGATGAGCGCCAAAGTCAATTTTCTCTTCTAACATCAACAATATCTCTGTTCCCTGGGCGAGGTGGGTTAGAATAGTGAATTCCTACAGTTTCTAAGACACCTTCTTTGACACCTCAAGATAGCAGCTGAACTCTTAACATTTTTGGCAATTAGCATACATATTCTTTCCATGGTAACCATTCTTTTTCCCCCCATGTACTTTAGATATATTGTTTTCAAATATCAGGGACTGCTCATTTCATTAAAAACTATCAGATTTTTAAGCCTCAAAATATCCTGTATGACAATTACGGTTCCCCTTTTTATTTAAAATGGGACTAGATAATCTCAATTTTTTTGTTTTGAGGTTTCACTAAAGCCTAATTGGAAAAGATACAGGAGCTGTAGAAGACAGAGATCAACACTCTTTCCTGTGATAATGGAACAGATTATAAATGTACGTGTCTATGCATATCCTCTTATTTCTCATCAGATTATTATTAGCTGAAGCAGGAAGGGATTATTGGAAAAACAATTGCTCTATTAGGGTGTGTGTTTTATTCCTTAACAACTATGTTCTTTGAGAGATAACCCACATTTACAAAGCAACATTTGATCATGCATAATCATGCCAGTATATCAACTTGATATTTTATCATCTCAGTTCATCATACTGTACATTCTACTCACCTGAAGTATTGAAACAAGAGTGACTACACTGTAGTATCTAACAATAAAAAGAAATACATTAGAAAGTAACAAACATAGAAAACTATGTATATATATATAGTTTAATTCAATATTAATATTGAATTAATAATAATATTAATTCAAGGTAATCTTTGAATTAATATAATCCTCCCCCCCCTTCCAAATGGATTGACAGAAAATAAAACATATACAAATGCCGTTGACCTAGAATTGTCAAAACCACTGAAATGTATTGTGGTGGGACAGAAATTGGATCACTAAGTTAAATAAACAATTCTAGCAGAAGCCAGATTCTTCCATGATCCCATAAATAAATGTGTTATGTTTATAGGCATATAGGCATATGTATTTACATACTTTCTAGAAGTTAATCTTAAAAAAAAAAAGAGAGCTTTTTTTGGGAGAGGCCAGGAAGACCTTAATCAATCTGTGTGCTTTTGAATCCATATTGACTCCTGGTGACTGCCTGGACAAATTCCTGCACTGTTCCTGGCAAGATTTCAGAAGTGGGTTGCCATTATTTTCTTTGAGGGCCGAGAGAGAATGACTGGCCCAAGGTCACCTAGCTGTCTTTGTTCCTTAGCTGAGACTAGAACTCATAGTCTCCTGGTTTCTAATCTGGTACCTTAACTACCACCAAACTGGTTCAATATTAATCAAAGCTATAACCTCTAGCTGAAAATTGCTTATAAAATATCTTATTAACATAATTAAATGATTTCCATTTATACAAACCATTCTCATTTATACACAAATGTTTTCCATGCAGAAATATAAAATATACTCCAATACCTGCATGTGTAAACATACTTCCCTACCTCATTCCAACAGAAAAAAAGACCAAAAAATGAGTTAAGATGTTGAAAAGGTGACAAAAAGTGAGGAGAAACAAGGGAAAAAAGTGGACTGCACAAGAAAAAAAAACCCCAAAAGAAAAATCTTGTTTCTACTTTACAAAAGTTAAATATGGACAGACAGCTACAGCTGCTCAAAGTATCTCCATCCATGATTTCTGGCCATTTCTGCTTCTTGCTTAACTAATGAATGTCAGATGACACTTCCACTTCTCCAATTTACAGTTATGTGGAGAAAAGCTGTTAGTTAAATCCTATGGAAATATTAGGAAGATGATTAAAGTTGCAGAATTAGGGTAAAGAAAGAGCCTTAATGCATGGTTTTTTAAAACTATGGTCAAAACAGTATCAGATGAATACACAAGAAAAATTCTGCAGCCATCAAAAAAGAATCAGAATCCAATGTAAAGAGGATGTTAAAGAGTGGTTGCTGGAATGTTATATGGTACATTATGTTACATCACGTCACAATAATGTAATGTAAAGCGTTCTCTTTCCTTTCATGTAATCAATCCCAGTAGCTTTTTTTGTGTGTGCACCTACCACTTACAAAAGGTTTTGGACAGCAATTCGAACCAAATTGAGTTCCACGTCTGCTTCAGCTGATATTTTCTGAACATGCCGAAATCCATCAATATATGGCAGGATCTAATGTGAGAGAGGATGCATGTAATGAATGTAAGGTTAAAAATGCATAAATATAAACAATTTTTTCCTCATAAGCTAAATCAGAAAGACAAAATAAGATGAGAAAATGTCCATATAAAAGACCATTTGATTTCAGTGGAAGCGTGTCTTAAGCCCTTTCACTTTGTTTGTTTGCTTATCAAATGTAGGTAGCTGCCCATCTCATGAGATATGACTGTTGCATGTGAACTACAGTTAAGTGGATGGCCGAGGCAAGTTAAGGTCTGCTGCCAACTTTACTAATTGCTTAATTGATCAGAATTGACAGATGTGAACATTCGCTTTTGGAATTTTTAAAAATTTATTTATTTATTTAGTTTCTATAGCCACCCATCTCAATCAATGATTCTGGGAGGCTTACAATAAAAAAAATATTCTACAATCAAAACAATAAGAGCATTTTAAAACTCTAACTAAAATCCTCTAAAAACATCCAAAATAAAGGCAGCTGCTGAGATACATGGGCAGTTGACAATAACGGCCCTTAGCACATTCAGCACTGAGGTTCAGGAACACAGCCTGATGTTTAGAGTTTTATGAAAGGCTAACAAGGTTGGAGCCATTCTAATCTCTGAAAGGATATTCCACAAAGCAGGAGCTATTGCAGAAAAGGTCTATCTTCTAGTCCCCACCAGTCAACACTGGCTGATCAGCAGCATGTCCAATCCCCAAGATTGGACAGGTACAGGCTCTTGGAAAAAGGTGGTCCCCCAGGTATCACAGACGCAAGCCATGTAGGGCTTTAAAGGTGACAACTAGCACCTTGAATTGCACCCGGAAATATAATGGTAGCCAATGTAGCTCATGCAGTAGTGGTGTTACGTGTGTCAATATCTGGCACCATTTGCTACCTGTACAGCCATTTCCTTTTGCGCAGCGGGATTTGCAGACTCTTAACAGCTGTTATCAGAATGACAAAAGCAGCATTTTAGCATTGTGCCACAAACTTTAGCCCCCTTGAATGTCTAATGTTACAATGCATACAGAAAATGGGCAAAGATTGTGCTGCTTGCCTCACTTTAACATTTCTCCTGCTTTGACCGTATGTAAGCACTGCTGCTTTTGTGCTGAACAAAGATCTTAGCAAATACCTAGTTTTAGGGAAGGAGTGTGTGCATATTGATATCTACATCCACATGCTTCACTCGAGTTTAACTCTCTTCATGTGCACACAAATAACTGCATAGGTAAATTTCATTTTCAATTAACCTGCCATTGATAACTAAAATACAGGTAGTCTTTGCTTAACATATGGTCACTTAATGACCAATTATGATGGATCTCCAAAAATATACTTACAACCCATCCTTGAAGTTACCTTCCTGCATACCAATGCTGTCACATGATCTCATTTCAGCTGCTTGGAAATTGGTTTGCTTTTAAGACCAGCTGCAGCATCCTGTGGACATGTGACCATGATTTGCAACCTTTTTTGCCATTTATAAAGTTCATGGAATCCTGCTACCCTTCTTAAAAAACTCCATTCCAATGAATAATATTCTAATTGAATATGCAATTAAATAAATAGAGAGGTATTAAGAACACAAAATTGCAGTCTGACTCTCAAAGCAAGGAAACATTTAGCTAGAACCCCTTTCAATAGTGGGGACAGGCTGAATAAATTCGTACATATTCAACCTGCTTGGAGAAAAATTATTTTCAAGTCAATTTTTAATCCCTCAGGAGATTAATTCGTGGTGGACATGGTGGGGGAAAATTGCAGGCAAGTTCTTCCTCCAATGTTGATATTATTGTGAAATCCATGGATTTCAAGCTAATGAAATTCAAGCTATTTCAAGCTAATTTTTTGCACTAACCTGTTGAGTAGTGAGGTCCCATTGGGAATTTAAAAAGTCATCTTTATCCTGGGTGAAGACAGGGACGTCATATTCTTGTACAATGGGGGGATCTGGACGTTGCTCAATCACTTTCAGGTGAATGGTGTTTGATTCATCTATGGAAAGGGGCAATGCTTATCTCAATGCAAGATTATACTACTACAAAAGGCCTGCTGGAATTGAAATACATCGGACAACAATAACAGACCCTACTTTATAGGGCATAATTGGACTGGGTGTGCAATGGGAGTGCTCACATTACAACCACGATTAAGTTTTAATGTTGAATGTACAGCAATTTTCAAACCAGTGGATAATCGGATAACCCAAGTGAATGACACTCCAAACCAATAGGATAGTGTTACAGTATAGCCTATTAGTACTTAGCAATAGCACTTAGACTTATATACCGCTTCACAGTGCTTTACAGCCCTCTCTAAGCGGTTCACAGAGTCAGCATATTGCCCCCAACAATCTGGGTCCTCATTTTACCCACCTCGGAAGGATGGAAGGCTGAGTCAACCTTGAGCCTGGTGAGATTCGAACCGCCGAACTGCAGCTAGCAGTCAGCTGAAGTAGCCTGCAGTACTGCACTCTAACCACTGCGCCACCTCAGCTCTATTCACCTTATTGTTTTACAGCATGTTGCACTTAGTACTAGAGAGAATATTCAAATTATGCAAAACCCCAAGGACAATTAGTGTCTTCTCTTTAATCATGTCGATTTATAAGAGCCAGAGTATATTTGTAAAGAATAGCAAGAACTTCCTTTAAAGAACCAACATCCAACACTTTTTGGTACTTTGTGGACCCTTGATCTAAACAATGGCTGTGGCTGAGAACTGTGGAGGTACTAGGCTAGGGAATACTGCTTTGGGAGATGACACCTCCCTTACCACCCAACAAATAAATAGAAACTACAGTATACTGTATGCTCAAGAACATTGGTACAGAATTCTTCCTGCTGTTGAGCAAAATCATATTCTTATCTACTTTACCTGTTCCTATTGAGACATATACAGTAGATGTGGAGAAGGCAGCACTAAATAATAAATGTCCTTTCTAAATGTGCTCCACGGTCTTATCTGCACAAGAATCACAAACCTGAATTTTAATATGCTTCATTCCAAAATATATTTTGTAACAATATGCTTGGTGAAAATACCAATAGGCAGAGTGCATTTGCCAGTAGCATTCAGTTCTTCAAGTAGAATGGTCATGATGGGTATCAATTTCTGCTTGCTCTCATCATTGGAAATGAAGCCACTTTCAAGCTAGGAAAGAGCACAGTTGATGATCAATTACAATCAAACTATTACTAGCAGCAGTAGCATGGATCGACTGTGTGCCCCACTAAAAGAAAATACAACTTCATTCAAATAAACCTGAGCATATTTTTCATAGCAATAATAAAATGGAAATTCAAAAATAGAATTAAGCTCTTAGGGTATCATGCATATCATTATTACAGTCACAGAGAGTGATGAAAGGGTAGGCATAAGAGAGAGTGATTTGTAGATGAATGGTCTTGAAATAAGCTAAAAACTGTTTGACTTTTACAGCACATAAAATACCCCAGGAAAGCAGCATAAATGTTTGAAGAATACTTCTGGAATAGTACAACTTTGCTGCAGGAAACAGAGTAGCAGGTATAGAAAAACAAATGTGGTTATACTTTACAAGTTTTAATAAGACTATATACTCTCCTGCAAAAGTTTTCAGAGTGCAAAGGACTGGAAGTGAAATGCCTGTTGTGATCAGCTAAGAGGTAGCTATGACAGTCCATATTCATCGCACAACTTCATCAGGTGTCACTCAAGGACTTAGAGGTCCTAAAAAATATATCAGGTTTGCCACTGGCAATTAGAGAAAAAAAAAAATGAAGAGTGAAGACAAGGGTGCTTCTATGTTGCCTTTTCTGTCACACTGCTTGCTGTCTGCTTGGAAGATCATATCCCAAAGGTTAGACTGTCCTAACCCTGCTAGCATTTTATAAAGCACTGAAGACCTGGAATATGCTCCAGAGTCTGGAGGTTGGGAGAATAGAAGCTGCACTAAGAGGATTTTGATGATACTTTTGTCTGGGTTTATCACTGGCATTCACTGTTGGTTTTTACCCACATTAATATTGTTTCTTGATGGTTTTAATGTGTTGTTAGCTGCCCAGAGTTGTATTTATGGGATGAGTGGAAATGAAGTATAATAAAATATAATTTAAAAAATCTATACACATATGAGAGCAGGAATGAAGGATATCATATTTAGGCTATTTCTAACCTCCAGAGTAGTAAGATAACCTGCCAATTTCTTCACAATCGGTTCCAGTGCACAGGTCTTAGCTCTAGCATCACAAACGAAGCCCAGGTTAAAGTGCAAGGCATTCCGGGTGTATTTCTTATGTTCAATGCAAACTGGACATCCAATTAGCTTTTTTTCCATAGCTGTACTGGATTTTTGTGGAGCAGGGGAGAGAAGAGAGGGAAAACAATTAACTTTCCAGCACCCAAAATACTGAGCAATTGTATTTCTTCATCAAGTAAGGCTTTTCTTACAGTGCTCCTACATAATACTCACACTGTGATAAGCTTATTTTGGAGTTCGGGTTTGGTGATGATATATACTTGCACTGTATCAAACAACTCTCGGGAAATAAAATCCTCTGGTACCTGCAGGATCAAGACAGAGCTGCAAATAATTAATAGACAAACAAATCAATAAATAATGACCTTAACTTTTAGGGCAAAACTGTTTTAAGCTATGGCAACATGTTTTTCAAACAAAGGTGAAAAAACATTTTATACACCACTGCAAAAATAAAATACGCAATCAGAAATAAAAATAGACAAGCAGATGCAAAATGAGAAGCTTTGATACACTTGATGAAAGACATCCCGACAAAAGGAGGGCCCCCATGAATGACAAACACTATGTTTTCCTAGGTCTCGGCTTCAACTCCAGTCAAGAATATTAATGAGCAAATCAGTGGTGGGATTAATTTTTTTTTTACTACTGGTTCTGTGGGCGTGGCTTGGTGGGCGTGGCAGGGGAAGGATACTGTAAAATCTCCATTCCCTCCCGATCAGCTGGGACTCGGGAGGCAGAGAATAGATGGGGGTGGGGCCAGTCAGAGGTGGTATTTACCGGTTCTCCGAACTACTCAAAATTTCCGCTACTGGTTCTCCAGAACTGGTCAGAACCTGCTGAAAACCACCTCTGGAGCAAATCTAAAATTTTGGACAACTGATGCCAATCAGAACAGAAAATAACAAATGAGACAGGTAGCTTTTGCACAACTGACCTGATACGTTATTTTAGGCCCCAGTGTTGGGTGGAATTCACTGAAAAATATACACTCAATTGTGCTGCTGATTTCCATGGTTGTAACTGAAAAAAGATGAAATACACAGAAATGAATGAACAGCTACATTTGGAAAAAATTAACTCTTATTTTCTTTGAATCCAATTTCAAGGCCTGACCCCGATGATGACTCTGTGTGGCTTAGAAATAAAAAAGTAAAAAAGAAATCATGGCCAACTGGAAGGACAAAACACTGAAACATAACTAAAGAGGACTCCAAAACTACTCTACCCAAGGCCTGAAAGAACAACCTGGTTTTAAATAATTTGCTAAACATCATAAGCGTGAGAGTTGCATGAATCTCTGGGGAGATATTGTTCCAAAAGGCGCAGGCACTGCAACAGAGTTTGCCTACCTTCTGAATCCTATAAGATGACATAGTTTAATCACACAGGTCCAATAGTCATCTGTGGCAGGCCGATCTAATAGGCTCTACAGGTAGTTTGGCACCACTGAGCCAAAACAACATTCAGAAAGTGATCTGACTGCAGCAATGGACTA
The DNA here is from genome assembly GCA_003457575.1 of Thermophis baileyi. Lineage (NCBI taxonomy): Eukaryota > Metazoa > Chordata > Lepidosauria > Squamata > Dipsadidae > Thermophis > Thermophis baileyi. Next base: position 781,491 of record QLTV01003274.1, read on the forward strand.
ATAATAATGTCCTCCAGAATCAGATTATATCTCATCTACCCCAAGAGAAAATCCAGATCTAGAGTGTGAGCTGTTATGCACAATGTTCATGATGACTTGGGACAGGTCTGCGGTTATCATGGTGGCCATAAACTCCTGAGTTGCTTCAGACTCAATATCACCAGCTTGACATCCTCTGAATGGACATATGCCCCAAGCCTGCTGACTCACATCTAGGAAAAGCTTTATGGGAAGAACAAACATTCTTGAGGGTACACAAAAACAAAACCATATTGAAAAATGGAGAAAGGAGACCATTGAAGAAGGCATAACGTTAAAGGAGGACATGACTGAAGAATCCGATCTCCCTTATACTATTTGGAGGACCCTGCATAGGTTGAGGGCTGGAGTGTCTAGATGTAAGATCAATATGCTTAAGTGGAGGCTTTTAGTGGATAACAACATGCTGTGTGAATGCGGAGAAACGCAGAGCCCACCCCATCTGCTGGTATGTTGGCTACTACCAGAAGCATATACTGATCATGACTTATTTTTGCCCAACAACAAAACCAAGGTGATTTCATTCTGGCAGTCTAAAGTTTGATCTAGACACAGAAAAAGAAGAACATCACCAGCTGGTAAATTGATGTCCCAAGAACTAGTAGCCTCAGGGCCTCAATCACCAGTTTAGTAATGAAATCCAGCAGCTCAGCCAAAAGAGATGCTGTATAACATGGAGGGCAGTGCAACAGCAACGATTACATGTGTTCCTTCGAAGCCAACTTCAAACCAGAGAGGGATTCACTTAGTGACCCACAACGCTTGCTTAACGAGGGCTGCAGAGTATGCCAGGATTGCCATTGCTAAGCAATGCAGTCACATATTTCACTTTACAACCGCATCACTTAGTGACAGAAATTCCAGTCTCAATTACCATGAAAAGAAGAATAGAGCAGACCCACAGTCACAGCCAGCATCTGTGATGCCGCAGGGAACCCTACTGGCCTCAGCAGGCCAGGCAGCAGTTGGAAGAACTTGCCCTATTTCTATATGAAACAAATTCCACAAAAGTAGAGCGATCACTAAATAGGTTAACCCATATTTCTGTAATCTTACCTCCTGCACTCTATATGTAACCTAAGTACTAAGCTTACATTCTGCATAATTTTATCTTATCACTGGAAGACTAGCACAACTATCACACTGAGTGAATTCACTTACTAGTGTATGTAACTAATAAATCAGGATGTGAATTGTCTTGATTTATATACAATCTTGTACAAACCAGAACTCTGCTGAATTATTCTTGTTAATTGAAGACTAAATGAATCACAGATCAAACTGTCAAGATCTGAGTCACCCGTAGTCAAAAAGAGCCAGAGGGAATAATCAGTGCATTTTGTGAAATGCAATTCAAAACTGTTATTTGAGCAACATAGAAGGCAGCCCCTAGCATTCTCACTCTTTGGTTCCCATTGACAGCATAGAAATACTATAAATACTATATTATAAAGAGGACCTACAAACAGCCCTGCTATTTCCAAAGGCCCATATTTTCCAAAGGAAGGCAGGACAATATCCCATGATAGCAGTAGGTATATGTCTCCCCACTCTATCCATCACATTGAGAATGGCTTTATACTGTACTTGGCAATCTTCTAAGTTGGCTGAAAACAGGTGCCCTATTTTTCATTAGAACTTTTCTGTTAATCTTCCCATTTATGCGTGCACAAATTTGTAAACTACAGTACTTGGAGATTAATCTACCTACCATAGTCCATCAATTTATTCAATGTTTTTCAGACTTGGCAACTTTAAAATGTGTGGACTTCAACTCCACAAAATTTTGGGAGTTGAAGTCCGTGCCTCTTAAATTGCCAAATTTGAAAAGCACTGCCTTAGTTCATAAATTACAAGCCAGTCCACATTTCTTTAAATATAACCAATTCCCACAATTCTGGCAGAGACCGTTTTTTTCTTTTTAAGAGCTGACGGAAATGACTTGGTGGAAGAAACTTACAGATCAAACGATATTCTTGCCTTTAATCAATAATCAAACTGCCTATGAAGTTATAGGGTATTATTGCTCAAGAAAGGCCTATTTAATGCCCTGTCCCAGTGGTGTATTAACCATTATTATTATTATTATTATTATTATTATTTATTTATTTATTTATTTATTTATTAATTATTAATTAATTAATTAATTAAATTTGTATGCCGCCCAACTCCCAAGGGACTCTGGGCGGCTCACAACAATATAAAAAACTATTAAAAGAAAACATAATAAAAACATTTAAAAACAGTTAAAAACTCATACACACCGTTTCATGGCCGGATCTTGCCAATTACAGAGGCGAGATCAACAGCCCCAAGCCTACCGGAAGAGCCAGGTCTTCACGGCTTTCCGGAAGGCCAGCAGGGTGGGGGTGGTCCGGATCTCAGGAGGTAACTGGTTCCAGAGGGCCGGGGCAGCCACAGAGAAGGCCATCCCCCATGGGCCCGCC
>QLTV01003274.1:784032-812732 GCA_003457575.1 Thermophis baileyi
TTCCCCTCCCAATCTTGACATATTTTTCCCTCCACCTCCCCTAAACATCTCTAAAACATGGTTAATATAAAACCACTGCTAAATATATATCACATAATTTATTATCAAATGTGGTGTTTGAATATTCAGAACAATATTATTTATTTATTTATATCCAGCCTTTATGATTTTTATAAATAACTCAAGGCAGTGAATATATTCAACACACCTTCCGCCTCCTATTTTCTCCACAACAAAACCCTGTGAGGTGGATTGAGCTGAGAGAGAATGACTGGCCCAAGGTCACCCATACCTATAGCAGGATTAGAACTCACATTCTCCCATTTTGTAGCCTGGTACCTTAACCATTAGATCAAACTGGCTCTCAGATTTCTATATCTATATCTCACATCCATAGCTATCTGCTTACACACATATACTGTATATAGTATATGTACAGTATGTATATGTGTGTGTACACACACACACACACACACACACACACACACACCATACATAAAAGTATAGGACCAAGAAATTTTACTTTGTTTGCCATATTAGTGCTGAGACTGGGTTACTCAGTGATGTATGGTATTAAGCAGACTAAGCACGTGCTTAGGGCACTAGGCCCAAAGGGGGTACCACAAAGTTGAGAAAGAAGAAAAAAAAACCAATGAAGATTTGAAAAAAAAAATTGATAAAACTAGGAGGGGGGCACCAAGATTTGTCAGTGCTTAGGGCACCAGTGAGCCTTAATCCGCCACTGCCCGGTCCCCTGAACTAACAGAAAGCTGCCTAAACTTGGGGTTCACGTAAACTCCTAAAATCCCCGCCAGATAGTGTGCCTACGGAGAGAAGAATCGGGAGCCTTCACACGCTCTCTTCCTCTCTCTCTCTCTCAGGTAGCCAAAAACCAGCCCACAGGCTCTGCACCTACCGGAAGAGCACGGCCAAAGCACGCATGTGCAAGGCTAACTCCAACTAGGCGAGCGAAAGAGCTTGGGGGGGGGAAGCGATCTCACAGCGCCTGCGTCTTGGTGGCCCTGGAGAAAAAAGAAAACCTTCCTGCAGATCTCCGCTCGCAAACGTGCTCCCCGACCTTCGCCGCCGGTAACCATACAGCACTAAAGCTAAGACCAGAATGGTAGTTACGAACGTGCAATGCTTGTCACGTGTCGCGCAGTTAGCTGTCTTGGAGAGGGTTTCCCCGATGATGGGCAGCGCTGCTCAGCCTCTCAGACGCAGAGACCGGCCGCCAGGGTAGGAGGAACATATGACAAGCTGGGTGGACTTGCCCAATCAAAAGGCATCAGATACTTCCTTGGCTTCCACCAGAGTTGATGCTCCTTTGCGATGCTTCTGTTCTCGGCGGAGGTGAGTTCTTTAGAATCTCCCCCAAGACGGTTGGATTGGAGCTGGGAGAGGGATGCTTTTCTCAAAGCCTCGTGAGCCTTCCGGGAGGTGGGCGGATTAGGGCAGATCTGCTGAAGGGGATGGGCTCTGCCTGGGGTTTCCAGGGCGTGGAATACTTTTTGTGGAACAGCAGTCCAGGAACTCAACGCTTATCATTCTGGCAAAAAGAAACCCTAGGTATAGTCCTTGGTTGGTGGAGGCATCTCTCCACACCTCTTGTACTACAGACCTTATCGCCTATGCTAGTTGCAATGCAAGATGTAGGGTGGGCAAAGCTGAAGTAGGGAACGGCTGCTTTATCCGAGGAGAATGTGTGTCCTGATGCTGTCAGATCAGGTGAGGCGGAAGATCGGCACATTCTCTGCCTCTCCCCGAAATGATTCTCGAAACTCTGCATCGTCGTTTTGGACGTAGTCCTGAGAGCTGTGTGTCTCTTTAGACAGCGTAGCTTCTCATGTTTCCTTCCTTCCTTTCTTCCAGCAGCCACCTCCACTTTCGATTGTGCCCCTAAGATACGCGGTGCGGAATCGAAGTGCAGGCTGCCCTCGTCGTCTTTTTCAAAATGCTCAAGAGGGAGCCTTGCCTTGCCACTGAAATAAAAGAAAGGAAGGCTATGACGTCTGTCTCTTTGCCTTAATACTGTATTACAGAGAACAGCCTAGGCTAAAAGAGGATTGTGTTATTTGTGGTTCAGCATCTTGTAGGAACATAGCCACTAAGCTAGCACGTTATACGTTTTATTTGTTTAGGCATACCTGAACAAGGTGTGATATGAAAGCCTATTGGTAGGGTCAACTTGCCTTAATGTCAGTCAAATTTCTTGGTTCCAGTCTCATTTCTTTTTAATCCCATGGCTTTATTTAATTAAGGTTGGTCTCTATAGATTCACCTTTTTACAAAGCTTGGAGTTTAATTCTCCACTCAGGATGTTTTCATTTATTAAGACATCCCCATTGGTAAAGCAAAATTGTGGCATATTGAATTTGCATATTATAAATTCATGATTCCAAAATAGCTGTTACAGGATATATAGAACTGTAATTCTCAGTTAGCAATGAGTTTCTTCTATGAAAATTTATAAGAAACTGATGCATGTATGATTATATATTTAAGTTGCTTGCCTATTCCTTCAGGTGCAAATAATTTAATGGATGGATTTTGAAATGTCAGAAGAGGTCTCAGGATGATGCTCACTTGGTAGCCTTGGGCAAATTACCATCACTTAACAACAGTAAATATGAACAGAGGAAAAAAAATATTTTCATGTTTATATTTATCTAATCCTGACCAATAAAAATTGGGTAAACAGATTGGTAATACAGCTTGCAAGCTGTATAGTGCATAAAAATTAAAAATAATCCACTGGTGTTTTCTATTAGTGCTTGTGACTGAACAATTTTTCAAGAGTTTTATCTTGAAATGTTATTTTTCAGAGTTTCAAATGTTTGCCATCTACTTCTATGCTGCAGAGGACTGAAGATGGGCAGCATGATAGATGTGAACATGAACCCTGCTGTGTTCTTTAACTTGACACATATTCAAACATACTCATAGCTTATGATTCAGATGCATTTCCACAGACACTTGTAGTAATGGTTGCATGTAATTCTGCAGGCTGTTCTTCAAGAAATCATAATTTCCTAGTGAAACAAAACAGTGATGTTTTAATTTTTTTAGGCTTCCATAGGGAAAGCTCTGATGGTGTACTAGCAGTGAAATGTAGTATAGGATGAATTTTTCTGGCTAATGATTCATAGAAAAGGGTGCTGCACAACATTTGTTTTGAAAAGGCCCCAGAAAGGAAGATCTGCAGGCCTGTATGACTGCTCAGTTCAGTTTGAAGAGGTGAATATTTTGCTTCCCACACATGGAACAAAAGTGATTAAAGGCTATGTTCACATGACTCCTGCTGAACCATAAAGTAGCCATCCATATTTTAGCTGTGATTTGTTGACATTGGGTTTTTTAAATTAAACTATGGTTAAATTAATCACAAGGAAGCCTACTGGGGTTCATGTATCAACCATGGCTGTGTGGTTCCCTTCTTTTGCTTGTCTGCATTGGTTTGTGGTTTATTACCAATCCCTGTCAGGGGAGCTTCCCATACTTCTGAATGTCAGTTGAAGTTGACAGCGGGAGAAAATGATTGCAGCAGCTTGCTATACTTGCATATTGCAATACTGATACCGTCTCCCCCTGAATCTAAACAATGGAGCGAAATCAGCATTAGTGGTATAGTTAGGCTTCTTTCAGGCATATAGGTTTAGTTTGAGTGATGTGTGTTTAGTCAGTTTGATTCCTGGAGGGAACAAAAGCCTCTCTTAATCTGAAGCCCACCCTATATTAAAGGTTTAGAAAACCTTTTCCCTCACAACAAAAAATTCCATCCAACCCTCAAAAGACAGCATATGCTTAATGCACATAAAATGAGAACAGGAAAAAGAAGAGGGAGAAATGAGATTAAATAATTGGAATTATAACATTTTATGATATGACATTACATTAAGAGCCTAAAAATATCTAAAACTTAGTTTCCTTTCTGGCAGAATCTCAGGTTTTGATGGCAAATCCTTGTTGGAAATGAAGACTCTGCTTTGATGGACTAGGATTTTGTTTGATTATACTTGAGGAATAAAGGTTTTTATTTTGCTCCTTTTCTTAATATTATCTCTTTACATTTATCTACACAGGATAATTGACAGAAGCATGAGAAACCTGAAGCAGATTTTTTTTGTTTAAAGACAGTAGTGCTCAAATTTTCCCTCACTTTGATGTTCTGGATCACTTGATAGGTTTTGCACGTAAATACAGAAGATCAATAATTAGTGGACAGTGGAAGGCCAACATCTTATTCATATTCCAGAAGACATGGCTCTGACAGTTGAAACGGAATCTCAGATTTACCACTCTCTCAGGACTGTCTTTGGTGCAGTCGCACACCTGGTTTCTCTTGGATTCACCATTGTCATGGTGGTACTCACCAGACCTGGATCAAGTAAGTAAAGAGCAAAGGGAGGACCATGCGGTGTTATTTCCCCAATAGTACTTGAAACATGGACAGGAATGCTTAAGATACAGTAGAACCTTTGGTCACAACCATAATTCGTTCCATAACTTTGGTCGCAAACCGATTTGGTCATGACCCAAACCTAATTTTGGAAATTTGGCACTTACAAAAACAATGGTGCGGAAGGGGAAATTGCCCGCGAAAAAATAAATAAATTGTGAATTGTTTGGTCGGAACCCGATTTGGTCATGGTCAGAAGCGTTTGTGACCAGAGGTTCTACTGTATATTGTACAGTACACATCGTCCTGCTGGATGATGACTTTAGCTAGTAGGTCATGGCTGGGCATAGGGGTTGGGGAGGAGGAAGGCAGGCTGAAAGTCAGTCAGTAACCTCCCTGGTTGAGTTAGACTTGGATCTTGGCAATTCTAGTCACCTGTTTTGACCAACTCTCCACTCTGGATTTTCCAACCTCAACTGTACTGCTATATATAATTAAAACAATTAGTGAAGTGGAGAGGTAAGGTTGTGCTTGAGCTAGTTAGATTCAAATCCCATTCAGTTATGAAGTTTTCTTGATAAATTTTGGCCAATCATGCCTTCAGCCCCATTTATAGGATCATAACTCTGATACAGTGTTGGGAAAGACCCAGTGGTAAAATCTAAAAATTTTCCCTACTGGTTCTGTGGGCGTGGCTTGGTGGGCGTGGCTTGGTGGTCATGTGACTGGGTGGGTGTGGCTTGGTTGTCATGGTCATGTGACCGGGTGAGCTAAAAAACCAACTTTCACACTTCACACACAAACAACACAAAAGCCACACAACTGACTCCTACACAACTGACTCACACACAATGCAGAAGCAGCTGGACTTCACACAAAATGGCCCCTGCAACAAGCAGGAACCTCACAGAGTCACAATAGGTAGTTTTAAAAAAATGCTTTAAAAAAGTAAAAAAAAAAAGGTTCACCAGCTGTGACAATCAGCTGTACCACCCGATTGTCCGAACCTTTTTTTAAAAAAAACTTTTTAAAAGCATTTGTTACTACCGGTTCCAGCGAACCAGGCGAACCGGTAGCATTTCACCCCTGGAAAGACCCCATTCATAAATGCTACCTTGAGTTCTCAGAGAAAAAAGTTTTATTTGTGTGCATGCCTTTGAGTCATTGTTTAATCCTGATGACTGTCTGGACAAGTCTGCAGTTTGCTTGGCAAGGTATGCAGAAGTGGCTTGCAATTGTCTTCCTAGGAAAAAGAGAGTGAGTGAGTGACTGGTCCAAGGTCACCCAGCTGGCTTCATACCTAAAGTGGGACTAGTAGTCATGGTCTCCCAATTTCTAGCCATAAGGATGCTTATAATCATTGTGATTATGACTGGATTGCATCAAGCCTGTGCTGAATTTGGTCGGTGTATGTAGCCTTTGCTTTTGTTTTATTGACTATAGACTGAGCTTCATCCCACTAAGTTCATCCATTCATTGCAGTGTCTTCTCCAATCCAGTTATAGTTCTGTATCTTCTGCGAAAAAAGGTAATCAATTTCTTTTAGTGAAAGGAAGATGACAGTGAAATAAGCTCCATTTTCCATGGTGAATAAAGAATTTTGAGAATATACATCATTTTGCAGCATCACAGGAAACAAAATTATGAATCAATATAATAATGTTTATTTTATTTGTACCCTGTCTTTTATTATTTTTTATAAGTAACTCAATGCGGAGAACATATCCAACACACTTTCCTTCTCCTATTTTCCCTGCAACAACCACTCTGAAGTGAATTGGGCTGTGAGAATGATTGGCCCAAGGTCACCCAGCTGGCTCTCATGGATAAGGCAGGACTATGGAACTCATGACCTACTGGTTTCTAGCCTTGTATCTTAACCACTAGACCAGCGGTTCTCAACCTGTGGGTCGCGACCCCTTTGGGGGTCGAACGACCCTTTCACAGGGGTCACCGCGCGCGCTAGCCCGCCATCTTGGTGCCACCGGCACTGCAGGGGTGAAATGCTCCCGGTTCGGCCGTGCCTGCGGGTCGGCGGACAGCCAGTAGTGACAGAAGTGGGAGACTTCGCCCACCCGCCCGGACGCCGCCATTTGGGTTCTTTTACCCTCTGCGCATGCACAGAATGCTTTGCGCATGCACAGAGGGTAAAAGAACAAAAGAACCGGCGTCCTGGCGGGTGGGTGGCGCCTCGCGCTACGTTGGCGACCGGCTCTACGGCGACCAACAGGCACGAGCGAACCGGGAGCATTTCACCTGACAGGGTTGAGAACCACTGCACTAGACCAAACTGATTAACATTTAATTCTGAGAATGTATGTTGTGTTACCTTATTATAAATATTATGTAGTATAAAGTTTCATGAGTTAGCACTTAAAAATTTACTTCATAATAATCTGTTTTCTTTTTTTTTAATTCTCCATGGACATGTTTTATTTCTTCCTCGACCTCAAGAGATTATTAGATTCATATTTGAAAGAACCTCAAAATTACTTATTTCACAAATAATGGGCTTCCAATACTGGCATATTTAGTATTGTTCTACTTGTAGTTTCTCAGTCAACATATTAATATTGTACTTCACAATCTGTGGACATGTGAGTTCTTCTGTCCTGGGCTACGCTTTAACTTCTTATCTGCAGAACTCTTATTAGTGATACAAGGATACAAGGCCAATAATTACTTGTTGACCCTGTTTTGCTTAATTTGGGAGAATTTAGGAATGTGAATGAAAGCCTTGTGATTCTATTTCTACCCTTAAAAGCACCGAGTCTGAAAACAGGATGAAAATTGTCCCTAATTAGCTTCCAGATTTTGGTGGCTCCAGGGGCTCCCGAATGCAGTATCAGCATAGGCACAGCTATGATAGAAACCTTGGGTCGGATTATCTCACACCAGGGTGTTTTAAGACTTCAATGAATGAATTGAATGTAAGGAGCATATTTTATCTTTTCAGCCATGATTAGCCAGCAAAGATTGATTTTGCTCTCATTCCTTTCCAGGTTTGTTCTCCTGGCATCCTTTCTTAATGTCTCTTGCGGTAAGCCAGACAAATGAGATTATGTTTTCTATATTTTTTATCTCGCATTTATTGTTTTTATAAATAACTCAAAGCAGTAGATACATAATACTTCTTTCTCCTACTATTGGTTATCATTTCTCAAATAACTAACTATGCAGGTAATCCTTGACCAATGACCACAATATAACCTGTCCATTAAAGTCGAGAGAGTGCCTCGCTTAATGACCTCCACCTCCTGCAGTTGTTAAAATGACTATGTGGGTCGTTAAGCGGAACACAGAGTGCCTATGGGGGGGAAGGTCCTGGAAGTCCTGGCTCATGCCCACCTGCCCTGGGCTTCCCAAGGCCTCCTTCACCTCATAAAACACTCCATGCTCCGCTTCCCACCCCTTGGGGTCCCCATAGCCCTTGGGCCTGTTTCTCCCTCCCCTCACTGGTTACCCACAGGGCTTTGGCCTCCTGCCCGTTCCCCATCACCCACTTAGCTTTTGAAGCCCTCCAGAGATCTGTACCTCACATTGGGGAAGGAGGGCATGCCACACCATCCCTCAGCGTTCCTGGACTGTGTGGCTGTGTCACAGATGCAGCTGCCATTTTAGTGCAGCCACAATGTGGATTGCTTTGCTGCTGGGCTGTGTTGCCTAGCAACACAGTTCCTTGTGGCCTCACTGAAATGGCAGCTGTGGCCCAGTAACAGAACGATCCATTACGGTTCCCTAACATGAACTGCGCAATGCTGTAGAAAACTCTGGCATTTTCCATAGCACTGCACGGACCATGTTAGGAAACAGAACAAACTGCCTCATTGCTGGGCTGTGTGGCACGATCCCAAAAGCGGCTGCCATTTTATGAACAACCCCATGTGGGATAATCCTGGAAGTGTCTGCCATTTTATGAATGGCAATTCAATATGGGCGCTTGGAAGATATGCCCCAACAACAAAACCGCTTGCCATGCTTCCCTAACTCAAGCTCTGGAGTTCTTGGAAAGTTAAGGAGGAGGATGGGAAGCAGATCCAAGGCCTGTGGGGACCCAGTGTGTGGGGGGAAATAGGGAAACAGGCAGGAGGGCACTGCAGTATCACTGTGTTGTTCATAAGGATGAATGACTGCAGAGTCACTGCAGCAGCTGTAACTTCAGGACTAGGTCATAAGTAGCCTTTGGGGGGTCTGCCGTAACTTTGAACAGCTGCTAGGTGACTGATTGTAAGTTGAGGACTACCTGTACAACCTTCTCTTTTATAACAAGTTGTTCAATTTGCTGGCTCTTCATGCAAAAAGGCAGAATACTTCGTTGCACATAATAGGGGGCAGGTGCATATCCTTCACTATGGAAGTTGGGAAAAATAGCATAGCACTTCTGCTGCCCTGTTTCAAGAATGAGTCTCTCTACATACTGTCTCTCTAAATCTGTATTTTCACTTTTGCAGAATTTCATTTAAAAGTTATGTAGTGTATCTTCTTGAATAGAGCCTCCCCCATTGACAAATGAGTGTCTCACTAAATATCTGACTGTTTCCCAAATTTTCACATGAAGTATTGCTAAATATTTTTGGCAGCTAACCTTTATGTGGGAAACCCTTATGTCTTTTTCTGTCTTCCCTTCTCCCAGTTTTCCTTCCTGATGACAGAGGCCCTGCTGACTTTCTCTCCAGAGAGCTCCCTCCTCCGATCCTTCTCCCGCAAGGCCAAAGTCCGTTTCCACTGGGCTTTACAGCTGCTTGCTCTCATCTGTGCATTGCTGGGATTGGCCATTATCATCTATAACAAGTACCTCAATGGGAAAGAGCACTTTGTCACCTGGCATGGCCAGACTGGTTTGCTGACAGTGGTATATGCTAGCCTGCAGTGCATTGGTGGGCTCGCCCTGCTCTATCCCAAGCTGATGAAGAACTGGACCCTGAGCAAACTGAAACTGTACCATGCCACATCAGGGCTGATTGGGTATCTTCTTGGTTGTGCCAGCTTGATGCTGGGCATGTGTTCCCTGTGGTTTTCGACAACTGTGACTGGAATCTCCTGGTATCTAATTGTGCTGTGCCCTATTCTCACCAGTTTGGTTATCATGAACCAAGTGAGCAATGCCTATCTCTACCGTAAAAGAATCCAGCCTTGAAAACAGTCTTAAAACAAGACATCTGTGTGGGATCCCAGAAGCATTTCTGCATTATCTGGAAGGAATCCATAGCTATATACAGGAGTACTGGAACTCAAGAATCTCTTTCTACCTGCCTCTAACTTTGTATGGTTTTTTTTTTTATAGCTTCGGTTTTTCCATAGCAGAGATACCTATGCTGTTGAACCAAGTTTCTTGCAATCCCATTGCTGGAACTATAATTATTAGTATTGTATAAGAGCCCAATTTTGCTCTACTGGTACTCCCTCACCCCTGAATGAAATCAGTGGATATATTCTGGTTTAAATTATTCTTGATTGGCCATGTACATCTACGATTGTAAATCTAACTTGCTGTAACTTCTTTTTCATATTCGTGCTCAGTTCTAAGGCATGGGCATTTTTAAACTTCCTCTTTGAAAGGATGGCTTTTATTCAATGTATTCAGTTTTTGTTTGCATTGATGGTCAATTCTTCCTCTTTTTTTAAAGTCACATGCTATGTGAAGGTACAGCATATCCAGCTATATTAGCTAAATCATATGTGCTGATCAAGGGCTAATAATATAGTTTACATTTTTTTTTAAAAAAGTAGAATTGCTTTGTGCAGATGGAAAATGTGAAGAAAAAAACTTCAGAAAATGAATATTCCTTTACCTGTTGTTTTTCTTACTCAAGCCTATCTGTCCTGCTCCCAAATACTATCATCCCCTGAAGGATTTCAAATGCATGTTAGCCTGTAAGATAGAGACAGCTCTTCAGCATATAAGGTATTACTTAAAACCAATGTCCCTCCATTCTCTAGATCAGGGGTATCAAACTTGCGGTGTCATGTTGTCACGTGACGTATCGCGACTTTCCCTTCACTAAAATGGGGCTGGGCATGGCCAGTGTGTGACACATCCAGCCCGCGGGCCACCAGTTTGACACCCCTGCTCTAGATACATTGGGATTATTGCAACTCTATTCCCAACCAATATTCTGACTTTCTGCTCTGCAGTTAAAAGATGCAGAGCTATAAAAAGGCACTTTAATTTAAAACAGAAAACAGGAACATACATTCCTGGATTCCTGCCAGAATTTAAATTATAGTCAACCATTTCTGCAGGTTGTATGTTATTAGCCCTGGTTTAATGGCATAATAGGAAGGTTAGCAGAGCATAACAGTGAGTTGCTTACTTTGCTAACCCTTTAATAAGTTTTCAAAAGACGTGTCCCCCGAAAGCATATGGTATTCTTATCCAGGAGCAAGTAACTCATGAGAATCTAGATTATTCTTGATATGGCCATGTACATCTATAATTGTAAATTGTAGTGCCACTACAATTTTATAGACAAAAGATGGAATAGGGAAGGAAAGATCTAAGGCGGTGTTTCCCAACTTTAATATTTTAAGATGTGTGGACTTCAGCTCCCAGAATACATCAGCTGGGAATGCTGGCTAGAGCATTCTGGGACTCAAATCCCCACATCTTAAAATGACTAGGGTTGGAAACACCAGTCTAAAGGCAAGGAAGTAAGCACAATTTTTAGAAAGATGAGAAAATGCAGGGTGAACAATACTATTTTATCCCTATTATTATAAAAAAAAATGTTGAGGTCGCCCAGAGTTTTGAATGACTTTCACAATGCACATTTGATTATCTCTCTTTCCCTACCAATAGTTAATAGGGAGTACCCAATTTCTCTTCTCCTGCTTGGCAGCTCCTGTCTTGTAATCTCTCGTATTTCTTCTCTAACCTTCTCTCAACTTATCTTGTTCTTCCTTGCTATGTACTATTATAAAGGCTGAATGCTGATTCTTAAAATTACACATTTTTACTCAGAAGAAAATTCACTTGGTTTATATATGCAGGTGAAGATCTAATAAGGCTTATCCCACATGCAAAGAAGAGACATGGCAAAAATTCAAGGGGCCATGAATCCAAAGAGATGTGCAAAAGATTGGGAAATAGTCAGAACTGTTTCAATCTCTCTCAACACTTTATAGTGCAGCTTCAGGGATGATCTTGTGTAAGATGAGTTGAATCTGTCCCTTGGCAGTATGCATTGAATTTAGAGGTGATTAGCTGACAGCTTTGGCAACCATGAAGTTTCAAAGCATGCTGGCTAAGTTAAAGCTAAATTACAATGTGATTGGTTTTTGTTTTGTCTTAAGTTTATGTTAATTAAACCATTATGGCATTTTTATGAACCAGGCCACCATAGTTTATTCTACAAGTCATGGTTAAAAGAAACCAAAGTTTAGCAGGATGGATGAACCCAGGATGGAAGAGCCGAGGTGGTACAGTGGTTAGAGTGCAGTACTGCAGGCTACTTCAGCTGACTGCTAGCTGCAGTTCGGCGGTTCAAATCTCACCGGCTCAAGGTTGACTCAGCCTTCCATCCTTCCGAGGTGGGTAAAATGAGGACCCAGATTGTTGGGGGCAATATGCTGACTCTGTGAACCGCTTAGAGAGGGCTGTAAAGCACTGTAAAGCGGTATATAAGTCTAAGTGCTATTGCTATTGCTATTGCTATTGCTATCCCCATAGCACTAGCATAATGGCTAACAAAGTGTGCTGCTTCAGGTTTCTTTTTAATTTCTTTTTAAACCACAAAAGGCAAGAACGAGTAACTCTCCTCCTGAGTTTCCACAATACTTAACTCCTGAACTTCCTTCTCATATTGTATTATATAGTTTCCTGTTCTCTAAAGTGGGATCTTACCGAAAATTGATAACTTGGAGTGATGGGAACTGTAGTCCCAAAACTCAACAGGAAACTAGTTGGAGAATCTGTCACAAGTGACTGCAAACCTCATCTTTTAGACTTGTAAAGGGGGGGGGGGGAAAGCTGCTTATTCTCTGCTCAGTAAATCAGGCAACGTATACTTGGTTTTGACTCAAACTTTTCAATGTCTGAGTAGTAAGGAATAATAGTACTAGATAGTTTGATCCTGCAATTACAGACAGAAATGCATTGGCTTGATTGACAAGGAAATCCTCTCATTTCTCAAGACTTGGAATTGTTTCATATACACAGTTCTTTCACAAAAATAAGATATATCATGCAAACAGAGCTTGAGAAAAGTTCATATGTGATTAAATACATGTGCATAATCAGCATTTTCATTCATCTTTAATTCTTACATCAAAGCACTTCTCAAGCATGCTGAGGTTCTTAAAGAACTTAGAAAAAGATTATGCTTTTTCCTTTGCTTTTCCAAAATGGGGAACAACTCTAATTGCTTATTTTTTTAATCTCGGCTATCAGCAACAATTGACCTCCCATAATGAGTTTGTTTTGTTAACAAACATTTTGTTAATGTTTGTTAAAACAATTTCGGTAACCATAATTCCTGCTTATATTACTTCCAGGAGCTCCTTAAATAAATACATCTTTGTATTCTACTATTGAGAAAGGATAACACCTGCTTTCCAAAGAGGGAGAAAAATAATCATAGAAAAGCTTCTTTAATGGGGAAATAATATTGTGTCACAGAGGAACTATTAGTACTGAAGAATTTAAAGACACTCATGTTGTAGTCAATGAAACAGACTAACTTAAGTCCTATAGTTTTCAAAGACAGATGGCCACAGGTAACTTTAATTACAATGTAGGCTTTGATTGCATTCCCCTCCCGTCCTATTTTTAAAATTTAATTCAGTTCTCTATTGCAAAGGCAAGAACAAAGATTGATGATCTTGTTAAGATATTACCACATGGCATTGTGTAATGAGTATGAGATATGCTCTTTTCAAGCAGCACCTAAATGCTGTATTTCTATGTATTTCCAGTGGTACATAGTTTAGATATCTGTAGCTGCTACTTGTGTTCCAACATATATTTTGCCATACAGTATTATAGTTAAAAAAACATACACTAGGCTTAAAAAGTTTGTATTTGCACTGAAAGCATAGGGAAGATTAATCGTCTCATAGATAACATCAATGAACAGTTTATAACTGGTTCTAATGCTACTTTTTTCCCCAGTGTTTACTCATTAAACCGTCAAGTAATGATTGCTGCCTTGATAAGAGGGAACAGAGATAATATTTGTTATCTGAAAACACTGAAAACAAAACATATGCCCCCAAACTGTGTAGCAAATGAACCTACCACTGAAACTTGGAGTGGGGAAAAGAAGCTTGTACTTATGAGTGCTGAAATAAAGTTTTTTTTTTAAATGCAGCAACTGTGACATACTGCCATCATGCTTGTTTTTGCTTCCTTCAGATAGATTTTGCATTGTTCAGTCATACAGAAATTATTGGAATGATAGCTTCAGATTTTGTGAAAGCATAACCACCTCAGATATTTCTATTAACCTTATTCCCTTTCATTAAGATTTCTGCCTGTGTTTCAGAGGAACATTACTCATTAATGATTAGAATTAGAATCTGTTCATTAGAGCCTGTGTATGAATTCACATATCATGTTCTGACCCAACCTTCACAAGCAATGAGAAACTGCTTACTCACAAGTAACACAAACCCTTTTTTATTTAAGTCAGGGCAGGAATAGTTTTGTTCACATTGGCTGAGGCACATTCACTCCCTATTATTTCCCAGCAGGGAGATTCAGTTGGCACCTCAAATACAGAGCAATTAGTCCCAACAAACCTAGTTCTGGCAAAGGAATCCGACATGATTGATGTACATCGGAAAACGAATGGTTGTCTGCAACAACCGGCCACTCCCAAACCCCTACTATTTATTTCCCAGCCAGGGAGGGGCTGGCTAGCATCTGTCTTCTTTTCCCTGAGAGCCGGCTTATTGCTTTCCATTGCTCTCCTCTCCTCCCTATGCATACGCGTATCTGGGATGGGCCCCATCTGTTCCTCCCCCTCACTCAGCTCAGGCTCTGAAGACAGCTGCCTCTCCACCTGGGGGAGGACAGAAGGCCCTGGCTCTGCATCTGCCTCTGATCCTGCTTCCTCATCAGAGCCTTCCAAAGGCTCCGAAGTTGGCCCAGGCTCCCCCTCCCCCTCCTGACTCTGCTGCTAGTTCTGCTGACAGCCAACAGGCCACAACATATCAACTCCTGATGTTCATTTGAATTATAAGCAGAAGCAGAGCTGCCAACTATCAATAATTTTCTATTTGACTACAATATATAAAAATATTGAACATGTTTTATATTGACCTTTTCAATAGCAAAGTCTTACCTCATTCACACCATGGCCAAATATTTTAAAACCAGCAGGTCTTGTGAGATGTCTTTATCTTTATGCACTGCTCCTGTTCCTGCTGACATCTCTGGAATATTGTCTTCTCCTGTTCTGATTTCTGGTTTCATTACCAGTTTAAGTTCGGTAACTCAGTAAACTAGATGTTGATGAAGTAAAAGTATAGTGGTAAAATCATTAAAATAATGATAGGAAGTAAGATGAGAATAATAAAATACAGATGTTTAAGGAACACAAACCCTACAGTCATGGAAACTAATTCCCCAAATGCATTGCTGAAAACATTGTCTTTCAGAATGCGGATCTGGAATGAGGGAATTAATCTGATCTCAGCCAATATAGCAAAATTCACTATTAAAATTAGTACAATACAGGAACCTGGGAGGTAATGACATGCTGGAATTCAATGTATGAAAAACTAACCATGAGCTTAATGTACTCCAAAATTCAGTTAAGTTGATATTAATAAAACCAGGGAGGTGTTAGTTAATGTTCTATGGCTAGGTATACTAGGAAAAGAAGCTCAAGATACCGTAGCTGGAAATTCCTGAGGTGGTTATAGATTGCACAATCATAATTTCCAATGATAAATAATGGGAGATATCAAAAAAAATCTATCTGGTTAATTAAAAATGTTAATAATTACTAAAAAATAAAACAGAAGGAATGCAGCTAACTATACATATGAAGAAGCCCGGCCCTACAGAAGTGATGTCAGCGTGAACTAGACTGGCAAGTAACGATGGGAAGATGGTGAAATATTAATGCAGGGGCCGATCCGGCCTGCGGGGTTCTTAGATCTGGCCCAGGGGCCATCCTGGAAACAGCGAAAGACCGGCCCACAATGCCTCTGCCAGTGAAAACGGAGCCCTCCTGAGCTCCGTTTTTGCTGGCAGAGGGTTGCAGGAGGCCATTGCAGCTGAAAACGGAGCTCAGGAGCCTGTTTTCACTGGCAGAGCGCTCGGGCCACCACAGGTGCCCCCGACACAAGTGACGTTGAGCTGGCTAGACCCACCCTGGCCACATTCACCCCGGCCCCCCATGGTCAAACACAACCCCCATGTGGCCCTCAATGAAATTGAGTTTGACACCCCTGTATTAATGGATGACGTTTTTCCTTTCCCCTTTTTCCATACTGAGAAATATGTGCAAGCTTGTCAAAGTGGTATGACTGATAAACAGCTGTGGCTGCAATTCAAGGCTAGCAATTTGTGACTAGCTTTCTTAACAAATCTACATTTCAAAACCACCTTAAACTATCAAAGAAGTTATTAATGCTAACAATAAGGCTCCTATTCAAATAAGACCTTGAAAGCTTCATTGAAGATGCAATTATGCAGATAAAAGAAATGACCTGAAAATGAATAAAGGCAGTTTAAAGATACATTCTAGATCAAAAATCTTATCTCTTTTTATAGCAGCATAACAACTAAGTGACAATAGGTATCTATTCATTTTACTGGATTTTCTCAATGGTTGTTACTACCAAAATACTTTACAAAACAGCGAGAGTACTTCTAATTCACGTGAGTGTGTGCCATCAAATCATTGTTACCTCCTCATGACTGCCTGAACTAGTCCTGCAGTTTTTTTGGCAAGATTTTGGAAGTTTTTTTCCCCTTGGTAGTGAAAGTGATCTGATTTGATTTATATCTGCATCGAACTACTGCAAGAATTTTGTATTTTGTCAATTTTAAAAAAAAACTTTGCTGCTTTATTTTGTATATATGTCTGGTCTCTCTTTTTTTCTCTAAAGAGAGGGGAAATCTCTTTCATTTCTATTTATTCTCTGGGAATAAACAGAATATTCCGTGAGGAATATTATCTTAATTTTTCCGGTGGACATTTTTGTTACAGAACATCTACTTCTTTTATCTTTGAGAGGATTTGTCTACGTTTTGTTGTGAAATCTGGCTATAAAAGAAATCTGGATTATATTTAAAATGAAAATAACAATATATTAAGGATTAACATTATACATTATATATTCTTTACAATGCCCACAAAGAGATATAAAAGAAAAGAGAGAGCCAGAACAACTTAATTTCAAAGCCTTCTTGAAACCCTTTGGAAAAAAAAAATGCTTTTAAACTTACAAATTGTGAATGAAAATTTAGATAAAAAGTTTGACAATGTAACAAGTTATAAATCAGCCTAAGGGCAATACTCAGATACAGGTAATTACAGTTAAATCAGACTTGCAATTGGATGGATTGGAAGTCAATTTGTTGCTGACAGAATTGTAAGATGAGCTTTGTTTGAGAATTGCAGGTTCATTGGAGGAGGCCGAAAGGGTCACAAATTTAAGTTGCCAGTATGGATCAGCAATAAACTGAACTTTTTAAAGAAAATCAAGATTGTGGAATAGACATATTATATTCCCTCAGAAGACAACTGTGAAAAGAGATGTTGTAGTCCAACTGGCACAAAAAATCTCTGAACAAGTGCTGTAGAGATATTCACAATAGAGAACTATGACTTTGGGGAATGAGATGCAATTATTGAGAGATTCCAGTTAGAATTTTAAGGAAAAGCTTCATATATTTTCAAGAATCAAATTTGATCCTGGACAGATTAGAGATAATGATAGCAGTGGTCTGTAAATTAGAAGCCGTAGAGGACTTTCTGCAACTGAAATACAATAATAGATTGTTAACAGTTTTGAAGTTTAGTTTTGTTGTTGGTTTTACCTGTAAACTCATTTTTTTTACAGTAATTAGAGGATAGGTCAGATTAGTTAGGCAAATAGAGCTGTAGAAGTTTATAAATTGTAGAGTTGTTTTGCAAGTGGAATACTATTATTGTTGAAATATATTTATCAGTATTCAACTGGGGGAACAATACGGTATATGTGTATGTTTTTATGCACTTTTTTTGTCTCATGTTTGATTTGTTTTGGGGGTGGTGGTGACGTTGGAAATAAAATAATTAAAAACAGCTGAGAGAGAGAAACTGGCCCAAGGTCATCCAGCTGGCTTTGTGTGCCTAAGGTAGGACTAGAACTCAGTCTCCTGGTTTCTAGTGGGTTACCTTAACCACTTCACTAAACTGGCTCTCTATTTCTAATTCACAGTAGTCAACCTGTAACCAAGTCTTTCATTAAGAACTTATTTTTTAATGGTCTAACACAGGGATGCCAAACTTGCAGCGTCACATTGTTGTCACGTGACATATTACAACTTTCCCCCCCCTTCGCTAAAATGGGGGTGGGCAGCCAGCGCGTGACGCATCTGGCCCATGGGCCGTGAGTTTGACGCTCCTGGTCTAAGATTTCATCTAGAACTAGAGTGTTGTAAATACCAGGTTGTCTAAGCCATCCAAAAAGTGATTCAGACTTTTAAAGTGATTTAGAAAATTAATCCGTTTGGAACTTATAAATGGATTTAAAAATCTAAGTTGAAAAAGTACTTTTGTACATGCACAAATCACTAGTTTTGAATCTTTTCAAATTAAGTCCAATATTAATAAATTATTCTAATCAGAGATTGATCCAGCAACTCAAACTGACTTCTCAGACTGCCTGTGAACTCAAATTTCTGAATTTAATTTTCAGATGACCAGCCCTAGCTTTTCACATATTTTTGGGCTTTTCTAATATATGGGAAATATATTAGAAACAACTTTCTCACTTAACATAAATTTTAGCCTCAATTGTGGTCATACATTGAGGACTACCTGTATACTTTTGAGAACTGCTTTTCCACCAAAAAGTTGGCAAATTTCTCCCTCATTACTAACCTTAAAATAAAGCATGATCAAGTCAACATGGTACTGTGATTACCCTGTCTTAATTAGCATCATTTCTAATACAGCTGTTCAGTAGTGGGTTCTAAATCCCGTCGCTACCGGTTCGCGCACACGCATGTGCAGAAGTGTCCCGGGCGGGTGGGCGGAGCCTCCCACCGCCGCCGCCACCGGTTCGCTGAACCGGGCCGAACCGGGAGCAACCCACTGCTGCAGCTGTTACAGGGAATGCATTGTAAAAGGTGAATTTCTTCCACAGAAATAATTCCATGCAGATTATTTTTTACATTCAGTGGAAGGAAAACAGGCAGTATTTCAAAATCTGTAAGGACAATATAATTCTTTCTTCTCTCTTTTTATTTTTAGAACAAGTACACAATGATGGCAACTCATCAGTGGGGTTTTCTTATTGGTGCACATAAGAAATTCATATTGGGTAAAGAAGCATTAAGACCTAAGAAGTAGACAGGTATTCAACCCTGGAAATTTTAAAGACCAGATAAGCAAAACAATTAGGAGACAGCTGCAGCTGGAAACACTGAACTTTAAGATAATCATGATTCAGTTTTTTACTCAAGCTTTCAGGTTCAAAATGGACAGTGTTTATTATGCAGGATTTCTGTAGTGAAATGGGATGAGGAAGTGAACAAGGATGTACATCATCTTGATCAGACTGGGCTTAATTCTACAAAAGAAGCAAGACTCTTAACATTCAGGAGTTTGCATGTTAAAGACTTCACAGACAACATTTGTTACTGCATTTTAACATCCCCTCATGTTAACAATACTGATTGCAGTGAAAATGATTTTGTGAGCTCTTTTGCAAGTAGGAGCTAACATGGTCAAATGATGAATGACGGGAGGTTTAGAAAGCCAATCAAGAGGCACTCTTTGAAAGAACTGTTTATTGATACTGAAATCTGTGTTTTACTTCTTGGTTGACAAAAAAAAATTCATGGTCCTTTAAAAAATTATCTTAACATTTTCATACATTCCATTCTTTTAAGTGCTACCTAACCCAGTTCTTCACCTTTAGTTGGCTATCAAGGCAAAAAAATCTCAGAACTTGTTGCCCCACATAAAAAAAATCTCAGCCCAAAGGAAAGGAGGTTAATGACCTCACCAAACAGAAAAATTAGGCATCAGGGGAATTGTCAGTCTCCTGCAAAAAAATAAAAAAATAAAATAGTAGTAGTATGCAACCTACTGTGGCAAATATTTACCCCAGTGGTATCTTGAATACACTGGTTGCCCACTAAAGACAAAAGCTGCTTTATACTTTGAATAATTGTAAATGGAAGTGAAGAAAAACAAATCAAATTAATTTCCTTTTGGAGTCCTATGGAAAGTCTCACACAATGCTTTCCTATCCAGTATTAACTGGCAATCTAGAAGCAAGCTGCAGCCTGCATCCTTTTCACTTAAAAAAAAACAAAATCAGCAATGGCATTACTATTATTAAAAGGCTTTAACTGCTGCCTCTACAAGAGGGAACTTAACAGTTTTATTTGGCAGGGTTTAAAATTATGAAACCCATGGATATTGGAAATAAAAGTGAGTAACAAAGATCTCTTTTGCTTATTTAATCAATATTAAATTGCTTATTTAATCAATAACTAATTCTGAAAGAAAAAAAAGAAGCCAAATAATCTTTGACAACAATCACTGCCACCAAGTAAAACTGCAATCGAGGAGAATGCTGTACATTCGAAGGGGTTGTTCTGTGATATTTTCGTTGGGTTTATGTGATAATTTAGCATTTAGAACTCAAAGAAGAGCAGATTCGTCAGATTGGAGAATACAAGACTCCATTCAGATTAACCAGAATTGCCATTAAAGGAACTAAACACAAGCATTGTGTTAATAGCCACAATGGCAGCTGTAGGCTGGGGCAAATTTTATAGGTCTTTTTAAGGAGATGCTCCTTATTGAGCTATGTCCTCCTTCTTCCCCTGCCAGTTCTGAGAAGTTCTTAATTTCAAAACCTTTTTGAAGAGATGAAACAACTTCTCAGGTCAGTTTGACAATTCAGTTTTCACCAAGAGTCCTAAGACCTGGCAAAACCACAGGTGGCTCACAAATGCTGGAGGAAGTAGCCAGGAGGCATAGTGTTTTGTTCCTGCAAAACAGGGAACGCTATGAGGGAGGGCAGGTGAAGGATCATTAGCAGCTCTGATATGCAGGAGCAGGCAGGAGATGCAAATGCTTCATGGTCACAACTGAGAGGGGGCATCTTCAAAGGTAATGAGGCTGGATTCTTGGCTGGAAGCTTTTCCAACACTGGCAGAGTCCCGGCTCTTTTCAGGTAGCAAGGGAGTATCGGCCTTGGTATTTTCTTCATCTTCATCCTCCATACTGGGCCAGGCTGACTGATCTTCCACACGCTTCAATCGTTCATTCAGTGCCTTTAGAGCCAGTTGTCTACAGAATGAAAAAATGGTACAAAGTTTGAACAGTCTATCATGCATTTCACGGAACAGGAATTTTCTAGTATTAGTTACTGAAGAGACTAAAACCACTTTAAAGCTCTGGGGATATAAACAGCTCAAGACTGAAACAATTCTTCTTCCCCCACATCACATCCATCTAATGCAGACTATGAATGTTTTGCACTCACGTGCACTATATAGATTCTTCCACATTAATATCTACAGCAATGTCCATTTAACATATATTATCTATTAATATCTTTAACTCTTCATTTATCCATTCACTGATGACAACTATTAGTCAGGTCTCTAGTAATGTATTTGTCTTCATTCTTAACAGTATGAAAATAGATTGTCTTTCAATATAAAGTGCTAACATTTAATACAGCCTTATTCAAGTTGACACTGTCCCGATGTGTGACATTTGACCTTTCTTAAGAGCATAACCCCTGGTGGAAAGCATGTTACAATAATGCAGTTACTAGTTCAGGTTGCACTTTACATACAGTGTTGCTTCAAAGTATTTATAGTTTAAAGAAAATGCACTTATTAAATTATTAAAAAATAAACAGTTCAATACTATAACTCAAGAACAAGAGTAACAGTGTAGTAGTATAACTCTTATTTTATTGATCTATTAAAGCAATCCAATTTATGGGTTACATGCTTCATTATATACTATACAAAGTTTCAATCTATTCAATCTCGTATAATTATAACGAAAGGACTGATTTGTTCTACACTTAAGGGTTCTACAGCTTTTGCTAGACAATCAAGCATTCCATACTGATGTTTTCCAAGGAAAAGATCAAGTGAGAGAAAGTTTGCCCTGCCATGCAATCTTCATCTTTCTCTCTTAAGGAAAGGGCCAGAGAACATGACAAGCTTACAGTTATTTGGCAGCTTTCCCCTTTTTTTTGTTCTAAGGCAGAAAAGGCAAGGTTCATCAGTCTGGCCCTGCATTTCTTTGGGTGTCTTTTTCTGTGCAGTTGCCCAAACTTTGCTTTCTTTCACAGTGGAGTTCAGAAGACAGCAGGGACAATAATGAAGTAGTCCAGGGTGTTGTTACTGACTGAATCTACATGTGCTTTGCTAAAACTCTCACAAACAATCCAAAATAAAAGTTTTTATAGAAAATAGAGTGTTAAATACCTACAAATGTTAATTTGATTGGGCTGGAGATCTACTTGTTTCTACCCCACAGTGCTCGAGGTTTCAGTTGAAGAAAATTCTTGGCCAGATTTGTGCTTAGTGCTCTTGTTATCATGTTACAAGTACATAAAATAATTCAAATGGTAAAAAACTTGTCACCGTATTAATTCCCTTAATCATAAAAGGGATAACTAAATTGCTCCCATTTGCAAGTATTAGTTTGTGATTCACAACTGCAAAGTATTCAGAATATATTGTTTTATAAAATCACAATGGAATAGAGAAGGAGAAAACATTTAAAAAATCACCTAAAAAAATAGTTAACTGTGCACTGAATATATTTGCTTTTAACTGAAATTTCTCTTTGGGTAATGAGAACTAGTTCCCCTTTTTTCCCTTATGACACAGGAGCAAGTACTCCAACCCTGTAATTATTTATTCTGCATTTGTATTCAGACTGTTCAGAAACCACAGTAATAGCAGAAAGCATTTATACTTACAGGCATAAGAGAATGTGAGCTGAAATATCTAAACTACAACAGATCAAATAGTTATGCAAGACAGCTCAGAATATTAACTTCACAACATAATGTAATGTTTTCTTTAATACAATTAACCTGCTGAGATAAAAAACAGTATAATGTATAAGTTACTTAAACTTTTGAACAAGATCAAAATTTTCCAGATTTTAGACTCAAAATAATCAGAACTAAACAAAAAGGGCTTTAGATCAGGGGTGTCAAACGTGCGTCATCACGTGACATATCACAACTTTTCCCTTCGCTAAACTGGACATGGGCGTGGCCAGTGCGTGATGCATCTGGTCAGTGAGCCACGAGTTTGACACCCCTGCTTTAGATGTAAATAGTCCTCAACTTACGACCACAATTGAGCACAAAATTTCTGTTGCTGACAGTTAAATGAGTTTTGCTCAATTTTACAACCTTTCTTGTCACAGTTGTTAAGTGAATCATACAGTTGTTAAGTCAGTACCACAGTTGTTAAGTGAATCTGGCTTCCCCATTGACTTTGTCAGGTTGCAAAAGGGGATCACATAACCCAGGACACTGCAACTGTCATAAATACATGCCAGTTGCCAAGTACCTTGATCACATGACCAAGGGGATGCCACAACGGACATGTGAAAAACAGTCATAAGTCATTTTTTTCAGTGCCGTTGTAACTTTGAATGGTTGCTAAATGAATGTTTGTAAGTTGAAGACTACCTGTGTACCAGAAGTCTAACATGTATTGTGAATTTCCAAGTCTACAATTCCCTTTACCGACTATAAATTGCAAAGTAATGTCCTTTAGGCTCTTTTTAGACATTTTTTGGTGAATGTCATACTTACACAAAAAAGGCCTATGTTTGATATTTAAACTTTTCCAAGTTTCAACTCTAAACAATGCATATATAGCTGGGGTGTGTTCACTTACTTGTGTGAAGTTCCCAGTTAATTCAATGGATCATTTTTAAAAGTGTTTAGACATAATTTTTATTGAAAAAGCAATGTACAGGCAACCATTTGATTTCATACACACAATTATGTGCAATTTTCTTCGTAGTATTATAGAAGTAGCTTACAAATGCTTTCTTCTGAAATAGTTTATTTTCAAATCTAGTCCTTTGCAAGTTTAAATAATACAATTAGTACTGTTAATAAACTCAGAATCCATTGGCAAATTTTAACTACGGTGCTGTAAATACCGTAGTAATAACAAACTCACTGCATAGTATTCGATTCTGCTGACTACTGTGAGTTTACCTTTATATAAATATGCAACCCCATAAATATATGGGTCAAATAAATATGCAGAGTCTGAAAAAGAATTATTTAAATCTATGTTTAAAAATAAACTTTCTTACAACTCACTTTTCCTAGTGTTGGCAATACTGACAATAGAAAGTCTAAAGAAGTAAACTGGAGGCCTCATTAAAAGAATTCAGCTGGATTCACAGTTCTCTTGAATCTCAACTATAACTTCTTGTTCTGGTTTAAATATTCTCTCTCTCCTTTGCTGCAAAGAAAAGGAATTGTTTTAAAATGCACAGGAACAGGAGAGATGTATCTTTTCACTCTTACTTTTGCTTTGCATGCATCAACTTGGAAGGGTATTGGTATCTTTGATAGAATATTCTGAGAACAGAGCTCTCAGTAGTAGTCAAACTACAAACAAGAAAGCTCAATAAATCAAAGGTATATTTTTTTCTCAAATACATAAGGCACATAAATATAAAACTTCAATTTAAAAAGGGACTATTTTCAGTAGTTTTATCTTGGAAAAGTAGCCATAGTTCACTTAGTTCCTCCCTTTTCCTTTCCGACACAGATCACATACAAGTTTAACCTAGATACAGTTCAAGAAAAATTACCTCCTTCGTTCAGCATCCTGAGGATCTGTTCCAGGCAAGCTGATAGTAATAGAAGAAGGGGCTCCAACATCATAACGTTTCACTGTTTTCCGGCAGACTTTCACTTTCACTAAGATGGTGTGCACAAGATTGGCCAGCAAACCAACCACAGGTTGTAGGATCTCAGGGAAGAATGTGGCAAATGCAAAATGGTCTGACATATCGCCACGCCCTCGGCTATGCCTCTGGTAAAAACGCAGGTATATCCAACTGGAAAGGACCCCAAAACCATAAGAAGCCAAAATGTTGCTTTCAATAAGAGTGGTCAGTCTCAAAACTGAAAGTATGAGAAGCAAGAGCATGGGAACAACTTTCATTCGCACCTGAGGTATCTTTAAGACAGTACTGTCACCCATGGTTTGCTTGAGGGCCACTAAGACACCGCCAAGGAAACCCAGCATTCCATAAATGCGAACAGAAAACAAGTAAGGCAGACTGAAAGTCGCCATGTAAGTAAGAAGATAAGCAAAGGCCCCCAGAAGCCCAACTGAAATATTCACCACTGCAAAGAAGATCAAAAGTTCCAGGGCACCCCAGAGTGGCTCCAGCAACCTTCCTGCCACCACTATAGTGGCCAGGCTGACGCCCACATCCCAAATATGCTTTTCCACCAGGCTGTGGGTTGCCAGCGTCCATATCCAAAAGTTGGGTGGAAAGAGATATCCGGGGGTAACACCAAGTCCAAAGACCGTGTCTACAGCAAAGGAGAGAAGATAGAGCAAAATGACAATGGCACATATAGATTTCACGACTACACTGGTACTGGCTAACACAGCCAGGAAATGCTGTCGTGCTACCGGGAGGTATCTGTTCATGTTTCCCCTCGAAACCGCCGTCCCGCGAGTCCAGAGAATTTGATCCAAGAATCTGGCTTAGGGATGAAGATCCGGTGGCCCGGAAGCCTTTCTCTTTTCTTAGCGCAAACGCACTCTCCGCTCCGTCATCTTTTTCCACATCGCACCCAAACGGAGTTGGGAGTCCGGTTCGAAATGGACGGCATCAGCTCCCCAGCACCCAGCTTTCCCTCGCTTCTGGAGCCACGGAGTCCCTTTCTCCGCAGCACCTTTACGACCTCGTCCCACCGAAAGAGACCGGCACAGCCAAAGCGGCTTCTCGGGGAGAGAGGCTGGCCTTTTAGCGCCTAACAGACGGCGAAGGCTCGACTGGGCCGTTTTGCAGGAGGAGGAGGAGGAGGAGGAGGCGCTCGCAGCCCCATTCAATCCGACGGCAGGGGCGGAAGGTTGCCAAGGAAGGCCTCGCTTCGGCCTCCCTTCGCCGGAAGCAGAGATCTCCCCCACCTGCCGAGTCGCTCTCTCGAGGCCGACGCCCGGCGGCCCCGCCCCACGGCGGCACGCCCGCTGCGTTCTTCCTGCCGCCGCCGCCTCTTCCTCCAGGCCGGCCTCGCTCTCGCTCTCACCGCCCGCACTCCAACGCAAACAAACGGTAGGGCTGCGCACGCGTGACTGGTCGGTGAACTGTCCGGGTGCATGACGGGAAATGGAAGCTCACCTATTGCGCAAGGGTGATTCCGGCATGCACTGGGACCCAAATTCTCGCGCGAGAGATGAGGGGAGCAGCGCGCGGCAGAAGGGGGTCGATGGGGTGGAAGGAGGGGGAGGTCCTCCGTAGTGAAGCAACCAGTCGTGATGTCTTTTTAACAGTTTCCCGTGAACTCCTATTTAAGTCCAAGTGGAATTGATCTCTATGAGCGGTTTTAGGGAAGGGTGGTTTATGAAGGAATTGGGCAGCGCTGCTCTGCTCGGGCAGATTTGGGCAAATCCAAGCGCTTTTTTCTTTTTCTGTTTTTTTGGAAGTATTTCCAAACTTTGGCCATTTTCAGGAGTGTGGGCTTCAACTCCCATGTATTGTACAACCAGCATGGCCATTGATGAGAATTCTATGAGTTGAAATTCACACGCCTAGAAGTCGCCAAGCTGGGAAACCCTGCTTACATGCAAAGGAACGTAAACAGCAATTTTCAAGCAAGAAGTTTCTCTGTTAAAATGATTGTAACCGATCAGTGTAGCTGGATGTATGGCGTATACTCTTAGAATACTTGTAACTTTATTATTATTTTATTATTATTATTTATTATTATTTATTAAATTTGTATGCCGCCCAACTCCCAAGGGACTCTGGGCGGCATACAAATAACTCTTAAGCTGAAGCCCTGTATGTTGTGCTTACTTGGAATTGCTGGAAATGCCTAATTCAGAGGGTGTGCCACACACGTGCTAGGTGGATCTGGCTGAGAGAATGACTGGCACAAGGTCACCCAACAGTGAAGCAGCTTTCATGCCTAATGAAGAATCAGTTTCTACAGGGAGGCATGATGGTAAGTGTTTCAGGGAATGACTATGTCTGTTGATGATGCCCAAATAGGTTATTTTAGAATCAATCATCTGATTCTCACCTGCACCCAGTATTTTACTGTAAAAAAAATTGGAGAGGAACTGGCTATCAAGGACATTCCCTTTCATATTTTGTAATGAAATTATGTCATAAGAAATGTTGCAAATATTCCAGAAGTATCTACAGTTACTGTGATGAAATTATCTCCCCTGCTGGTTTGCATAATGGCTATAGAGAAGTTGGCTGAGCACTGCAGAATGGAATACAGAGCTCTTACATTTCTTAAATTTGCTCACATTCTGTATTTTTGGGATAGCGATAGCATAATTATGGACTTAAATTATCAAGTTGTTAGAAAGATTGGCTTTGTACTCATCAAAGAGATTTAAAAAGTTCAATTTCTGGATTGTTGCCAGAACATCCAAAACATGAAACTTGGTATTTATTTTTTAACAAACACAACTGGCCCTCTAACTATTGCATTGATATGCCCCAATAACTTTTTCTACCTGAGATAACAGCTTAAAGTTGTCCCTAAGGGGTTCAGTTGGTCTTGTTGTTGATGTACCTGCCTCCCAGCTGCATTACAACAGCCCTGCCTGTACTGCTAGAGGCAATAGCCGGGTTGGCGGTGGAGTTCTCCAGGCTTATGGTACTGGGGGACTTCAACTTGCCATCACTTGACGAATCCTCGGATGTGGCTCAGGAGTTCATGGCTTCCATAACAACCATGGACCTGACCCAAGTAGTTCAGGGTCCGACTCATAGGGGGACACACACACTTGACTTGGTGTTTCTCTTGGGGCAGTGGAGATATGATCTGGAACTAAGGGGTATAGATGCTTCTCCCTTGTCGTGGTCAGATCATTTCCTGCTAAGGTTAGACTTCAGGGCGCTACTCCCCCATCGCAGGGAGGCGGAGCCGATTAAGTGGTTCCGCCCCAGTCGCCTAATGGACCCTGAAGGGTTCCAGAAGGAGCTTGGGGAGATACCTGGCTCCCTTGTCCACAATCCGGCTGAGTCCCTGGTGGCAGCCTGGAATAGGGTGGCGTCTGGGGCACTGGACCGGATTGCGCCTTTGCGACCTCCATGGCGGTGGATCCAGGAAAGCTCCCTGGTTTACCGAGGAGCTCCGGGAGATGAAGCGCCAGAAGAGACGTCTAGAGTGACGCTGGAGGACCAGTAACTCCGAATCTGACCGAACACTCTTAAGAGCCTTTATTAGGACTTATTTAGTGGCGATAAGGGCGGCAAAATGTGCGCATTTTTCCGCACTTATTGCATCCGCTGATTCACGCCCAGCCACCCTATTTAGGGTGACTCGTTCCCTCCTTAATGTAGGGGGAGTGGAGGAGCCCTTGCAGGGCAGAGCTGAGGAGTTTGTGCAGTTTCTGTCGGATAAAGTCGCTCAGATTCGGATGGACCTGGACTCTGATTGGGCAATTCCGACCGAGATGAAAGGGGCAGGTCTTAGTCCGATTGTGTGGGATGAATTTGAACCTGTGACTCCTGAGGAAGTGGACAAGGCTGTAGGAATAATGAGTTCCTCCACTTGTTTGTTGGACCGGTGCCCCTTCTGGCTGGTTTCGGCCAGCAGGGAGGTGACACGAGGCTGGCTCCAGGCTGTAGTTAACGCGTCCTGAGGGAGGGGTCCTTCCTGCAACCATTAAAGGAAGCGGTTGTAAGACCCCTCCTCAAGAAGCCTTCCCTGGATCTAGCAGAATTAAAGAACTTTCGTCCAGTCTCCAATCTACCATTTGTGGGAAAGGTTGTAGAGAAAGTGGTGGCACTTCAACTCCTACGGTCATTGGATGAAACGGAGTATCTAGATCCTTTTCAATCTGGCTTCAGGCCTGGCTACAGCACGGAAACTGCTTTGGTCACGTTGATGGGTGATCTCTGACGAG
>QLTV01003274.1:823746-838529 GCA_003457575.1 Thermophis baileyi
TCTGGAGTGGCCCAGTCAGAGTCCTGACCTCAACCCGATTGAAATTCTGTGGCATGACCTTAAGAGAGCGATTCACACCAGACATCCCAAGAATATTGCTACACTGAAACAGTTTTGTGAAGAGGAGTGGTCCAAAATTATTCCAGATCGTTGTGCAGGTCTGATCTGCAACTACAGGAAATGTTTGGTTGAGGTTATTGCTGCCAAAGGAGGGTCAACCAGTTAATAAGTCCAAAGGTTCACATACTTTTTCCTCCCTGCACTGTGAATGTTTACATGTTATGTTCAATTAAACCATGGCAACATCTAATGTTTGTGTAGTATTATTTTAAGCAGACTGTGTTTTTCTATTGTTGTGACTTAGATGACGTTCAGAGCACATTTTATGACCAATTCATGCAAAACTCCACGTAATCCCAAGGGGTTCACATACTTTTTCTTGCAACTGTAGAAGACATTCAGAAGAGCGCTTTCTTATTGAGAAATAGCTTCACTGACTGGCAACAGGTGAAGAGAAGGGGTTTTAAAGAGCATTGGGAAAGCTCCTTCTAGTGTAAAGCTTTAGCATTTGCCACCTATTGGTCAAGCAGTCTGAAAGGTGGCAAACTTCCCCAATTCTCAGCACCCATTCAAACTTGCACCATCTGCTGGCAAATAGTATTTGGCTCAGCTGTAGCTGCTATAGTAAAAATGATTAATGATATGCTTGTTCAGATTTTGGAAAGATAATATTCTAAGCAAAAATCAGTAGTCCTGTAGTTCTGTAAAAATAGTGTAGCATAAATTTTTGTTTGGGTTCTACCCCATGACTCAAAGTGCTTTTCACTTTGAGTGAAAAGTACTTTGAGGCCAGGAGTTTGACAGCCCTGCTCTAGAGGGATTCTATTCCAGACTGCAGGCAACAGAGAAGATGTGCTTAGCAAATGTCATCAAATGGCATTTTTTAATAGATAAAATACAATGTGTGCTCACCCTGTCAAATCTTAACTGAGTCAGAATAGAGCTGGAAGGGACCTCGGAGGTCTTCTAGTCCAGCCTCCTGCTCAAGCGGGAAATCCTATACCATTTCAGACAAGTGACTGTCCAGTCTCTTCTTAAAAACCTCCAATGATGATGCACCCAGAATGTCTGAAGGCAAGCTAGATGGACAGAAATAATGGGAGCCAGGTAATGCTTCATGTAACCAAGCCTTATGCCATGAAAGTTGGTAACCATTTATAGGTGGTAACTCAGCATCTGGGCCTTCACCAACCAGGAGTGACATGGATCTAAAACACAGGATCAGGCTAGCAGCCTAAAGACTTGTGCACTTTCTCATGTTACAAGATGGGATCACGCTTTGGTCAACTCAGCAGGACATGCCCAGTTCAAGCCTAACTCAGAGGAATCTGAGCAACTTTGTCCACCAGGTGCCAGATTAATCCTCAGAAGAGCCCGGCAGATACATTTGTGACCTGTCAGTTTAACCATGCTGTTGGCTAGCTAATTATCTTTATTCTATCTTGTTCTGACTGGCAATGGTTTTGACAAATGCTTAAATACTGAATTTATATATTAGGACATAACTCATACATTGTTTGAATGCCAATTGTACAAGAACGAGAGAGATTAATCTCTTGGATCATACATTAGACAAACAAATTGGGATCAATTCATTAAAATGCCATATTTCATGTGCAGCCAGAACCCAAATATTACAAATAACACAGTCCCTTATATGAACAAAACAGTGCAATTGAGGACTACATACGTAGATCTGATTGGGGTAAATTGTATAGGGGACACAGAAATATGATTTATAATTCTTTTTAGTTCTGCCTTTTACTCTGTTTTATTATACATGGTCTTATCATTGTTCTGTATTTTATATTCTGGCATGCCCTAGTTGCTAATCAATAAAGTATTACAATATTAAATGATAGGCATTAGGGAGAACAGCAGAGAGAAAAGTCACATACTTTACCATGCAATCTCCCCGGTCCTTTCTATTGGTCAGCTGCTGCTACTGCTCAGGCTGACCAGATTTCAGAGCCTTTGATATTTTATAATTCAAGAATGCTTTTTTAATATCCCTGTGGCCCTTAACTAAGGAAGTCTTCAGATCCTAGTTAATTCCACAGCTATTTGGCACAGAACTATTGGTTCTTCCAACTGTCTGATCATCAGAACACAATCCTGATTTAAAGTGGTAATGCCACAGTATAGGCAATGGAGAGCATAGAGTGGAAATGACATTCTTTTAGCAAGTGGTATCAAATGTTGCACTTTGACACTAGCCATATTGGCTACATTTTGTTTTTAGCTTAGGCTTGATATTTTCTATGTAATGGTTTGCTTGCAGGAGGATTAGTCCCCCCCCCCCCCATAGTGTTGCATTTGTTACTTAAGGAAGCTGGATTTTTGTATGAGTGGAGTAAATAGTTGAATTTTTGAAGCTTAGAATCAATACGTTTGGGCTATTGGTTACATTTGGCATTTTGATCAGGCCCAATCCATGGCAAAGCACTGAAGTAACAAATGGCTGTATGCAGCCCACCTTAACCTCCATTCAGCCTGCTCTCATCATTTCTGTCTTTGTCTTTTCCAGGCAGATGGGCTCCCTTCCAAATAGCATAGCCAAGCATCCTGTTTGTTTTGTAAGAATGCTAATGGGTCTCAATTGTGGGACAGAGACATTCTGGGGAGCAGACATGAGGCTGACCCTCGAGTCTCCTATTTGAAAAACATTAGCTTTTTTAAAGTCCAGGGATCAAGCACACTGGGGGTACAATGACAGAGACAATAAAACTGAGCACTATGTTTTGGTTGTTAAGTGCATCTCACAAAGTACTTGGGGGGGAAAATGGCAGCCATATATAATACAGGTAGTTCTCAACTTACAACAGTTTGTTTAGCGACTGTTCAAAGTTACAATGGCACTGAAAAAAAGTTATGACCATTTTTCACACTTCTGACCATTGCGGCATCCCCATGGTCACGTGATGAAAATTCAGATGCTTGGCAACCAATTCGTATTTATGATGTTTGCAGTGTTGTGGGATCATGTGATCACCGTTCGCGACCTTCTGACAAGCAAAGTCAATGGGGAAGCTAGATTCACTTACCCGTGTTACTAATACTAATACTGCGGTGATTCACTTAACAAATGTGGCAAGAAAAGTCGTAAAATGGGATGAAACTCATTTAAAAAAACGTCTCACTTAGCAACACAAATTCTAGGCTCAATTGTGATCGTAAGTCGAGGACTACCTGTATCGGACTACCTGATCTTGCAGGAGTAGCATGCAATCACCAGAATGTTATTTACTCTGTTATAAAACAGTTCTAAGGTAGAGGGCAGAACTGAAAAAATATATAGTGTGTAAGGTATGTGTATTTAGTACAATATTCTTATGTTTATGCATTACTTGGTTCCTTTACTGAATCAGCTTTCTTTCTTAATTTTCTATTAGAGATATGTTTATCTCTCCCAGATCACTTATGTATATACATGATATATTCTTTTGTTGGGTAAATGGAAGAGGGGATAGTTAATGATTTAACAGAAGAGACTGCACAGCATATCTTGAACCCTACTTGCATAATAACCTGAAGATTTTATACGCAAAGAAATCTTCCAACAAGTCTAGATAAGGTTATTGTGTTATCTGTTTTAAGTCCCAAAGTTTTTAGTATCTTCTTTATGGGAATTACTCTATCCTTATTCAAGGCCCAATGACCATCGAGCTTGCCCAATACCAAAGTCAGGGTATCTTATGTTGGGGCTTATACGTAACAAGGGTTGTAGGATGTTTGAAGTCTACAAAAATAGAAGCTTCTAGGAACACAAGAAAGCTGGTAACACAACCAAATCAAAAGAGCACAGGCAAGCAGGGAGCAAGAGAAGTCATAGGTATCTATGAAGGGGTGGATCAAATGCACTGTGTGATTCAGGTGCTTTGTGTTTCCCATCCATTATTTGTTTAGTTCATTATAATCTGTCAGCAGGAGAATTAATATAGATTTCAGAATTCTCACTGCTTCTTTTCTTATACTTAGTTTTAAGTATTTTATTTAGGTATTTGTATTCTCCATTTCTGTCTCTATGTGACAACCAGACCAGGAAATTGTAAAATGCATAATAAATGCCATCTCCATCATGCCATCAATGTCTGTTCAGGACACTGGTATCTTAAAAATAACAAACAAGTTTGTTTATGCATATATATTAGTCAAACATTTCCACAGGCTTAATCTGCAAAGCTGACGACAGTTTAACTCAAACTTTATAAAATGGCCTTTCTTTTGGGATATGTAAAAAAAAAAAAATAATTAACCCCAGAGGTTCTGTTTTCTGAAAGTGTTTAATCATATGACGTATTTACATTTTGAAACCATATCCTTCTATATTCACCAGTGATATAATCAGCCATGTTTGGCAAATATGTATAAATGGAAATGTACATTAAAAAAAGTTTGCTTATAAACAAAAGGCACAGACTTGCAAATATTAACCTTCAGCATATATGGCATAGTCTCTGGCAAAGACAATTAGTAGGATGCTCTTATTTTCGAGAGAAATATCAAAGGAAAACAATTTGAAATTGCTTAAAGGCAACTCTTTCAGTGTTTTGTATTCTAGACTGATGGAGAATTGTTAGAAGATCATGTTATAATTCTATTGTCTATTTCTGTTTCTGTCTGTGTTATTAGTAAGGGGAAAAAACTATGGCTGCAAAGCTTGCTGATGGTAAGAAGGAAAACAGAGTTTTACAACTCTTGTTCAACTATGGAACTAACAGAGGGCCATAAATTAAGCCCCATTTCAGAAATCTTTACAATAAATTTCAAATAGATTGCAAAACTATTGAGTCTTATTTTTTTGTTTCATTCAGTAAAATTATATCTTGAGAAACAGGAACAGCAATTGTCAAATTATAAGAGAATTTTATCTGTCTCTCTGTTTTTACCATTTAATCAAGAAAAAAACCCCACTGCATTTGAAGTGAAAATATGAACATTATTTAATAACTGATCCTCTGTAATAAACAATTTGAA
The DNA here is from genome assembly GCA_003457575.1 of Thermophis baileyi. Lineage (NCBI taxonomy): Eukaryota > Metazoa > Chordata > Lepidosauria > Squamata > Dipsadidae > Thermophis > Thermophis baileyi. Next base: position 828,784 of record QLTV01003274.1, read on the forward strand.
AATATTTTACAAGGAATCACACACACAATATTTTACAAAGATTTTAGTCTTTTTTAAAATTGTTCAACTCTTCTGTACAAAACAAAATTAATGTAACAAAAAATGAATTATTGGAAGAAAGCTTTTTAAGTGAAGAATGATAGGAATAGGATTCAAGCAGCTATAAGAAGAGCAACTTGACGTTTTATTTTATTTTCTTAACTTAAAATATAATATATATTTATAGATATGTATATTTTTCATTTTTTTCTCAGATGAGCAGCACCCAACTAGACTACAGATTTACATACACTCCTGGTAACACAGCCAGCCATCTGGTCAAAGCACAGTTCCCATATACATAACCAAACACACACTAAAAAGCTACAAGCAAAATGACCTTTAATCTTGTCATTATCAGTGAATCGCCTCCTTGTCCCTTGACTTTGGAATCAAATTTTCAAGATCTTGTCAAGATCATGGATCTCCCCCTTCCTTTCCTACTTCTCTACCCTACCGCAAATTTTGTCCAAACTGATTTTAAAAGGAATTAGGCATGTTGGGTGGTTTGAAAAATGACTACATTTTCACCTCTGCTAATATGTCTTTATATGAAGAAATCAGCACATAGGGCCAATGGAATTTATTTTTACACAGTCCTTTACTTTTCCTAGAAAAAAAGTTTCTAAATGGGATTGACAAGGTCAAAATAAGAGCCCCTTGCTCTCTAGAGACTCTGAAGATTCATTTTCTCCAAAGCATTTTTCCTACTTCTCTGAATTTAGGAAATTGGCTTAATTCAAGTTCATAATTCTTTGCATGGTTAATAATTACATGAGATTTTCTTTGCTGATGCTAGCATGTCAATTGAATATTCATTTTAATTCTTCCAGTCTCATCATATTTTACTTTTTTTTTTAGAACTATATTTTCTGCTTTAACAGCTTTGGATATTATCATTCTGTGTCTTGCTTGTTTTTTTCGTACAGCCTGTGAAACTTCTGATTTCCTCAGGTGATTGAAGCAAAATGGTCATGCTCTTGGCTTCCTATTTCCCAATATATCTTCCCCTATCAATCAATACCAGCATCATCCATCATCAGTGGGGGAAAAAAAAAAAAGACTGGAGGAAGACTTAATGACAATATACAAGTGATTCTGACTGGGACATAGCACCAACCATTCAGACTCTAAGATAAGCTGCAGATAACACAAATTATGTGAAATGGACATTCCAGTTCCTGTTTACACAACCATTTCAAAAGAGCTGGTTGTTGCCTAACTCAGCTTATATTTACATATACATCTGAAGAGCTCATTTTCAGAAGGCAAATTTTGCTACAATAGCAGGGAAAGAGCAAAGTATTTGTCCAGACCTGCACATATTGCAATACGATTAGCTCATGCACAAACATAGATCTCGCCCACCCCAATCCCCTCTCCAAAAATTGGAATCGTCAACCTGGATTGAAAAATGGGCCATAGTTTCACCTTCCAAATGCTGATTCTCTAAACTCTGGAAAAGTTTGCTCAGAACGTTGCTTCCTTTTTGTACTAGTTGTGAAAAATGTGAGAGAGGATTACCATTGAACATATAGGTAAATAACAGAAAATTCTTTTCTAACCCGTGGTTTTTGCATATATCATCACAACTGAAGTAATTGGAGGCAGGGCAGCATTTCTCTGACATGGTACTCGGTGATTCCCTGGCTGATACATGGCTGAATCATGTTTGATATGTAGTAATCAAGGCAATATCTACACTTTTGCCAAGTTCAATATGTCTTCTGCTGTGGGTCCGTTTTTATGTTTCACTTCCAGTATTCTCCATTCTGCCATCTCCCTTCCCTTCTGAACTTGAGTCTAGAATCAACTAATGGTGAGGGACTTATTCGGCTAGAATTGCACCCAGACATTAAAAAATGATGAGACTCTTACCAAGACTGAAGGTGAATGCACTCCAGCTTAAGCTGAACAAATGCCATAATTATTAGAAAGGATAATACTGTTCCATAAGTGGTCATCTGCAGTTAGCTCTGTTATCAGCATTGCTCATATTTTCCTCTCCAAGAGCTTTGCTTTCCCAGAGAAACACTCGTTCTGCAAGTTGAGAGTCATTCTCTCTCATGGCAACAGAGGTATATCAATTCAGTGATTTATCCAATCTGGACCAAGCTCAAGAGAAGCAAGTTCTATATGTTTGTAACAAAAGCTGCCTGGGCATAGCAGCCATTGGCTAGAACCTATAATGCAACTAAACCATCTTTCCCCTGCTGCCTCCAGATTTCTTGGCATTTCAGACTTAGAACAACAATTATTATTATTATTTTAAAGATATGCATGATTGGAGTTTTAAAAATGTGTTTTAAAGCAAGCAATTCTAAATCTAGGGTGAAAAAGAAAGAAGCCAGAGGACCCAAGCAGTGCTTTCATTTGCAACATAAATGTCCTCTTAAAATAAGGCTATCTGGAAACAGACTCACCTCAAGGAAGGAAAAAACAACAACCCATAGAATTACAAGATATACTTGCACCACTGTGAATCACTTAAGGTATGTTTTTTAATCTGTCTTTGGTTATTACATACATAAACACATCTCTATGTATATGTATGTAAACAACAAAATGTGCTTCGTTGTGACTATAAAATTTCATTGGGTATGTTAAAACAAAACAAAACAACCCCCCCCCCCAACATCTTGGAAGGCGCCTGCCAACAGTCAGGGATGAAAAGAATACCAATTCAACCCCAGCAAATTTTAGTTTTGAGCTTGAATAATTGAGCAAGAACAAAGAGTCTTATGGCTGACCAAGAGGTGTGTCATGGCCATTAATAGTGGTGATATGGTAAGGTATTCAAAAGCAGGGAAAGGCCATGTTATCCAATCAGCTTCTTGTATGAATGAGAAGCACTTCAGGTCCAATATCATTTCTGTGTATACTTTTTGTGCTCTAAATTTTTCCTTCTCTGAATAGCTGTTGCTGATGAATATATACTGGCTCCAGAGCACTAGCCAAACAGTCACAGACAAAGTGGCATAAGGAAGACAAGAGGTTTTACTCAGACTAACGTGGAATGAATTTGGGGGTTTTCAGCAAGCACACTACAGACAATTGCCCACATCACAAAACAATCACACAATTTGGCACAATTTTGTAGTTTCTGCTCAGAAGAAACCAGGGAGATTCTGAGAGTCTATTCACAACCAGTACAATTGATTATCACTGGTAGTATACCCAAGGAATAATGGTGCTATCTTTACCATACATCAGAGTTAGATTTATAATAGTTATGCAGTTAGTCATGTATTTATAATCTCCCAGTTTACTTCTGTAGAAATCTATACAAAGCCAATGAAGCAGAACTACTATCCTTAGCACCAGTGCAATTGTTGTGTATATAAGCAATCTGGACAAAAAATGTAGACTTGGAAGTAGAAGTCTTTTTAGTTGCTTACTTGAAAACGAGGATTCACTTGGGGGAGAGTTATATGTACACAAAGGAATTTGAATGAAGTTAGCTTTTGAGAGATTAAGAATTTCCTAGTCTCAAGAGCATAGTTTACTGAAAAGCAAGCAAGTGCACCCTTGGTTCTACTTCCAGATTTATCAAGTTTTTTTTTCTACAATAGGTCCAAGCACCACATGTTTGCACTTTGCAGCCATAATTATTACAGCAATATTATGCTTTCGACTCTTTAGATTATATTATGAGGACCACAGAAATCTTACTTCTAAGAACATCAGTAAATAATTTTGTCTGATATGCCTCCAGTATTGGCTGAGGAATGGGTTGCATTCAACAATTGTATACCTTCCAAGCTGCACTATTGTTTGCAATTAAACAACTGGTGGGGCCACTGTAAATGGCAGAGGCTGAATTAACATGTAAGTTGTGAGATCAGGAGGCTTTTCTCCAAAATTCTGGTTTAGTACTAAATCACGACACTTATAAGACCACAGAAAGTTTGATTCAAACATAATCTGAAGTTGTTTATCAAACTGGGTTGTCTTCCTCTTTAGAAATCTTCAGGTTGAAGTAATGACCTAGAGTTTGCTTTCCAGATTTTCTTGTAACAAAGCAAATGAAATTCATAGCACTTGAATAATTCATAACAGGTGGCATGTTTGGATTAAAAAAGTTTGGATTAAAGAACTGAGCAAATGAAGTTGAAATGAGCACATCACTGTGTATAATATTTTAGCAGGCTTTTGTAACGGCAATCACCCTTGTGCCAGAGGGGAAAAAAACACCATGCAGTTCTTGGTGCGACAACCAACAGTTTCTCCCTGATGAAGTTGCATCATACTGTTCTGCAGTTCCCCATATTTGTCCAGAAGGTTCTGGCTCTCCTACAACATCAAGCAGGAACAAAACAAAACTAAACAGGATTCTTCTCACTTTGCTGGCTATTTCAAGTGTAGAGGCAGTGCAGTGGGGTATATTTGGCTGATGAGAAGGATCTTCTGGAATTGTCAGGGGACTACAGGCATTTCAGTTCATAATGTGTAGCAAGATGTATTTGTTACCATATGTGCACTAGTTAATAGGCACAAAGATCTGCTCAAGACAAATCCTAAAAACGGGCATTTTTTTTAGGACGCCAGTTGATGAATTATAGCATTAGACTTTCTTTTAATTCCTCAGTCGTTGCAACCACTTAAAATAATTCCAGACATGAAATGTACGCTTGCAGAATCATCAGAGATGCTTTGTGGGGTCTGAGCTTAGTGGCAGATATTTTAACAGCCATCATTGTGAAGCAGAACATTTTCACTTCCCCCAGCTCTAGTACATAGACACTAAAGAGTGCAGTTAGGTTTCTGCACAAAGCCTATGAAGAAAAACTTTGGCCATCATCTTCATGGGTTGGTTTGGCACACAGTGCTGCCTCCAGTAGGGTGGACAATATTCTTTAAAGTTTAGAAGAAAAGAAACTGAAGAAAAAAGACTTCATCTTTGTCTAAGCCATCCCAATAATTGGCTTATCTTAAAGGTTGGATACTGCTGAGCTACCAACTGAAGACTTCATCGTGATTTGGGGAGTAGAACAGCTCTTTAAATAACTCATATTGTTTTTTTTCAGTTGGTTCAAATGAGAAATGGGGAAGCAGGAAAATAATCAACGGGGGCTGCTGGATTTAAACCATAATTGAATTCTATCTTGCTATTCATTTTTTAAAGATTGTCTCAGTTGCTGCATCCTCCAACCATACATGGATTACTGGAATAGTATACAAAAGGATCTTCACACCCTCTTCTTTCTGCCCTGCTTGGTTTTCAAGTCTTCTTTACAGAATAAGCAGTTTAAATGAATAATACTGACCTTAACATTCAAGTGATATCCTCTGCATTTGTGTGTGTTTCTTTCTTGCTGACAATAAATACTATAATCTCTCAGGGTAAATGCTTCAAAATCAGATGTTGAAAGATCTAGATTGAACTGTTTAGGATGAAAATAATTCACCATTGATTGGAGATGGGATCCACCTATTGAAAGGCAGAGATAACAGTGGCTTTGGAAAACTCATAGTGAATTGGGTGGGATGATATTGGGGTGATTTTGTAAGATTACTTTGAGTCTGAAAAGCTACTGGAATTGGCTGAAAGGTTTGCGAGGTTACAGAATCAATTTGGCAAGACTACTCCATCCCCCCCCCCCCCCCCCCGTTATAGTGATTGGTGTTGTTTCTGCAGTTTTCATTATTGGAATGGGAAGGTACATTATTTCAGACAAAATAGTATCATCAGTATTGTTGATTAAATACTTTTAAAACCATAATAAAAGTCCTTCACAAGAAAACTAACAAAGGTCTCCCAGAATTCCACAGATTCAATGGAAAAATAAAATCATGGGGCCATGTTCTTTGTATTTGGCCAACAGCTCAATGAGTGGAAAGGGGAACAATGAATCAAAGCTCAAGAATGTTCCCTGTGTGGAGAAGATCACGATGGTCCATGCTTCCCCTTGTCATCTCAAAGCTCTCTTTAGCACAACCTGCTGTGCAGAGACACTGGAAAGGCAAGGATTGATGGAGGAAAAGGATAAAAAAACCAAGAACAACTTCTGGATTTCTGAGTAAAAGCAACAATCCTCATGAGTGAATGCCAAGGTGCAGCCAGAATTGATGGGACTAGGCAGAAGTCATCCTCTAGCAAGTCTGGAGGGGATGATGATGTGCATAAAATAAAAAGGATGGGTTAAGCTAAATGGGCGTTTCAAAGGCAAAATGCCAAGGGCAGCGAATGGTGACTTGCAGTCAAATAGAGAAGGAGTAACTGCAAGCATAACAAGATATTCAAGGAAGGTCTAAAGGAGGCCCCTCTGCCACAATCCGAGGTGTCTTCCTAGAGAAGAGAGGAAGAGAGAGAGAGAGGTTTGTTTTCTTGCTGAAACTCGCTATATGTATTTTTAAACTTTGTTTGTTTTAAGCAAAATGTTCATGCAAATAAATTTGTGCATTATCCAAGGCCTTGATATATTCCTTGTTCTATTAGAACAGCTTTGAATATCTAGGATTCTGGAATAAACGTAGTTTCATAGATTCATTAGCGGGAAAAGAATACATTGTACTGTTTTCAGGATAAAGAACAAAGCACAATGAGGTTAAAAGGACATCCAGACCAATGTTAAGAAAAGTTAAAATTCATGCCATTTTTTTGCAGCATTTTATTTAAGAATTAATTTTCAGAGGTTCTTTCAATGGTCTTTTATCATGTATACATACAATAACTCATCAAAATTGCATCGGGTGCAGACATTACTATGCCTCTCGTCATGCACACTTGTTTTCTCTTCTAGTCTATTATTTTCTTTAGAAAAAGAAACAATTCATAAGCAGGAAAAAAAAATAGCTGTATTAATGGTTCTAGAGTCCAATAACCTTCGTTCTGTCAGTTAAAAGTGAATATTTTCTAGAGGCAGAGGCACAATCAAATGTATTTAGAATGACTGTCAAGACTGGAACCATCTTCTTTACAGCTTTTCCCTTTCATTTCCCCCTTTTCTTTCCTCCCCTTCCCCTTCCCCTTCCCCTTCCTCCTCCACTCCCCTTTCTTTTTCTTTTTCACTATTTACTATTTCTCTTTATTATTTTTATTTTCTATGGTTTTTGCTTTCTTAAAAAATTCATATATATACAGTATATTCGCATTAGTTATCCCTCCTTTTACTTACAGTTGTATTATAATCAAAACAGATGCGGGGACCCTTTCGGTAACGTGGCTTCTCTACTAGCTCACATTGATTGCGATCTCCTGGAGGAGCTTTGCGTCGTCAAGCAAATGAAGCAGAAGATAAAGAACATTAGACAGATTAAAACTATGTGAATTAGAAGATTAAAAAATAGGGTTATTTTATTCTCTATGATAAAACAATAAATTAAAAAAAGATTAAAAAATAGAATACAAATACTAACAGTGTCAAACTTTGAAGTGTATTCAAACTGCTTTCGTTTTCACTGCTTTGCAGCTTGCCAACAGACCAGGGGGAAGGGAGGGAGAGACTAGAAGGTGCATTCCGGATGATAACAAGAAATGTTCTCTTGAGAACCAAGGACATTTCAGCCGGTGTTCACCAGATCTTCCCACAACAACACCTGGACACCTAATTGGACAATGTGACCTACACAAATGGGGGAGGGAGGCAGGATTCTATACTTTAATTATACTGAGTTGCCTGGGAATTCCCTAGAGTGGGTTTTGCTTCAGTCCGTGCCAAAATGATGTTCTCAATAAAGCTTTGCATTAAGAGATTGGATCGTCTCAACAGTGCCTGCTTGTTTGGGTTTGTCAGTCAGAACCTTGACAAACACATTAAATTATCTCCAAATATTGAACTGTTATTCCAATCTAATTTTTGTTTTACATTTTCAAATACCAGACAGTCCTACGTCTGTGCTTGGTTTCTGTCCTTCCTCACACTCTTGTTTTTGTTTTCCTCTCTCTAAAGTCTGTAGTTGTATCAATGTAAATGGTAGCTGGTGGGAGAAAAAAACGTGAAAGTACTATTTTTGTGAAAATTCTCAATGGCCAGTATATTTAAATGGGCTCCTATAGAAATAAAAAAAATATATATTTCTAAACAAGGAGTAAATAGACCGGGCACTAGATGGCCTCTTGTTTGACTTCCTTGGCAGCTTGTCATACACAAAAAAATGTAATACATAAAAGTATATTGCTCAGCTGATTGTTGGGTTGCCTTATAGCACAGGAACAGGAGAGCACTGGAAAGTACCTCTCTCCAGCAACTCACTGCACTTTGGGAGAGAAAGAAAAGAGGAATGGAACAAGAAATGTCCTCCCCTCCTTTTGAATAATACTGCTTGCTGCCTTTCTCTTTTTACTAGATTCATTTTCTCTCCTAAAAGATGCTTGACAGGGAAGGAGGGAAACTGCTTTCCTTGCAGTTGGATGAGGGGAACATATGTGTACGTGTAGACATGACAGCATAGCTCCTGTCTTTCAGTGCAGCTCTCTGGTTCTAGGCAGTTTGTCTTCAGCCTGATCTAAACTATATTTATAAATTTTATACAATATGATGTTAAAATTCTGCATGAAAATCCTACATGGCACTGAGGTTCTGCAGATTCCTTCTTCCTCTTCTTGGGTCTCCAGAGAAGTTCATCACTGACTAGTTGTCAACTAGTCATGACAACTCTGGATTACTTCTACTATCTGATGTAATGTATCTCTGAGTATCACTGGCTATGGAAGATGAGTTGGAGAACATGAATGTGTTTATGGCCTGTTGTGGATTTTCCATAGACCTGTTTAGTTATTGCAGGTATAATAGAAGAGAAGATATGTATCTTGAGCACCGATGTTACCTACCTGGGTAATAAAATGTATGCAAGCAAACAACTAAGCTCAGAGAACACCAAGGACACCACTGCTACAGGTATAGATTGTTGGACCAGATGCCCTTTGGTCTGATATAATGTAGCTTGTCTTAAATTGTTACAAAAATCGCTTTTACATTTGTCTACATAGTCTACAAAATTGTAATGGATTTGAGCTCAGATTATTGTATGTTTAAACTATTTGTGATAATCTGAACATCAAGCTACTTATGGGAAATGTATCTCAAGTAATGTTTATACAAAAAAAATACAACAGAAAAAACATCACAGTCAATAATAGTCATATAATCTATTATATTGTGACTGATCTGGGACACAATTGATTACCAATACCTTTTATCTCTGCTTGGAGAAGTTTTGTGGATTCACACTGATTGCATATTGGCTTTTCTGCTACAACAAACAGAAGATTAGACCCAGCAAGCCTTTGTGCATGGAACAGCCTGGAGAAAAAGAGAGAGAAGAAGATGAAGTACTGCTATCCTGTTATCCTATCCTTCATAATTTATAGAGTTGTGCTACGCAAAGAAGTGCTTTGGTAGTAGGAATTTTTTCTTAGTAAAGAGCTTCAGCTTCTGAAGCAGCCATCATAGCTACCTCATTCAAATCTCTCTCTCTCTCTCTCTCTCTCTCATCTATCTATTATCTATCTATCTATCTATCTATCTATCTATCTATCTATCTATCTATCTATCTATCTATCTATCTATCATCTTTCTATCTATTATCTATCTATCTATCTATCTATCTATCTATCTATCTATCTATCTATCTATCTATCTATCTATCTATCTATCATCTTTCTATCTATCTATCTATCTATCTATCTATCTTATCGATCTACCTATCTATCATATATCTATCATGTATCTATCTTGCTATATTTTTTCTTTGTATCTTTCTAT
>QLTV01003274.1:845868-896212 GCA_003457575.1 Thermophis baileyi
TCAAGTATTGGAACACTGCTATCATGTCTCCCCTGGTCCTTCTCTTCGCTAGACTAGCCATGCCCAGTTTTTGCAACCACTCTTCGTATGTTATAGTTTCCAGACCCCTAATCATCCTGGTTGTTCTCCTCTGCACTTTCTCTAGAGTCTCAACGTCTTTTTTGTAGTGTGGTGACCAAAACTGGATGCAGTACTCTAGGTGTGGTCTAACTAAGGCTTTATAGAGTGGTATTAGTACCTCCCTAGTCCTAGATTGTATCCCTCTATTAATGCAGCTATTAATGCAGTATTCGTTGTTGAAGGCACAAGGTCAGGAGAAAGTATGTTTGAGAGCAGGAAGAAAGAAGATCATAAGTCACCATCAAAGGAATAAGTGATAAGGAGGAACATTTTTAAAAGGCATGCAAATGGTGGGAGCATGAAGTCTTTGCAACCTTCACCCAAGCATAGGTAGCATAAGATGTGCACATTCTAGCCTAGTTCATGGCTGGTTTTAAATCGATGAATCAATGGCGAGGTAGGGGTGGGTAAATGGGTGAAGACAGCACCACCATTAACCTTTCAATCTTGGACATCAGTCACTGCCTGCCCCTTCTCCAGAAGAATATTCTTTTGGTATCAGATGGGTCCTGATCCTGTTAGCTTTCCATAAAGCCATCAAGACCTGATTGTTCTCAGTAGAACTTTGGATTCTGAATGGTTGCCGTTGTCTCTCTGAGTGTGCATTAGTGTGTGATTGTGGATACGGGTTCCCTGTGTCCCTTGACACGGGGGAATATTTTTTGGTATAAAGTTTCTGCTTTTAATGATTACAATTATAGAGGTTTGTAAGCCTTTCAGAGCCAGACATGACTGTAGCAGCATAGGTGCCTAGCAAATAAATATACAAATAAGGAAGCTTATTACAGGTTACAGATGGCCTGTTTACTGAGCAAAGGCAACATCCTTGCCTTCAACAGGAGACGGAGTATAAATTTCTGAATGTGCAATCCAAATCGCAAACTCCTACTGTACATTGTCAATTTGAAAAAAGAAGTATCCCAGGTGCAATTGGCAATGTTTACATTTTTGCATTAGTTGCTCTAGGCGGCAGATACATCAAAAGCCTGCTTTTGGGGAGGGGTGAAGGCACTGTCCTCTCCATCATAATGTACAGAGGTGGGTTCCTACTGGTTCTAACCAGTTCTTTAGAACCGTTAGTAACTCGGCGATGACATCATGGAGCCGGTTCTGTCGGTGTCTCCGTGGGCGCTGCCATCTTGGATTTTGCTTCTGCACAGAAGCTAATTTTTGCTTCTGCGCATGCGCAGAAGCTATTTTTTGATTGCTGCGGGCGCGGGTGCGAGGGAGCTGCTCCAGACAAGCCATTCCCCTCCCTCGCCCTGCCCGAACATACAGCTGCTGTGCCCGCCTCTCGCCTGCCCCGCTCCTTGCACCTGGGGGCAGCAGGGACAAGCTGCGGGCTCAGCTGCAGGGGAGCAGCTCCAGACAAGCCCGCATCTCCTGAAGCCACCACCATTGGAGCCGCTATAGGCAAGAGGTGGGCACGGTGGCTCTATGTTCGGGCAGGGCGAGGGGGGGAATGGCTCATCTGGAGCAGCTCCCTCGCACCCGGGGGCAGGGGAGCTGCTCCAGATGAGCCATCCCCCCCCCTCGCCCTGTCCGAACATATAGCCGCCGCATCCGCCTCTCGCCTGTAGCGGCTCCAGGGCCAGGCTGGGGAAGGCAATGCAGAAAAGGGTGTGTGAGAGATGAAGCAAGAAGAGCAGCTTTAATAGGCCCGGGCACTAGCCCACAGCTGCTCCACGAGGCTCGTCTGCTACCTCCCAGAGCTGCCCCTGCCCCCCACCTGAACCAAATCTCCTCTGCCGCGAAGGTGCTACCGTCGTTGCAGGCCACTCTTCGCCGGCGGAACTGCCAGGCTGGGGCGCTGGAGAAGGCACATCCCACCTGTCTCTGCCTCTCCAGGCTCACTGGCAGAGTCTCTGCCCGATTCCGTGCTCCCCAGAAACGCAAAACACATTTGAGCTCGGAGCGCCATGAACCGCTGCTGGGGAAACTCCCATGCCCTGGAGCCGGCCCTGTTCACTGTAGCAGCAGCCGGGATCCTTTCCGTCCTCGGCTCCTGGGGAACTGGTCTGCTCTAGTCACGAAACAGGCGCTTCGCCTTCCACAACATCCAATCACTTGGGCATTGCCGGCCTGAGACGCAGCCCGGTCCTCTTCCGGTGGATGCCAGATGCATCTGGAGTTGCATCCTCGCCTGAGAAGCAGCGGGAGAGCCTCGGACCTTTCTCAACCTGGGCGAGACCGCTAATTGCCAGGCCAGTGCGCGACTTCTCTGGTTCCCATTTGGCCAGCCACAGGGCTTCCGGAGTCGGGGGGGGAGTCTTCCTCCCTAGATGGAATCTGCAGACCTTCTGTGCGCCTCTATAGGAAATGTACGAGTTGCGCCACCCCTGGGGCATCCCAGCCCGCTCCAGAAGCCATTTGCCACTTGGGATTGACGATTCAGGAGTCAAGCACCTTTTTGAAGATGGGAGGGCTTGCATGGAGGTCCTCGCTTGCTTTGTTCTCCTGCCTCCGCTGCTTTTTCTCGGCTCCCCTCATCTTTTAGCCAGTTTTCTCATTTAGGGAAGGCCGCGCGGCAAGAGAAAAGGCAGTGAAACTTGCAAGAGCGGAGGTGGGAGAGCAAAGAAAGCGATGCTTCGGGCTGCCGGCTGGCCTCTTTATCGCCCTTGTCCTGAGGCAGCTGGATAGCACAACATGAGGCCGGGCGGGTGAGCTCGGGCCGGCTGGTAGAGGGCGATCATTCCTTCGCGCGCAGCCCCCTGGGGGACTGGCCAGGAGCGGCTGGCGGGCTCAGGCTAGACGGGCTGGCTCACACGGCAGGGATCACCGCGGAGGCGCGGGCGAATGCTGGGAGGGGGGTGCAACCATGGGGAAGGCCCGTCAGAGGCAAGAAGGGGTGCTTTTCAGCCAAGAAGGGCAACGGAGGGAAAGCCGAGATGACAACCGCCACCCCACGGCGTCCCGACCTGGATATGGGGCCGGAGTGTCAAAAAAAAAGTGTCAAAAAGTCCCCAAAATTTTCACCATCGTTGTGGTGGGCGTGGCTTGGTGGTGGTGGGTCATGTGACTGAGTGTGCGTGAGTGATGTCAAGTTGGCCACGCCCACTCAGTCACATGCCCCCTTAACCTAGCCACACCCACAGAACCGGTAGTAAAAATTTTTAGAACCCACCTCTGATAACGTACCGTTACTTTTGCAGTCCTACTCAGTATTTCCAGAAGTCAATTTTAAATTGCTTACTTTCTGAATTTTAAAAATCAAGTGGGTTTTTACATAGTCTCTTGGGTCAGGAGTCATGCAGTGTTGTTGCAGCTATTTACCTTGTCATTAGTATCACAGTCCATCTCACAGCTGGTGGAAAGGTCACACTGCAAACCAAAAAAAAGAAGGCAAGGAAATCAAGGGAATTCTAGACAAATCTTAGAACTGATTTATTTAAATTCACATTATGTCTATAAATCATTCATAATCATTTCTAACAGTTCTATGGACTGATAAGAATAGTAAGAAAGGAAACATTTCCAAGAGAATTGCAGTGGTTACCCACATTCTATAATAGTAATGATATACTAAGTTATATATGAGGCATATTTCAACACTATTTGGAAATGTAATTTTTTGCCACCTTTTAATGTGTGATTTGCTAAGTAAAATGCACCTTACTAGTGTTAAAAGATCTTTAATGTGTGGCAAAATTCAGTTTTTGGTCAATTAAATGACTTTAAATGAAGATATTTGAAAAACTCCAGATGAACCTGGGAATAGAGACAGTATTATGAAGTAGGATACAGTAATATGTTAGGTGCTCCAAGAGTAATAAGATGGAAGAGAGAAATTGACAAATCCGAGATACGTAATACAGAATTACAAGTAATTCTCATCCTGCTGTGCTTCAAAAACATTGGGGGCTGCACATGGAATTCTTAATATCTTCAACTTTATGTGATAGAATGCTTTATGCATCGTGTAGTTTGTAAATATTCAGATCTGAAGTATGTAAAGGTGCTTCAGGTCTAGCATGAACATTCTCTATGTACTCACTGATAGCTCCTTAAAGGAGCCATGTTTTTCCTGAACCCATATAGGCTCAAGAACATATGAGCTGTAGTCAAGAGAACATTAAGGAGTCAAAGACCAGGAAAAGACATAATCCCTTTAAGGAGTTACTAACAAGTACATCAAGGTTGCCCATGCCAGTTCTGAAGCTTTGGATCTGAATACTATACACCTCTAAAGGTGTATGAAACATTCCATCACATAATGTTCTAATCGCCAAAGTCACTCTTTCTATTTTGGGATAGGTTGTATGTCAGAATGAATGAACTCTTGTCATCTAGGTTGCGGTGAGTACATATGAACACATGAATCCATTGATTGGTGATACTTGCATATAAACTCCAGTGAAAGCTTACAATGGAAGAACCAGAGATAAATGGGGTGTGTGTGTGTAAAATTCTGATCAAATGCCATCCACAGGGGAAAAAAAATAGTATTTTAGTTGACCTTGAATGGATGAGTATAAACAAGACAAAAGAGTTCAGAAAAAGTGATTATGTCATTTGAAGACCCACAAATAAATGAGAATTCTGACTGGTTAATATCTTCGGGAGTCCTTCGGGAGTTGGGCGGCATATAAATTTTATAAAATAAATAAATAAATAAATAAATATCTGCTTAGAAAAAGGTCTGTTTCGAGTAGAGATAGTTCTTGACTTATAACCATTTGTTTAGTGATCGAAGTTACAATGCCACTAAAAAAAGTGACTTACAACTTGTCCTCACACTTATGACTATCACAGCATCCCCACAGTTACATGATCAAAATTTGGATGCTTAACAACCAGCATGTATTTATGATGGTTGCAGGATCTCAGGATCATGCAATCACCATCTGGGATCTTCCCAGCTGGCTTCTGATAAGCAAAGATTCTCTTAACCACATGATTCATTTATGTATACCGTATTTTTCGGAGTATAAGACGCACCTTTCCCCCCCTAAAAGAAGCTGAAAATTTGGGTATACCCCGAATGTAGCTTTTTTGAAGCTTTTTTTCAGTCCTAACAAGGTGCTAACGATTTTCCTGGCTCTTCCCGGCTTGCAGGCTTTTTTTCATTGTTACTCCCTCGGAAGGTTTTTTCCAGCCCTAAGTCTTTGCAGTCTTTTTTCATTGCTACTCCCTCCGAAGAAGGTTTTTTTAAGCCCTAACCAGGGGATAAAATAATGTGCTGAAGCTGACCAGACTAAGGACGCTAGCCAGATGAATACCTGGTAGCCAGATTTTCCCCCCTATTTTCCTCCCCAAAAACTAAGGTGCGTCTTATACTCCGGTGCGTCTTATACTCCAAAAAATACGGTAAATGGAAAGGGAAAAAAAATAGAGCAAGTAAATGAATTTGGCTGAAAATTAAGATGAGAAAACAGAGAAATTTATTACTATTGGCGTACAATTTTCTACACCAGTGTTCCTCAACCTTTCTGGGCTGGTGGCCCAGCACAAGGGGTGGAGGGGGGGAAGAGGGGATGGTTTTGTGTGAGGGGCAGGTGCATGAATGGGGATGCCAGCTGCTGGCGTGTGCCGCTCACCCGAGTGGGGCTGCTCGCACTGGCGCCCGCAGCTTGCACTGGTGGGACTGCGCCTGCACGTGTATGCTGGCCCGCTACTCAAGCTGCTCGGTTGCGAATAGGCCATGGCCTGGTAGAGGGCTATAGCCCACAGGTTGGGGAACCCCTGTTCTACACTATAGATAACATGACTTAGAAAATGTATATCTATATAGGGAATATTAACTATGTTTCTTATGATCATGAGACTAATACAAAAAAATATAATTTTCATGTTTATTAAAACCACAAAGTGTTTTATTTTAAAAAGAGTTAACTGTCAATTTAATGGATGACATTTGTACAATTATGTAATTCAGAACTGTCTTGCTGTTGTGCTGTTTGGTTTGATATTCATCCATTTGTTTACACAGTTTTATAAAATTCGATAAGTTTTAGGTATGTGAATATACTTTTGATTTATATACCAGAAACTTATCACACTATGAAGAATTATGAATTTATCAACATGGGGGCTGGAAAAACTAAACTAAACTATTGAACTGGCACATTAATCCCACATTTACTATCTTGAATAATCAATACATATTTGCTTTGTTTTTATGAACTGATTCTGTAGCAATATAATGAAAAGATTAATATGGGACATGATACATGCTTAATGATGTGTTTAAAATTAACTGAATGATTTTTGTATGTATTATTGTTTATTTTTAATAAGATTTATAAGGCCACTCAACTCAAACAGCATGGCTCTGGGTAAGCTAGAGCATAAAAAACAAGCAATACTCACCCAACCTACAACTTTAATACATATACAATATAAAAATATAAAAGGCAACCAAGCCACATAGAATATTACGTTGGAACATATAATATAGTTTCCTTTTGTCCTTTTATTGCCTTTATATATTTATTGTGTAGTAATGCAATATTTATTTATTTATTTATTTATTTATTTATTTATTTTGAAAACAGAAATTCCACAGCTCCAACCATGCTGTTTTCAAAAGTCAAGATCCTAGTATTGTTCCTAGGAACACAACACACACACACACACACACACACACACACACACACACACACACACACACTTTGATTACTTACTCGTCGTGTTTTCTGCTGATCTGTTTGATTGCTAGCAAGGACTTTAAATTTTTGTGTCCAGGCCTCCAAGTCAAGTTTTACTCCAACCACTGGGGAGGAGAAAGAATTTGATTTTTTTATTTGCAGATAGAAAGTTTAATCTGAGGAATATGAATGCAAGCACATTTGTGGGAGGAGATTTTGCTGTTCTTCTCCCTTGAAGTTTCTTGAGTTCCCCTGAAAAGTCTATCTGGAAGTCAAGACAACAGATGGGGAATTGGACTGGCAGCCAGGAAAAAGGGGAAATCCCCCAAATCAGCTGAAGGGACCAAAGGCAAGAATCCAACTCTATCTCTATTTTAAAACACAAATTCTGATTTCATGATCTACATAGTTTTCATATTTTTCTCAGATATAGCACACACGTATATAGAATTTGTGCCAGCTCAAAAGCAATAAATGAGCAACCTAGTGACTTTCAAAACATTGATAATATAGAGTTTTAAAATCTATTTGTACATTTAAATAATCTTATGAATTAGATTAGACTTTGTCTCTAGGCTATCTTGAAAATCTCCTCTGTTATTCTTATATGACAGTGATGGCGAACCTTTTTTTGCTCGGGTGCCAAAAGGGTGTGCATGCGGATGCGTGGATGGTGAAAAATGGATTCCAGCTGATTTTCTGCCTTCCGGAGGGCGGGGGGGGGGGAGAGGTTGTTTTTGCCTTCCCCAGGCTTCAGGAAAGCCTCCGGAGCCTGTGGATGGTGAAAAACAGACCCAACGGCCCAACTGGAAGTTCCTGAAGCCTGGGGAAGGTGAAAATGACCTCCCCCCGCCCTCCGGAAGGCCGAAAATCAGCTGGTCAGCGTGCACATGTGCGCTGGAGCTGACATAGGGCAACGCCTCACATGCCCTCAGATATGGCTCCGCGTGCCACCTGTGGCACGCGTGCCACAGGTTCGCCATCACTGTTATATGGTATAATTGTGTAAGAACATGAAGAGTTACACAAACCAGCACAAATTCTATATACATGTCGGCTATATCTGAGAAGATAACTTTCTAACATAATCGCATTGAAACTCAAATCCCAGAGGAGGTGGAAGGTGTATCTGGAAATATGGAATGGTTGTAGAGCTCCAGAAAGTCTATGCTGAACTAAGGCAGGTTAGATAGAATAGAATAGGATAGGATAGAGCAGGGCTGTCAAACTCGCGGCCTGCAGGCCCGATGCGTCACGCGCTGGCCATGCCCATGCCCGGTTTAGCAAAGGGGGGAAAAGTCCCGATATGTCACGTGACGCCGCTGTGACTACGTGAGTTTGACACCCCTGGGATAGATCAACTTTGGGACAAATCTCTAGATTACCTTACCTGCTGGCTTCAGATGCCTCTCTGCTATATTGAGTTCTACAGCTGTGCTAACTAGGATCCCAACAGCATTGCTTTCTGGCTCTGATCCTCTGTAGTTGGCTATTTAAAGAAAAGAGGGAAAGAAATTAACATTTTCTGATGGATAATACTGCATAACTGCTACAAGAAACTCTCTGGGCTAGAAGAAACAATCTGATAATGGACTATTTTTATGGTTTCATGAATAGTTGTCTTCCTGCCAATGCTTACTTTCCAATTCACTTTAACAACAAAATAAAAGGCTGCTTCTTCAATTCTGCTATTTAGTAATTAAGATCTTAAGCTACATCCATGGCTTCTACGTTGTCACAAGTCTATCAAATTATGACAACAAACATAACAGAAATTAAATAAGCACCATAAAATATAAATAAGGCCAAAGCAATTTATTTCCCATGATTTGATGACTGAATGCTTCCTTCCCCCACTCCTGACACATACCCCTGCATATCAGAGATCAAATATGGTAAGAGTTTTCTTATAGAACAGTGTTTCTCAACCTGAGCAACTTTAAGATATGTGGACTTCAGCTCCTGGATTAAGCCAGCATGTAAACCAGCTTGAACAAGAGTTTTGTTGCAATCTCCTGGAGCTTCATATTTATAAAGACTATCCAAATTGAAAATACACCAAAACTGCCTAGTGATGTTCTGCAAGATTTTACTTACGATCTCGGTAAGGAGGCTTAAAGATGTAGCCTTTATTATCTAGGCTCCTTCGATAAAAGCTGGCATTGAAGGGCTCTCGGTCTTCTTCCCAATCTTCAGCAGCTCTTTCATAGAAATCAACCACACCCATAGAACATTATCAATTTCATTTTTCACAAACGTAGGCTCAAAATCAAGTATATGCATAAAAATTCTAAAGAGTTTTTAGAGGCACTCTGCTCTTCAGATGCCAAAACCTCAGATATTCATCAAACGTATTTCCTATAAATTTTTCAATATGTAAATAAAACAACTATTTAACCCATGAGATTATAAAATGGCAATAAGGACATGTCTTAATGTCACTTGATGTTTACAGAATTGCCTCTTAAAAATTAGAATTGAGTTATATCACTTCTTTTAGAAGATTGCAGAAAAATCCCAAAGTAAATCCTATCAACTTTTTTTTTACTGGGACAATAAAATAATTTTCATTTTGCATAAAGCTGAGTGCTTGACAAATCTACTATTTTTGTTTTTCCAAGCATATAAAATATCAGGATATTTATGAAGTCCCTAAAATGTTGCACTTGGTTTGGGAAGTGTCAAGTAATTTTATTGCCTGGCACTTAGGCATGTAAGGCAAATCAGTAAGAATACTCCTCTGAAGATGGTAGTTAACCGCAAAGTTTTGTCTCCTACAGGATACAAGTCACAGTAATATCATGTTTTAGGACAGTTTTTCCAATTTCATATCACATTCAGATGTCCAAAAGTAGTGTGGGTTGGTTTTTTTTTTTGGTAGGAGTCCTACTCTCAACATTCTTGCAGAAAAAACAGGCTTGTTCACATCTTTAAAATACATATAGAGGAAATAAAAATGCTTGGCTTCATTAGAGGAAACTTTTTTCAATGCTGTCTTTCTTCAGTGGTTGTCAGCAGGGGCCCACCAATTTTCTCTCTCCTTTGACCTACTCAGAAGAATCTGGAAAGTGGCTTTGATATCAGGCAGTCACAAAATAGACTATACATGTAATTCTATGATGATTTTCAGAGGACCAACATGGATTGCAGAGACCAAAGGGAAGAAAGATTAATCAATCTGTACACAGATGTTTATAGACCACAATACCACAACAACAAAAACTTACTTGTTAGGGAAAACACGGGTGATGCCACCATCTGTGGCAACAAAGACAGCTAGAAGACTATATCTGCAGTAAGATAGAAATCAAAGTGAAAATTTAGGAATAGGGTGGCACACTCAAAATGTCCCCGCTTCCTGACAACCATTGAAATAAGATTACATGATAATGAATTAGTTTTTTGCTGCAAGAGATCAATGAGAAGCAGTTTATATAGCACCTGTACAAGCCTAGGTAAAGATGCAGCTGCTTTAAAAATTAAAAGAGAGATGTTTCATGTGCGCTTCTGAATCACCCCTTTCAAAAGATTTGCATAGCCCCATCTACCATTCATTTTCAACATGGTCTCCAGGCCATGTAATTTAGCTTATATTAACACAGCTGAATGCTTCACATTGTCATGGAAAACTGCTTTACAAAAAGATGCCATTAATCTGCACTCAATTGAATAATACCACTAGCATGTCTCAGAAGTTTTATTTACGTGCTTAAATCTTGATTCTTCCATACTGTTTCCACCAGCTGTTGTGTAATTCCAGTGTCCAGGATAAGGTTGTGAAGAAGGAAGTTGTCACCTTAACAGAAAGAAGAAATGTTCCAAAACCAGAAGTTTGCTTACCTGAATAGCCACTAGAATTTCTCCATTCACCATTTTACTCACAAAAAGGCAGTTGAAGGCAATACCAAATCTCTCCATTATGCAGTAATTTGGATTCAGGATACCCTGATCTAAATTCTTAGCAGTATTAAACTGCCTTTCTTTTTTTAAAAAGGTGTACATTTCTCAATGTTTTTGGAAACTCTTCTCAGTACTGGAAGTCAGCCAGCTCAGGTCTCTGGCTTTTCTTGCTGTTCTGAGCTGGAGATGGTAAATAATGTATTTCTGTATCTTATGCACACAGACACAGATTCCTAGAGTACCGTCATATTTTTTTTGGCCACATTAAGTGTAATAAAGAAACATGGTAGAACTACATTTCCATATTTGACAGATATGGAAGGGGATTGACTGAACTACTTTCCTTGGGAAACGTACTTTTAACACCTAAAGCAGGGGTGTCAAACTCGCGTCACGGCGTCATGTGACGTATCACGACTTCCCTCCCTTTGCTAAATCGGGCGTGGGTGTGGCCAGTGCATGATGCATTCGGCCAGCAAGGTGCGAGTTTGACAGCCCTGACCTAAAGGATACTTGATCAATACCTGTCCATAAAGGAAGGGAATACCATGACTCTTGTTTCTTGGTTGCTCAGTTGCACTAATTTACACTGAGAAATCAGGCTGGCTATGTAATCAGAGGTGGGTTCTTCCTGGTTCGGACCGGTTCTACAGAACCGGTAGTAACTTGGCAGCCTGGGTCGCTAGAACCGGCAGTGACCCAGGCCTGCCACGCCCCCGAACTGGTTCTTTCGGCAGCGCCATAGGCGCCGCCATCTTGTTTTTTTGCTTCTGCACATGCACAGCTTTTTTTAAACACTGTGCATGCACGAAGCACCCGCAAAGTGCACCCACACCTGCGCGGCGCAACACTGAGCGGACCGGCAGCGAAGAAAACCAGAACCCACCCCTGTATGTAATGTATGGTTTGTTTTAATGAAGTACATCTTATGGTCATAAAATCAGAGAGCTTTAACCTCTCATGAAATGTGACCTGGTTCCAGCCACATCAAGCCTGAAGAAGTCCATACGCCTATGATCAAATGTAGGATTGGCAAGCAACATTATCCAATGACTGCATACTTTTTTAAAGATAAGTCCCATCGATTCCATTTCGGCAAGCTGATTATACATGTACATTATTATACATGTACATGTAATGTACATGTACATTACATGTCTTAACTGTGGTGGCTAATCATTTATACCAGACTTCCACAATTGAATATTCTCCAGAACAGGCCCCAGTGATTGGGAATTCTGGAGGCTGTAATCCAGTACATCTGGAGATTGCTACAAAGTTGAATTACATCCTTGTTTTATGAAATCCACCTTACCATAAGGTAACAATTCCCAGGTACAAAAGAAACACATCTTAACACTTTATTTAAACAAACACGAAACTTTATTTAGATAACCTATTTTTGGCAACCTTTGCCCCACCCCCATCTTTAAAAATAGATTTATTTACCGGTATTTAACAATCCATTGCTGCTTAGTTATGGATTTCCCTGGGTTCTCTCACTCACAAAACGTGAAGGCTTCCTTGGGATGAGACCTTCTGTCCACTACAGGCCTTTGGGGTACTTACATTGTTTGGAGTCAGGCGTCACCTTTTCCATGAGGGCAATAAAGTTTTCCAGGAATTCAGTGTTGTTATCCGACAGGTTGAGGTCTTTGCAATATTCTCTGGGTTACGAGGAAGATTTGTCGATTGGAAGGATGAAAAAGTTGCGGTTAGTTTTCTTTCTCTAATCATGTGCTCAGCACAGGTGAAGCAGCTACTCAAACTAGCTGGGTATGGTTAAGACAATGAAAGTGGGAAATACATGGAGTTATTTAATGAGTCATATCCTCAACACCACCATCTCTGCTCAGAAATATGATTTTGCGTTCAATGTGCATCTCATTATCAATATTTAGGGCTACTCGACCTTTATTTTTATAGATGTCTTAAATCTATATATGGGTAGAGAAAGAAATATGTGTAAGAATCTAGTATGTTTCAAATCTAATATCTGTATAATATGTACTAGTGAGTCTTTGAGGGTTGGGGTGATTGTATGAATGGGTTTTATGCCATGGCTCACAGTCTGCTGAGAAAGGCTGTTATTTGGCCTTTTTCACACTGGTGTTACAGCACCTCTCAAGAGTAACCAGAAGGCTATAAAATAATACAAAGTCAATTTATGAAAATGCAGTAGGAAGCCTTTGGGAATTTATTGGCTATATAAAAACCTGTGGCATAACTCTTTTCTGTTATTTACTGATGTCATAAAACACCACTTGAATGGTTTCTTAATGCCACATAAAGTACAGCACACAGCACTGGGTAGTACTATGCATCACTGCATTTTCAGATTTCTGCAATAATTGTGCCACTCTATTTCTCTAAGAACTTACTGGCTTATTTTAATTCCTCCAGGGTTTGCAACTTAATTAAACTCTTGATCTGCTTTTGTGAATTTCTATAGACATCAGTCTTTACTATGATTTTCAACATGGCACTTATATAGAAGCGTGACCATGCTAGTTATAAAAAACCTCTGTTTTTATCAAGTATTGGATAATAGCCTCATTTCCTTCCTCTCCCACTCTTTCTTCGAGCGTTCACTGTAGCTTTCACAATGAAGTTGGGGGCAGGGGGAGGAAAGCAACACTTTAAAAAGGAGGATCCATATAGAAGCCGTGAGATTCCTCAGTGAGATGCTAAGGGTGCAGATTTGATATTATGGTATCTGGTCTTTTTAGAGCAGCAATGGGGAGCTTGTGGATTTCCAGGCGTTGCTGAAACAGAATTCTCAGCTGGGATGGTCAGTTGTAAATGATGTCAGTAATGGAGGTTGATTAATATGTGGACCTAAAAAGCCCACGACTTCTCTAGAGGGAGCAGCAGAACTCAAGCTGTGAATATTATTTTTTCATTCTAATATTGATATTTGATGGCAGGGAATAAGTGAGACTGGTAATCTGGGACAAAGGTAAATTTCTTTACTGTCTCCTAAATGGGACTATCTCTTGCCCACTTTATTTAGATTGTTTCTGAAGATTGTATGCATCCCCAAATAAACCCTATTAAAAGCATGAAGATAAGTAATAGCTATCTCCAAGCTAAAAAGTATATGCAGTGCCAGTTACTTGATATAATGGGTCAATTTATACAGCCTTAAATCTATCTCACTAAAACCATTCCAGCTATCTTTCTAGACTCACTTTCAGCATCTTTTTAAAGGTTCCTTTCTGACACGATTCTGTTATAGGACTTGACAGCTTTATTTGCAATTCAGAAAGAAATCTCTGCCCATTGCTTCAACAATGGCACTGCTTTTTTCATATCTACGTATAATTGTTTTCTAACAGTAAAAGTTAGTCTAAGATGATGTGACAGATATCAACCAGTTTTCTAAAAAAAACCAAACAGGTAATATCAGTTTTTGTTTTTTAAACTCTTCCGAACAGATTTTTGATGGTAAATGGATAAAAGGTGAAACTGTAAGTTAACATGGCGGATCCTATTTCTCCAAATATGGACTGGCTGTATCATGGTAACATCAAACAATATTGCTAATGAAGCTACCCCAATCTGGAACCTTCCTGATGTGTTGGGAAGTTCCATAATTTCCAGCCAGCAGAGGATTCCAAATTTGGGAAGCCAAGGAGAACTGACAGGAAGGGGACAAAAATGTTAATTCTTCCAAATTCAGTCCGCAACCATTCTCTCCTTTCTACCGTATATATTTGTAGTTTTAGTTTATTTTTTTTATAGAAAAAAAATAATGGAAGTTGGAGGAAGAGTTGTTGAAGTTGTTGAGTTATTGTGAAGATGGATTAATTTATCATCTTTCTTTCACTTATCTGATTGCTGCAGCATTACGAAATGTATCCAGGATGGGAAATGTCTTTCTTAATACTATGTATGGTTTTCTTAATAGATTACTTGAGTTAAGCAGATATAACTTAAATGGAACACACTAATTCTAATTAGATGGTTGACTTCTTGAATGGCAGTCCAACTGCAGTCCAAATTATATACAAGTGTATTTGTGCCTGTTTATATGCATGTAGCACTATCTGTCTATTTGTCAAGGGATGCTACCCAATTCAAATGTCTATGGAGATTCTCAGTCATCCAAGTCATGGTTGCCCCAAAGGTATGCTTTTCCAAAAGAACTGAAGAAGCTTCTTTGATGAGGAGTGAAATATCTTCAAGGAAAAACAAAATCCAGTTGCCTTTTGAAAAAGCACCTTTGGGACTACCCAATTCAAGTATAGCATTGGTGAATTAAGCAGGACAAGATCCCAGAGAAAACAACAAGTTAACAAGTTTGGTGATTGGAGCCTGAGTTACCATCTTGAGAGGTGCTGAATCTGGAGGCACAACTGCATTGTTTCTTGCTTTTCCTCTTTGGTCTTAGTATGGGATTTTAAATGAGGGATAAAAATACTTACCTCTCTCTTAATGGAAAGAGGAGAGATGTAGGTTCAATGATTTGTGAAAAGAGTAGAAGATTCTCTTATCTATAATGTTTTGATACAGAATTTGGTTTCCCTCAAAAGATGCTAAGGCCAAAGTTGCAAATTCTAGAAAATTCATATCTATTTCATCACCTATTGCGCAACTTACCATATGCTCTCATTAGATATGATCTCTTCGTTTATTGTGGTCACAGTCCAACCCAATAATTAAAATAGGTGTCGCTATTCTATTCTTTTTGATTTTTTGGGGTGGGGTGGGGTGGAGGAGGATAAAAGTCACCCATCTTTAGTTGACTTTATATTAAGTATGAAAAATGTTTCTTCTCTGAAACTCCACTTTTTGAGAAAGTGGGGGACAGGATAGGAAAGAGTGGAAGAGGGACATATGAGAGAAAACACTAAAGATCTGGCTTACTTGTGGAACAAAACAAGATTCCACAATGCACAGAGATTTTCAGGACAGTCACAGTGAATCGCTCTTCACCATAGCAATAGAAAACAGGATGGCCAGCCATGCTTTACTCCAAGATTATGCATCGAAATACTGCTACAGACACATATAGAAACTGTAGACATATCTGTACCCTTCATTTAGACAGAGAGATGCTGTCATTTGCTTGCAAGAGTATATTCACATGCAGTACTATGTTTTATAGATTAACTATTTATCAGCTCAGTCTTTTTAATGGGTTAACTTGTATGTAAGATTGTACCTTGCTGTGAGTCTATGCATTTGCAGATATAGACCATTGTGAATTGTAAAGATATATAACAAAACTAGGCTTGTTCCCATCACCATTTGCCATTATCTTTGGGAGTTTTTATTCAATTGAAGCAACAAAGTTTGCATGATCTAGTTTTGCATTGTCAGTTACCAAGGTCTGGGGTTGGAAATAGTGTGTGTGTGTGTGTGTGTTCCTGATTCTTTATACTGTACCTTTCAGAATTAAATATTAAGAAATAATTTAGAACAGGATAGAGACTGCAATTTAGAGAGTGATTTTTCTGGGTTTGTGACAAATGTCACACGGGACATCTCACCAGGTGGCCAGATGTAAAAGATGATAGTACCCTGTATCTTTTAACAGCCATGTAGCTGAGGGTATAGTGATGGGTGTAATTTGTTTAAGGCATCTGTCACAAAAGGTGGGTTCAATGCAAAAGCCTGTCCATGTATAAATGGAATACCACCCAGAGTCCCTTGAGAGTTGGGCGGCATACAAATTTAAATAATAATAATAATAATAATAACAACAACAACAACAACAACAATCATCATCATCATCATCATCATCATCATAATCATCATCATCATCATCACTACTTAGCTATGTTGTATAGGCATCTTTGGCACAAAATCAGTAAGTCCCTTAAAAGGTTGGTTCAAATAGAGAGTTAATGAGTTTGAACCAAGTAACAGGTCCAGTATGCATCTCATTTGTTAGATCCAACAAGATGAATGTGTATGAAAGCAGAAGCAATTGAAATATATTCTGTAGAGTAGCTGGATAAGATTTGACGGTCACCAGTTTGTAACAACTTTTTCATAGAAATAAAATACAAGTTTATTTAGCTTTAATAACCTTTCAATTTTTCATCACTGTATGTTAATGCAACATAAAATCCTGGGCCGCTCAGTTTATTTTGCTTCTTGAAGAGCTATATATATATATATACTATATATAGAAAGAGATACATATACACAATATTTTATCCACCTATGTATCTACACAGATATGTACAGATATATGTGCTTGCACACCCACAAATAGATTATCAGTGATATATGGTTTCTGAAAATTACCATGGACTATTGGCCATATTAGTAATGATGAGACTTCACAGCATATTGCCAAGCATTATTGGGGCTGAAAGGCTAATAAATAGTGTAGCTGGAATTAAATAAATGTCATAAGTAATCACTAGGAATGAATGCTTGCTAGAACAGAAGCCTGTTTGTTCTGATATAATCATAAATCTGCATTTCTTAACCTCTGATAGCTTCCAATGGACTACATGACACTCATAGAATGGACAATATGGCTATTGGTCATCTTAGTTGCCACTGGGGGGAGGTGTGGTCCAACAAATATAAAAGGAATCAGGTTGGGAAAGGCTGCAGGATAATAAAAAGTATTTTCCCTTTATTTTATGACTATCTATGCATCTATACAAAAAAAGGACATATTCTCAAAAAAATCTTAAACCTAAAAATTTGAACATAAACTGTTATACATGATTTATAAAATGTCCCACAGAAATCATGTATTTCTATGCTGGGCAGTGTTCAGTGCAGAAAACTATACCCAGTAATGATAATAGGGTGATCACATCAGGAGTTCAAAAATTCAGATAACCAGTAAATGATGACAGCAAAGAAACATAGAAGACAAAGGACTATGGTAGCTATCTGGATTTTTGTACCCCAGATTTGGTAGCCCTAAATGATTAAAAACTAGGAATTTTACAGCTCTCCTCATGTACTATCAACTCCAAATGCAAAGCACTGAATGCAACAAATGTCAGTGAACCCCATTCACTGAAGTTGCTAAACTAGAATCAACAGAATTTAAGAAAATAAGATAAACTTCTTCATTCATCCAGGTAGAATTATCTGGAACTTGAATCATGGCAACTGGGCGTTTCTTTTTTGGCTTGAAAAGCAGTGAAAAGTTTCAAACCAAAAAGAAAAGAAGTCCAGTTGAACGCTAGTTTCTAAGCAACCCTGCTCAATAAGACCAGTACAGAATGGTGCTGTTTGGATTGGTTCAGCATTATATGGAGGAATAGAGTTTCCTCATCCCAATTAAAAAAAAAAAAACCTTGTATGTGTCTCATGCATTTTTAAGACTGCAATCCTATAAATACTTACCTGGGAATAAAGTCCACGGAATACCTCTAAGTATTTATGTATAGGATTGCTCTTAGGATTAATACATGTCGTAGCTGTTTAAAAAAATGTTGGAACGTCACCTATCCATTGTATTATAAAGCCTTATATAAAGCTGAATTTGTGAAAAGGCTATTAAAATGGCATTTCTTCCATTTTCTTACCGTATATACAGTGATTGGAGCCTGAGTTACCAGAAGAGGCCCAGTTTACTGCATCTTTAAAAGTCTGGGTAGAAGGGTTTGTTTTTTTCTGACAGCATGGCATGCTTGCCTGAGACTCTGATTTTCCCTCTTCTAAAGAAGTATTAAAGATGTACAGTAAGAGCTCCATCATTATTTGTATTTGGCCTTCTGTGATTGGGGGAGCCAAATAGGTTTCACCATTGCAAATGATTATCACAAACAGTGTTCATTATAATTTCATCTGGATGCCAAATATATCACCAGTTTATGAGATGTGGGCTGATGTTGTGTTGCCCGTAAATCTAACAAGAATTATTTATTTATGGAATACGGAATTCTGTTTCCCCCCCCCCAAATCTTAGATAGCACTTAGATACACTACACTTCTCTCCCTCTCCAGTCTTATCCCCAAACTGTTCTGTGAATTTGAACCTCCCCCAGCCTAGTGTAATATTCTGACCACTACACTGGACTGGGCAACAAATGTTCTGTTCTTTAGATTTGAAATAATTAGATTTGAAAGAGTTGAAAGAATAAAATTTGATAGAGTAAGGCTTACAAAATGCAGAGTTTGTGATTTTTATGTATGGTAATACTATATAATAAGTCAATAGTAACACTGTGTAGAGGGCAAAGGGAATAGTCTTGAAGGACAGGAAGAAATGCTGCTACCAAGTCAACAATCAGATAAGAGGGGCTCGAACCTAGACAAAGAAAATAACATAAGGAAACGTCTCAGACAAGCCCCTCCCTAGTTCACACAAAGATAAAGTGAGGAAGAGGGAGCACATTCTTCAGACTTGCAAGATTTCTACTATTACAGCTATCGCAATAAAAGTAGTCCTGATCAATATGATTTCATAGGCTGGGGTAATTTAGAGATGTTTTGGTGGAATTTTTCCTTACATGATATCATGATCTCAATAGGATCGAAACATGGCTGTCTACTGGGGTTTTTTTTGTTTTTTGTTTTTGAGGATTTTCAGAAACTATACCTATATATGTGTGCTACATATGTATCTCATATGCAGCCATACACATATATATATATTCTTCTTATGTAGGTGAGTGAACAGAAGGTGGGACAGCTATGCTGCCAGCCGCCAATGGTAGCACAATGTAGTGTAGGTGGCGGCAATCATAGTCCCCGAGACTGGCACACAGGCAGACGACAGACACACACACAAAAAAAGGAAGAAATGATCAAGACATCGGCACAATGAGGAGGTATATCAATTCCAAAGGGGTCAGGAGTGATGGAGTAGAATATCTGAAGGTGTGGCAGGGACGGAAAAAGGGTTGGGGAAGGGGAGTTGAACCACTCCCAGGATCGGTGGTTAAATGGACACCTCAGCAAGCTCACACACAAAGCTACCTTGGAGCAATGAATACATGTCCCTCGGACTCAAAGCTGTTTGGCAGCAGGTATTCAAAATCTGCAACAGAAAGGTAACATTATGCGGTGGGGAGTTGAAATGAAGGAAAAAGGCAGCTTCGGTTTCAGAAGATGACAGAGCCAGAGCAAGAGGAAATGGGGCTGGGGGAGAGAGAAAGAGAAAAGAGACAGGAATAAACAGAAGAGGCAAAACCACCGGCTCGTTTTAACAAGAGAGAAAGGAGAGAATACACTTTGGGTGCTCAAGTCATACCAGAAGAAAGTTATAGCCAATAAGTTGCCAACATTGAGTGGATTTGGAGAGTTAATCATATATAATTAAAATTCCATAATCTGTAATTAAATATATTTGGCAGATTGTATATATATGTATATATAAATATTGATTTGGGACTATATATAATTATACCTACACACATATATATCTTCATACTTATATATATATAAACACACATATATATATATGTATGTTTAGTAGGTCATGTGGATATCTCTCTCTTATTATGAAATTACGAAGAAAAGAAATCACATGCTCTGCTCATACAAAAAGAGAATTACTAAAACAATATTTTCTAAGAAAAATTATTTTTCAGGCATCAACATGGCCAAACCAGGGTCCTTTATGAAGACAGTCCAACCAAAGACTTACCCATAGCTAGAGGTAAAACACAATGCATTGTAGAGAGGGCAGCCGCTGTCTTTTCTAATAGAATTCTCAGAGCATTGCAACAGCCATCCCTCCTTGGTTAGAATGTGCAACAGCCTTCTGAATTCCATAGAAGTAACTTATGTAATCAAGTCAACTGTGGAGCATTAAACATGGTCAATATTCCAAGAGAATATTGAGCTCTGATAGTTAAGGTACCAGGCTAGAAACCAGGAGACTGTGAGTTCTAGTCCTGCCTTAGGCATGAAAGCTGGTTGGGTGACTTTGGACCAGACACTCTCAGCCCAACTCACCTCACAGGGATGCTATTGTGGGGAAAATAAGAGGAGGAAGGAGTATTAGTATGTTTACTGCCTTATAAAAATAATAAAAGTGGGATATAAAGAGATATATTGTACATTTTTATCAGTAAATGGTTATTTATTAAAATGAGGAACAGGTATGTTATTGGGATAAAGTGTTATATTAGGAGCAGAGAAACCCACGCTGAAGTCCACCTTCAGGCATGAAAGCTGGATGACTTGGGGCACTTCACAGGGTTTTTTCTTGGGAAAAATGGAAATTGAGAGGCCTATATAAGCTACCGTGAGCTCCCCAAGAAAAGCTGAGATATTAATTGAATGAATGAGTAAATGACTGAATCAATTAATAAATAACTAGAGGGTTCTATTAAAGTATAACTCTGGAACAACAAAATAGGACCAAAGATATATTTAACACAATTAGCACAAGCATATACAAATGGTACTCACTAGTAGTGGTGCAGGTGTTGAACATGATCCTCAGTTTTCCAGAAAAGTAATGATGCCTATACTGTAATCTGTACATTACAAATGTTTTTCATTTTGTTATTTGGTTTTCTACGAGCTGATTAATTTCCAGTAAACGTTTGGTATGCTCCTTAAATACTTGCCAGATGTTACATGTTCTGAAAATTTGCAAGTTTCCTCACATTTAATTCTCACTATTCAAAAAAGAGAAGTTAAGAATTCTTGCGGCATAAAACAGAGATAGAAGAATCCCAATGTCCTGAATTTCTATTGTTATAGGGAAAAGAGAAAAAAGGGCAGGAAGTATTGTTATACTTTATTGGAATTATGTGTTTTATAATATCCTATATATCAGGGGTGTCAAACTCCAGACTCGTGGGCCAGATTCAGACCGCGGGGTGCTTAGATCTAGCCCACAGGACCATCCTGGAAACAGCGAAGGACCGGCCCGCGGTGCCTCTGCCAGCAAATACAGAGTGTGGGAGGACCGTGTTCAGCCCTCTCATGCTCCGTTTTTGCTGGCAGAGGGTTGCAGGAGGCCATCCCAGCTGAAAACAGAGAACACGAGGGCTGCACATGGCCCTCCTGAGCTCTGTTTTCGCTGGCAGAGGGTTGCAAGAGGCTGTCCCAGTCGAAAACGGAGCTCGGGAGCCCATTTTCGCTGGCAGAGCACTCAGGCCACAGGTGCCCCCAACACAAGTGATGTCAAGCTGGCCACGCCCACCCTGGCCACGCCCAGCCCAGCCCCCTGAGGTCAAACACAACCCTGGTGCGGCCCTCAATGAAATCGAGTTTGACACCCCTGATATATATGTTCTACCCAGACATATCTCAGGTAAGTAGGATTATAAACTCAATTTAAGATATGCTTTAGTGGCCTCTAAAACATAACTAAGCTAAGCTAAGCTAAGCTAAGCTAAGCTAAGCTAAGCTAAGCTAAACTAAGCTAAGCTAAGCTAAGCTAAGCTAAAATAAGCTAAGATAAACATCTTTATCATTGCTTCTGCCAAATGATCTTGCTAAAATGGGTGAGTTCCCCTAAAATTTTATTTTTATGAAAAACAAAGTTTTTAAAACTAGAATTGACATGCCCTCTACACATTACGGGACATCTGTCCAATAGCATTGTCATTTTCCATTGAATTATGTATAATCTTCATCCGTTTCATTCCTGACCTCTAGGAATAATTGATGGAAGCCTGTGCCATAAATGATGCCATGAGAAAAAAAAGAACTGAGTGCAATCATCACAATGCTGTTACTGTGCTTCAAATCCTTGAATTACCTCGTGCAGCACTTTCATGTAGTTCTTATAAGTATGGTAAGCAAAATGAAATCCTGTGGAATCTCCTTGGCCAATTTTCACAGAAAATGATTGCCAGGACCATTTCTGAAACCAATTTGTGAGATAGGAAAAAAAAGCAATGCATAGCAATTTATTCAGCTTTTAATCTAGAAAAGTGTTTCGGAACTATACCACTGTTATTGCTGTCAATGGTTATTGATGGAGAATCAACATCCATAACTCACTGATTCTCTCTTGCTTCTGTCCAAGATTCAGACTGAAATAAGTCCAAAAAAATCTGATCCAACCAAAACAGTGCACCCAATTTTCTACTTGATCAGATTTACTGATAGCTTCAATCTAGACAGTTTTCTACGCTTTTATGGTTCTTTCAGAGAATAATCTTAAAGCAATAGTTCCCTTGGAATCTTGACACAATAAAAAAAATCATTTTAACCCGGGCATAATTTAGTTGAACTTTTTTCTGGATAGCTCATAATCAAAATTTAAGAAGGCATCAAATAGGCATGTATTGGGATTCAATAATATTTCAAATAATAACAACTGAAAGGTTTGTAATTGGATTTTATCTGGCTATTGTGTTTTCTTTTCTTTCCCTTTTGATTTGAGAGGAGTGTGAGGAGACTTTTGTTGCTGCAAGACCCGAGAAGTTCAGGACATTTTCACTCATCGTTTTCAATGTTTCAGAAGAAAAGACATAATTTCCAATCTGCTTCTAACAGACTGAAAAGTGAAAACAATCGTGGTATGGTTTGCTCTCCTGGTTTATTTTTAAAAAAAATATATATATTCATGCCACTCTTTAAAAGTAACAAAAAAATTATATTTAGGAAGTATTTTTTTTAGCAAAGAAACAATCATTTTGGATCATGTTTCTCTTTTCAGTAACCCTACATTGCTGCAGAATGAAGTATTCCACTACAAACTATTTAAATGGAATAGGTTCATTATCTCCTTTATTGAAAATTACAGAATGCATATCAGTTCCATCTCTTCACCCCTAATCATATGATGGGTGATACTTTAATCTGGATTATTTTGGTATTAAAAAGTAATAATATTAAAAAAAAATTAAGGATCACTGTGAGGCTGATTCATTAAGATCAGGACTAAGAGATTTGTCTATATCTTCAACTCCTAACAAATCCTTCATTATCTTCTCCTCTAGTCAATCCAATCTGCAAACATCAACCTCTGCCAGGCTCACTGGCACTCTAATCACAATCCCTATGGCGCCACAACATTTAGCAATAATTAACACTCTAGACTTGGCAGCAAGACCGCAAACATATATAACTGACTGCACAGAATTTACTCTAAATTAATGGCTTAACTAAAAAAAATGAAAACAACCCCCTCTCCCCCAAATTTTCTAGGAATATAAAATCATGCCAAGCAATGATTAAAAAAAAAAAAAAGGAGGGACTTGCTGGCCTTAATAGCCATAATCACAAAGGTAGAGCAAGATCTTGCTTTGACCAGAATGAAAATAATTGTGATATTTCCAACGTGAAACATAGACCAGTTCAGTAGAAAAAGAAAATATATTCGCAATCATTTGTAAATTGCAACCTTTTTGCTCATATTGATCATTGGTATGTCTGCATAAGTCACTAAGAACAAGGCTCGAATGAATGAGAAGATGAATGCCATCGAACTTTGTGTTGCATATAGCTCCTAATTCACGTAAGTATGAGAGGAAGTACAGCATAATCAGACTTGCAAGGCTCTGTTGGCACAGCTATTATCAATAAAAATAGTATTAGCTTCCTGTGGAATTGATTCCTGCTCTGGTCTATGGGGGGGGGGGGCTGACAAAAATCTTGCAAATCTCATTGTGCTGTGCCCCTTCTCCTCTTTACACTCATGTGAATTAGGGTGGCGTTCGTCTGAACCTTTCTCATATTTTCTGCTTGATGTAGACTTAAGATGTTTTTCCTCTGGTTAACAATAATGGATCTTGCCTATCTCCATTAAGATTATCTTCATTACTTTCAACAGGTCTCTCTATACCAGACTAAACAATAGCCAATAGTCAACAATAGTCTGTAATGCATGAAAACAACTGAATAGTTTTGTACCATTTACATTCATTCAAGGGCAAGAAAAGAACACAGGCTGAGGCTTCTGATGGAGTTGAAGTTTGGAGTTGAGTTTGCCACAATTCAGGATGGTTCTTTGCAGGTGTAAGCATGGTTACTTACACCCTTCATACTTACACACTACTGTATAGAGCCAGAATGTGTGAACTCAGCAACATTGTTTCCTGTGATGCATATAAAGGCAGCTTACCTTTAATATATTAATAGGTTCTGGGCGAGGAATTCTACCCAAATATAATTGCATATTTTATATCTACCTTCTAGAGAACAGTATAGTATTTTAAGTCTCCGTCAGCTTTTAAATCTCTTTTTGTCTGGAGAAAAAGAAAGAAAGAAAGAAAGAAAGAAAGAAAGAAAGAAAGAAAGAAAGAAAGAAAGAAAGAAAGAAAGAAAGAAAGAAAGAAAGAAAGAGAGATAGGGAGGGATAGCTGTTGCAGGCTTTCCCCTGAAAGATACCCATTCACTTTTCATATTGGATCAATTGAATTCACCAGACTTGTATTTTTCCAATTAGTTACAAAATGTGCTTCAGAATGCATCAATATAAACAGATGGACTGTGAAACCCTCAAAACCCCTCCCCCCCATGTCTCCCACAATGCATTGCAAGATGTATGTGGCCCTTTGTGAGGGCAGCACAGCCATAGGTTGGACTGCTGTTTTCGAACAGGACTATAAGGCAGGGTCTGGAAACAAGCCAATGAAAGGAGGAAGAGGAAAGGAATACAAAACACTAAGTCATTATTTTCATCAGCATTGCCAATACAGGGTCAGGAGCAGGCAGCTCATTGCTGATAGAACAGGGCTGAGGACTCTTGTGCTTGAGATCCAGTCACTGATAATGTCTTAGTGTGACAGTCTACAGCTGTGTATTTCGACTGGGGTCTCTTCTCAGTGCCTTTTTACATGACGTATCTTTACCTATCTACCTGCACAATTTCCTCTGCCAAGTGCTTAAGCTGGGCTTCCCAATCTGAGCACTATCCAGCTTTGTTAGGAGTTACAACTCTTAGAATTCCCAGCCAGTGTGGCTGAACTTCCATAGATCTGAGACTTGCTTAACCTCACGAAATTCTGCAAAACTATAAGCATAGAACCTAGGAAATTTCACTCACGATTGTAGGTATGCTTGTATCTAGGGGAAATTTGAGTCAAATGAGAACCATATATTTATTGCAAGGCATTTCAGCTTCATGTCTTTTTGTATGGAACAGATCACAGTCTAATAAGAAGCATCCCTCTGGAGCTTTCCTGCATTTTGTGTTAATTAAATGCCATTTCAAGCCATACATCTCACTTTTATATGGGTACTGACTCTGGAGATCTTGAATTATGGAAGTAACCAAAAATATGCAGTATTTTATTCCTTTTGCTTCTTTACTTTGATGAAATAAATGTTCTAAACATTGTTTTCATATAAAATAGATTGTTAAATGCTGCTATGTTCCCCACCTCATAGTTTTGCTTTTACTACTGAATGGGCTTTAAAAATTCACTCCCCCTTCTTCTCCTGTCACAGCTGGTTCTATAGGTACAACTTCTACAACACACTCTCAGAGGCCCTTAATATGTAAAGTATATTATTTAAATTAGTTATTTTATAAAATATAACCACATATCTCTTTTTTAAAAAACACACACACTCAGGTACATGTGTATAGGAGCCATGGTGGCGCAGTGGTTAGAATGCAGTATTATAGGAAAACTCTGCTCATAGCCTGGAGTTCGATCTTGACCGGCTCAAGGTTGACTCAGCCTTCCATTCTTCCGAGGTCAGTAAAATGAGGACCCAGATTGTTGGGGGCAATATGCTGATATTTGTAAACCTCTTAGAAAATGCTGCAAAGCACTATGAAGCGGTCTATGTGCTATTGCTAAGTGCTATATAGAGTACTGTATGCAACCTCTAGTCTGTATTTAAACTAAAGTGCTATTGTAGTGTTTGATGTACAAGAAAAGGAGGAGGCAAGCGAAATCTATAACGATCAACCCTATCTTACTAATTTAGATTTGTGTAGAGGATGGAAAGTTTCAGACTTGCCCTTCCTATTCATTGAGTTTTGAAATCATTGCCTCAAGAATTTTATAAATGAGTAGGAGAACTGAGTAGACTGAATGTTCACAACACGATCTTTCGACTACGTCCCATCTCTGATTGTGATAATAGTTTGAGATAATCAAGTAAAAAGCATAAAGATAATAAGTTTGAGATAATAAATAGCCAGAAATCTCTTTTGAAGATTTCTGCTAATGATGATGATGTCCATTGTGGGGATTACGGTACTTTAGCTTCAAAAATTCTGGCCTGCGAGCAAGGTGGACTCATCTTGAGATGTTCTGCTTCTCCCCCTCTCCCTTTGGAGGAAGCTTAAAGGTTTTCTTGAGAAAGTGATATTGGTCTCTGTTTCCAAACTTTCTGAACCCAGAGGTTTCTGCACAGCCCTGTTCCATTCAGGTTGAGTTGTCTTGAAGAGAAAGGTAAGCGTAGGAACAAGGACAGGGTAAGAAAATTTGTAGGAAAGGTGTGAGGCAAGGGAGAGGAAAAAGCAGAAAGGGTGGAAGAGATATTTTTGCAGGGAGGAAGAAGAGCAGGAATTTTAAACTAGCTACAAAAACCTTAATTGAATTCAAACATAACAGTTCCATATGAAATTGGCTCATCTTTAACGATACCGGATTGAATCTCTGAGCAATGCACAGGGTAGGAGTGGGGAGATCAGTAGTGGTGAAGCTATTATGAACATAACAAGACATGTTGCTTCCAAATAAAGAGTGAAAGAGGGTAAGGGAGGGGGAGGGGAAAGGAGAGGGGAAGAGTTTGGTGGCGATTCGCAAGGTTAGGCGTGGCAAACGGGCAAGGAAATGGGCAAGCAGGCCAGGTGGTGGTGGTAAGGGAGAGTGGTGAAGGTCTGGAGTGAGGGTGGGGGTTACTGGACACAGGTGAGGAAAAGGGGGTGGTGGAAGGGGAGTGGTCTAAGACTGAAAATACTTGCCCTTCAATTTGCTTGGTACTGTGTGAATCCATCAGAGAGAGAAAGCAAGAAAAAACAAACAAAAAACAGAAAACAAAAAAGGGGGTTGGGTGGAAAGGGGGAAGGGGGTACAAACAATATTTTATTCAATTGCTGTTTGAATAAAAATATTGTGTATCATAATCATACCAAAAGGAAACCTCTTGCAAAAAACGACATGAAAAAGAAATAAGCCAAAATAATAATAATAATAGTAATAAAAGTACCAATCAAAAGGCCACAGTAAGAAAATAATAAAAATGTATAGATATAACTCGATCTATAGATATATATTATATAACCAACATAAAAATGGAATTCAGTAGCAAACAGTTTGCAACAGTCTTGATTTAGAAATGTTCTTACTGAGTTAGCAGACCATGCAAAATTCAAGATTAACAAAAGACACACACAGAGATTGAGACAGAAGGAGAGGAAACGAAGGGAGAGAAATTCAGGGCAGTGGGCCATGCCTGAGCTCATCTGGCAAATGGGTAAGATGTGGCCATTCTCAGTGAAAGGCAAAAATAGGACAGGAGCTTGGAATCAACCCTATGTGGCAGAAAAGCTTTATTATTATTTATTTTTAAAGCAATCTACATTTCCTTCTGCAAAGGAAGCTGGAAGTCTTTACCAGGCCTGACATTATAGTGCATAGGGGAAATCACATAGTTTATGAAACATGACCAATTTTAAAAAACAAAAAACCTGCCAAGACGACACATGTAATTTCCTGATGAGAGAACATAGTCCCAATGGTGACAGAAATTGTTGAAGAGAAATATCTGTGCATTAAAGTGATATTTAGGAGAAAGCTTGCATCTTTACAGCAGAAAGCACATACTTGTGCATGTGCAAAAGACACTAGGTACAATTTTCAGGCAGGACTGGAAATGGCGTATGCCTGAAATTTGGCAGAGCTTTTGCCAGGCACTACAGTGACAATATTAAGTTAGATAGAAACTAAATAAGGTAGCTACTGTTATAATCAGGGAGATTAAGGACCAAATCCAGGTTGTATTATTTCAGGTTGGTTTTTAATGAAGAGCCATGGTGACGCAGTGGTTAAAATGCAGTACTACAAGCTACTTCTGTGATTTATGGCTACCAGCAGTTCGGCAGTTCGAGTCTCACCAGGCTCAAGGTTGACTCAGCTTCCATCCTTCTGAGGTGGGTAAAATAGCACTTAGACTTAGACTTAGCTATTGCTATAAAATGAGGACCCAGATTGTTGGGGGAAATATGCTGACTTTGTAAACCGCTTAGAGAGGGCTGTAAAGTACTGTAAAGCAGTATATAAGTCTAAGTGCTATTGCTATTCTAATTGGAAAAGGAACCTGGGAAGCATAAATCCTGCCAACCTAGTCTGGTGAGGGTAATTAGAAAGCTCTTCCTCTAATTTCATGATTGAATTTGAACTACTCATTTGTTGGTTTCAGAAACTTGAAGACCAGAGCCTGATATGGTGCCACTTAGCATGCTAGTTCAAAACCAAGTACCCAAGTGATAATCTCAACTACAGGTAGTCCTCGACTTACAATCATTTGTTTAGTGACTGTTCAAAGTTGCAATGGCACTGAAATAACTGACTTATGACCATTTTTCATACTTATGACCATTGCGACATCTCCATGGTCACGTGATCAAAATTCAGACATTTGGCAACTGGCTCATGTTTATGACGGTTGCAGTGTCCCGGGATCATGTGAGCATGTGTGAGCTTCTGACAAGCAAAATCAGTGGGGAAACCAGATTCACTTAACAGCCATGTTACTAATTTAACAACTGCAGTGATTCACTTAACACTTAACAACTGTGGCAAGAAAGGTCGTAAAATGGGGCAAAACTCACTTAACTATCTTAACTCACTATCTTGCTTAGCAACGGAAATGTTGGGCTCAATTGTGATAGTAAGTTGAGGACTAGCTATATAATGTGTCGCAACCTAAGGTGTCATTTGAGAGAGAGAGAGAAAACACATAAAGTCAGAGATGGCCAGCAGATGTAATGGTATTTGGGAACGATGTTGGGAGACAGGGTGAAGATGGGAACTGTCAGATAGGGCATAATCAACAGCTGCATAATGGAAGAAGAAAGAGGCTCAGAAGGAACCTCTACCCAAGCTTTCAGGCTGTGAAAGACATGATGGGAGATTTGTACTTTTAGACTTGCAAGATCCTGTTGATGTAGTCTTAGAATAAAGTACACTTAGCTCATCTGGCCATGTTTCTTGACTATTCTACTTGGGAACACGGACATCAATCTTGCAAGCCTCCTTTACAGCCTGAGAACTTAAAGGGGGTCCTTTCTGAGTCTCATTCGCCACCTCATTCTCCACCCAATAAGCAGCTATGGGCTATGACTTCTCTTATCTGACTGGGGGGGGGGAATAATCTCTTCTCCCTGTCTCCCAAACTCATTCCTATATAACATTACACCAGAGCAGGATCCTTTAGGAGCACAGACCGACTGTGTCCTAGGTGTTAAGGAGAGATGCTCTTTGGAAAGTATCATCTCTTGGCCTCAGACGTACATGAAACCTCATCTGATTCTTATTTATATTTGCTGCTATAATCCTTCCAAAAATTCCTATCAGTTTGTACAAGAGAATTATCTATTTGAAAACACTTCCCATATGAAAAAACATATTTGTACAAAGCTTCCATGCTAGGGAAGAGGCTTTGCTATAATTTTTTTTAATAATATAACTTTTCATCTGGAAGGAATGGGATGGCAATTTTGTTCAAAGCAACCATTTGTGAATACTGCACCAAATGCTCCTACAAAACATTGGAAGCATAGAACATAAAATAATAGAGTTGGAAGGGACCTTGGAGGTCTTCTAGTCCAGCCCCCTGCTTGAGCAGGCGACCCTATACCATTTCAGACAAATGTTTGTCCAGTCTCTTTTTGAAAGCCTCCAGTGATGGACCACCCACAACTTCTGAAGGCCAGTTATTCCATTGCTTGATTGCTCTCTCTGTTAGGAAATTTCTCCTTAGTTCTAGGTTGCTTCTCTCCTTGGTTAGTTTCCAATCATTCTTTCTTGTCCTGCCTTTTGGTACTTTGGAAATTAGTTTGACCCCCCTCATCTTTGTAGGAGCCCCTTAAGCAGCTTAGACCCACTTCCCCCAACTTTAAAGTAGATGATCTTTATTTATTTTTTCTTTCCAAAGAGAAGTGGTAGCTTAAATAGCAGGAGAAAGATGGTTCACATTATTTCTTCTTAGTGTCAAAGTTTTTTCTAAAGAGATTCTTATTGAAAGGATTTTCTATATTCCCAAGTAAATTGGAATAGGACTGCAACTGGGGTTAAAACTAATTTAACTAAATGTCTATGGAGATTCTCAGTCATACAGGTCATGGTTGTCCCAAAGGTGCTTTTTCAAGAGGCAACTGGACTTTGATTTTTCTTTGAAGACGTTTTGCTTCTCATCCATGATGCTGAAGAAGCTTCTTGGATGAGAAGTGAAACGTCTTCAAAGAAAAACTAGAAAGTCCAGTTGCCTCTTGAAAAAGCACCTTCGGGATAATTTAACTAAAAGTCAGCAAGTTGGGGCAGCGTCCAGCCTGGAGATATGCAAAATCACCCATTTTTAAAACTATTTCAAGAAACACATGGTGTAGGCCTGATTAATATTATACTATATCCAGAGCATTTGGAATGATGTGTTTTGGGACTTACCCCATTTAGGGGTAAGACTGGTTCTATCCAGTCTTGGTCAGAAGAGCCTATATATAGGTAGTCCTTAACTTACAACCATTTGTTTAGTGACTGAAGTTACAATGGCATTGAAAAAGTGACTTCCGACTGGTCCTCACACTTATAACCATCACAGCATCCTTACAATCATGTGATCAAAATTTGGATGCTTGGCAATCAGCATGTACTTATGATGGTTGCAACATCCTGGGGTCATGTAATCGCCATTTGCTATCTTCACGCTGGCTTCCATCAAGTAAAGTCAACGGGGGAAGCCGGATTTACTTAATCACATGTGATTCACTTCATAACTGCAATGTTTTGCTTAACAATCATGGCAAAAAAGATAATAAAATTGGACATGACTCACTTACCAAATGCCTTGTTTAGCAAATGGAAATTCTGCTCCCAATTGTGGTTGTAAGTCAAGGACTATCTGTATTTTGGAACCTATTTGCATAAGCGAATCTTCAATATGTCGTACTTCAGCACACATTCTAAGGAATAACACCCCTTTAAACTTCCCTGAAGGTGAACATTTTTAGTTGCTGTAAGTAACATAGCATGAGTATGGAGTACAAAAGGTGGGAGAAGGGATACAGAGAGAGATGAGAAAGAAGATGAATTACAGAGACAGAGGGACAGACACAGATAGAAAAAGGCAGAATCACTCAGAACAGGATGTTAAAAACTCCCTTGGAAGCTCCTCACACCCTTTGATGAGAGAGAGCAGAGCCCGGGATCACACACAAGGGGAAGCAAACACACAAGTACAGAGATTAATTATAAATTAGTGAGGAAACAAGCAAAGAAATTCAAACTTTAAATAAAAATAAGGATGGCTTAAAACAAATTTAAACAAAACAGAAAGAAACATGCAAAATTTCCCAGTTTTCAAATTAACCAGCTGCTATTATAATCTACCACATAAAAAGCATATAAAGCAACAACTCAACCTTATCTCCCCTGGATGTTTTTAAAAGTTCATTGCAAGGGATCTGGTAAATCGTTTCATCTCTGGGAAGCCTGCATTATTCTTTCATAAATAAAATGAAACTTTCTTTTCTTCTCTGGGTAGGAATTTGTTTTTAATTTGATACATTTTTAAAAGTGTTTAACATTTAGGCATTTTGCTTTCTCTTGTAAATCATCCTTAGGCTAGCTGGTGGGTTTAGGGTCACAGGGCATGTGATAGGACAGGAGGAAAAGAAAAACATATACTTACACTTCACCTGGAGAATCTGGTCACTTAGATTAGCTTGGATGTAAGATCTGCTGTAATTCGGTAAAACCAGACCTAAGCTGGAAAAGGAAAAAAGGGAAATCACAGTGTTACCAAAGCAGCTGCACCGGTGATGAAAACAGTCTGAACAGAAGACAATAATTGAAGATTTAAGGCAACAAATTGGCTTGGGAGATCATCAGAGTTGAAGACTAATATATCTGGAAGGAACAGGATTGGGGACACCTGCCTTAAGACTTGAATGAAAGTGTGGGGTGTTGCAAATTGTCCAAGGACCGTTTAATGAACTGATGTTATACAAGAGTGAATCTCAGAATGGCCTGTCTTTTTCAGGAATGAAATACAGATAAGAATAAAACCAGTATCTTTAAAGGGCGTTTGTTGGAAGCAGAATTAGAAGTGAAGATTTGAGGAAGTTAACTTTATAATATCTTCCCCAGGAGAGTCTGTTTGCCATTCCATGTCAAGCATTCATCCAAATAAACACAAATTCATGGCAGACATAATTTTTTTTCTTATTCTATGGATGGTTCTCAGATAACTGGATTAGAAATAACTGGGTATTTGTTGAGCTATCTAGTGATAAATTGGTTTTCCTAGAAAATTTCAGAGGCATATGTATATTTGCAATAAACAACGATACACTAGATGGCAGCCTCACTTAACAGCTTCTGGTTGCAGACTTCAAACATGATATAATCTTGATATTATTAATAGGTAGCTCCCTCTTATTACATTACAGTGGGAAGATATATACATTGGAAAAGTGTTGTGCTTTAAAAAAATCAATGGATGCTTCTTCCCAGATTTTATTTCTACCCTTCAAGACCTAAGGGCACGGATAATAATATAAATGAATAGACCCACAAAGAACATCTGGCACTGTATATTTCTGGCACCAGCCATTTGTAGCATCAACCAGCGATGGCTGTGCTGACATAGCGTTAAGGAAGAGAGGCCTTTTATTTCCACAGTGATAGCTGGATGATACCATAATCTCTAGAGCAGAAGTGTCAAAAAATGTCAAGGGGTCAGCTCTCCTCTCCTCCTAAGCACTTACTCAATAACTACCAATGACCACATTTGTTACACTGTTTGATGCTGACTAGTTGTTGTACCAGAATTGCTCCTAGTGTGCTGTGTTAACCCAGTTTTCAAAGGAATGGTGTCAAAAATACTCTAACAGACTTTACTACTGAATTCTAAACCTATAGTTCGGTGAAAAATATAATATAGAATTTAGACTATAGAATATAATATAGAATTTCAAAATAACTTAAAAGATCAAGCCATTATGTTATAATCACTTTGGCTAATATTGGCTATCAACCTTAGTAAAGTTGCTTTCAAATTAGACTGACTTCTGATGGCTTATATGGACACCTCTGTGCAGTTTTCTTTAGAAAAATATAGTTTGCCATTGTTTTTTTCTGGGATTTTTTTTAAATCCCCCGATTTAGCTTAAATACTGGTTTCCTAAGGGGATCTCCTCCCAAGTACTCACCAGAACCAGCCCTGCTTAGTTTCCCAAACTAACCAAGACTGGCTGAATGCTGCCACCTGCTAAAAGGTTATCTGTTTAAATCAAGACATTATGGCCAATCAGTAAACCTTTGACACATTAGATAAAATTCTGAAGAACACAGGAGAGAGAGATAGGGAGAGAGAGAGAGAGAGAGAGAGAGAGAGAGAGAGAGAGAGAGAGAGAGAGAGAGAGAGAGAGAGAGAGAGAGTGGGAGAATGAATTTCTGGTGTCTTTTCTCAATCAGCAGAGAATTGCATTATCTTCTAAAGAAGTCTGTTAGGAGTATTTTTCCTAAGT
Organism: Thermophis baileyi; assembly: GCA_003457575.1. NCBI lineage: Eukaryota > Metazoa > Chordata > Lepidosauria > Squamata > Dipsadidae > Thermophis > Thermophis baileyi. The sequence goes on from QLTV01003274.1 coordinate 880,024, forward strand.
ATTCTTTTAATCATCACTTATGGAGGAGTGTTTTTCCTGGCTACTTCCTTACCTGTAGTTTGTGCTTTTGATAGGTGCCCAAGTGTAGGTTCTATGAATTTTATCAACATACCTCTGTAGAGTCAAAAGGAATGAGTGACTAAATATTGCTCACTACATTTATGAAAAACATTAGCTAATTTCAAAGATTTTTGGCCACATTTCATTCTTCATCAAATAAATGGTAAATAAACCAATGTATATCACAATTAACATTAAAGAACATATATTCCGGTTAATCTAACCAATCCCAACTGCTAACCTAGTTCTTGTATTCTAATATATTGGAAATTTCCACAAAGTCTTTTGAGCTGATCCTACTTATAATGCATTTTAATGTTAAGACTGCCCAAATTCAAAAAGACTCTGGGAAGTTTAAGGTAAAGGTTCCCCCACACATGCGTGCTTGTCATTTCTGGCTCGAGGGGCGGTGCTCATCTCTGTTTCTAAGCCGAAGAGCCAGTGCTGTCTGAAGACGTCTCCGTGGTCATGTGGCCGGCATGACTAAACGCCGAAGGCACACGGAGTGCTGTTACAATATGTGTAATACATGTTAAAAAACTGATGACTGTCCAGGCTAAAACAGCACTCTCAACATTCATAAAAGACTCAACAGGGTCTCCACAGATACCTTAACACCACGTGTGGGAACAAAGCAGGTATTAAGAGACTTGGCCAAATGGAATAATGATTTAATTCCATGGAAGGCATTTTCATGTAATTTCATGACGTATTTTTCATACCCTAGTTCCCTACTCCTGGTATGTTCCAATAAAGGACCACTCTTTTTTAAATCTGGCAGCTCAGACTCAAAGTCCAACATATTTACCTCATCAAGGGATTTTATCAGAGTCTTAATATATTGTTGATCTTTATTTCCATCTATCATGCTTCGGCGAATCTAAGGATGGGAGAACAGAAAATGCTGTGAAGTTGGGTAGGGATACATATCAGTGGTAGCACTTACAGTTACCTTTTTAAACTCTTCTGTTCAAATCCCAAGAAAATATCTTAACAGGATAGGATCTGCATTCGTGCATGATTCATACTATGGTATAAATGCACATAAACATCCATACGCAATTTACTATACAGAAATATAAAAAATAATTATGCAAGTACAGGTAGTCTTTAACTTATGACCACAATTGAGCCCAACATTTCTGTTGCTAAGGGAAACATTTCTTAAGTGAATTTTGCCCCATTTTACAACCTTTCTTGCCATGGTTGTTAAGTGAATCACTGTAGTTAAGCTAGTAACACGGTTGTTAAGTGAATCTGGCTTTCCCATTGACTTTACTTGTCAGAAAGTTACAAAAGCTGATCACATGATCCTGGGACACTGAAACCATCATAAATATGAGTCAGTGGCCAGGTGTCTGAATTTTGATCATGTGGCCATGGGGATGCTGCAACAGTTGTAAGGGGGAAAAACGGTCATATGTCACTCTTTTCAGTGCCGTTGTAACTTTGAATGGTCACTAAATGAACTGTTGTAAGTCGAGGACTACCTGTATGCATGAAGAAATTATTCCAAATTGCCATCACCAGCACTAAAAAATCCTGTTATGACAGTGTAGCACTGAGTTTGCCAAAGGAAAAAATCTTATGCCCAGATTTGTAAAAGTAAACATTGTAGAATCTTACTACTCTGCATTGAGAAAAGATTGCTACAATGCCATTAGAATCTTTTTTTTTGTTTTTTTAAAAGTAATTTTATTATAGTTTTTGGAGCACTTGTATTTTTGTTTTTTGGGTTGTTGTAGGCTACTTTGATAGAAAGACTATATAAATGTTAAAACAAATTAAATATATATAAAATTACTGTGTGTATGTATTTGCCTCAGATAAAGCAGAGCTGATCTATCGTTATCACTTACCCTTTCTTTGTTCTCATCCTCTAGTTCAGCATCAAGGAAATCCAGGGTTACAGGTTCTTGAAAATTGATGATCTGAAAGAATAACCCCAAAGTAGTGATGGGTGGTGTGAATGAGATGAGAATTCAAGACTATCATCCTGTTCATCTTAAGCATGTCATAACAAACCTTGTTCTATGCCTTGACAGAGTATTTTTTGCCTTCGAATCAGTGTTTGTTTATTTATTAAATTTATATGCCACCCATCTCACTATCCAAAGTTGACTCCTAGCGACTGCCAAAATAGGTCCCTGAAGATTTTTTGCCAAGGTTTTTCACAAGTGGATTGCCATTGCCTCCTTCCTAGGGCTGAGAGAGTGACTGGCCCAAGATCACCCAGCTAATTTTATGCCTAATGCAGGGCTAGAGTATACATAGTATAAATGCTGTTATAAATTATGATGTTCAGTAATGAGACATGTTGACAGTTCGTAACTGAAACATTTCCTACAAAATGCAAATGTATTCTGTTGGAAGTAAATAGAACTTTTCCATATACACACAAGAATCTCAGTGTTAGATGTAGGGGAAGCTGTAACTGGAAAGAATGCTTTAATTGTAAAATTAATAATTTTTCTGTAAGACACTTCGAATTGATTCAGAGACAAAACAAGGTATCCTTACTTTAAAACAATATATCGACAATATAGGTAAGATAAAGGAACCAATTTGACTCTTCAGCAGGTCACTAAGAAATGCATGAATTGTGTGAGACATTATATTGTACTTTTATTGATTTATAAAAACCATATGATAAAGTGAATAGATTGATTTATAGAATCTTATATACAAATTGGAATTGAAAGTTGTGGAGTGTGCTAGAAGTGGTATGTGGTGGAAGTAAAATGCCCTAGAATAAATGAAAATGGTTCATCAGTGAGCAGAGGTAACAAAAAAAAAATTGTCAAAAAGAATTAAAGATATTAATACAGCACTTAATACCAAGTTGACAAAGAAAAAAGTGCTTTTATTGCTTTGAAAGTTCCAAACCAAGTTTTGGTATACCAAACATACTGATTCTAATCTGATTTCTAAGTAGGAAAAATGCAAAAATGAAACAGGACATCAACAGTGGAATTTAAGATAGAGTTCTACCACATTACCAGGACAAAATTTTACTAGTCATTTTTCAATCTTTACTCCATCAAGTGTAAGTCTGAATGCCACTGGATCAATTAATTAATTAATGAAGAAAATAAGAGCTTGTCATTGTTATTTGGGAGCACTCAAAACTAGTTAAATTCTCAAGTGTCCGGAAAGATATATTCTACTCATATGCCAAAATAATGTCTTCTATCTAGAGTTGAAAGAACAAGGCATTTCTATTAAAAGTTGTTTGGATTTAAACCAGACACACACACACACACAAAACATAAGGAATTGGGCTATTCCTTGGGTGATTTTACTGTGATGAGTAATTTGAACTGTTATTGATCAGAGTCACAGTGAAGTGACTATATAAATTGTTATGGTTTCTGTCCATCTCTGCCACATCTGCCTATTAATAAGGCTGATGAACTGAGCTGGAAATTTCTGCCAATGAAATGTATCTCATTCTGATCAATGCCATTTTTCAATTCCTTAATTTCTGGCTGCCCTTTCAATGACAGATTTATCTGACTAGTATTTGAGCTAGAAGCCTGTTCTTTTTACTCCATTCTGATGAATGCAGAACTTCTCCTGAGATAAATTAGCCCAAGGCTTTCATCCACTCCTTTTTTTTTTGTTAATCCCCCCCGAACAAGTAATATCTCATAAAGGGGGTCTAGCTAATTCTTTCCTATACTTGCTAAGAAAGAAAGAGAAATACATATATTATATTGTCAAGATGAGCCAATAGGTGCTTTGTGACTCTCAGAAACATATTTTCTCTTCCACTTTAAGCACATGAGCATTTTTGCCCACAGTAAATGAATCCCACCCTACAGCCAAAACAATTATTTAAATCCCAAATATCTGAATTTCACACTACCCAACATCCTTAGTCATCACCAATGCCACTAAGTTAGAACAACCATGTCTATAAAGACAAAGGGAATGATTAACTGAACGTCCAGTTCAGTAACTCTTGTCATTTACACATGACGTTCATATTATGGAACTTGAACCGAAGATTCCATAATCAGAGATGGCTTCTATGTTTCCTAATCCAGTTAAACATCATAATTATGCTATGGCTAACCGATGAGCAGATATTGTGCTGTTTTGTCTAATGTATATTCTCAAATCGGCTATCTTTTCTCACTTTGTTGCTGAGGAAATTAAGCAAGTCCTCCCTGTGTGTTTACTTGCAACATGTGAGGTAACTACTCCTTCAAGGATTGCTAGGTTTAGCATACGCTGCGGTGGCTAACTTTTATTTGACACCCATGAGCAAATATGTTCATGGGACAACTAGCTGAGGGAAATATTATCATCATGCAAACTTATCAGAGGTGGGTTCCTACTGGTTCGGACCGGCTCTATAGAACCGTTAGTAACGTGGCGGCCTGGGTCGCTAGAACCGGCAGCGACCCAGGCCTGCCACGCCCCCAAGCCGGTTCTCTCGGTGGCACCATAGGTGGCGCCATCTTGTTTTTTGCTTCTGCGCATGCGCAGCTGTTTTTTTGTACTGCGCATGCGCCCACGCGCTGCGTCCCTGAGCGAACCGGCAGTAAGAAGATCCGGAACCCACCCCTGAATCTTATGTATATATTCACATTTAATCCAGCAAAGCCAAATTGAGCTTAGTCCCTGGGAAGTATCCATAAGATTATAGCCTCAAAAACCCACTTTTTTAAAAAAAAGATAAATTATATATTTTGATATTAATGTAATTAGCTAAATCTTTGGCTACAAACCTAATTTAAACATTGAAAATCTCTCACCAGTTATAATGCTCTTTGACATTATAATGCATTTAATTAGTTAAATCTGTTTTTGAGTCAATGACACCATACTTTGTCTTTATGCAGGGAGCTCCATGCCAAAAGCTGATTGGGTGAGGCTCCCAAGAAGGACACAGCTAAATCAAAAGAGTAAGGCGGCCAAGGCAAACATTTTAAATACAACTATCTCCCTCTAACCATCCCCCCACCTTGAAAGTAGCTAAGCAATAAACCAAGAAAGCTGACAAACTTTAAAATGCTGAAAATGTTAAGCCTTGTAAAAGGATTTAAAGTGTGAAAAGCAAAATTCACCACCATTTCTTTTTTAAATTTTTGCAGCAAACTGTGCTGTCAGATTTGGTGACAAGGATGTGTAGATTTCAAGGTTGCATGAAAAACCATCCCAAGGGTTGCAAATACAACCTAATAAGAGTATTTGTTGGCGGTCTCTGGTTAGAGACAGGCTTTGCAAGTCTGTTCTACTATTGTGGACATAGGGAAAGATGAATTTTCTGGCAGAAAAGCTTCACACCTGACTAGATTAGAGAAAAAAAGTCCTGCAGGAAGTTGAATCCCAAGGATCTAGGAATGTAAAGGAATCAAAGGGGCAAAGAATAAAAGAGATAGATTGGAAGGGGTGAAGGGAGAGTTCACATCGTCCCCAGCGATGGGGAAAGAATATGATACTTAATTCATTAAAAAGTTTTGGGCCAGAGAATTTATGAGTGCTACATTTCACATACCCATTATCAACATCTGTGCCGAGCTTTGATTATTAGTCAATAATAAGTATATGCAACTATACATCCTACAGAACAGGAGTACTGATATTTTCAATTGCCAAGCTCTTTTTCTGGCCAGCTAGTGGCATATGGTGATCAATCTGTGACTCAGAGGTGGCTAAAATGTGAGTGGTGCCCTTGTTTGTGATAGCTGTTTGCATATGCTTTCAGTCTAATGGCAAATTGCCACCATTAACATTTCCACCCAACTCATTAATTCCTATCCAGGCAGTATGAGATACTCACCTTTGGACAGGCATATTCAATATCCACATAATAGCAAGAATATCTTTCCAGGAAAAATGAAAGAGGACAAGCTTATTGCAGTCAATTTAGGGGGGGAAAATGGAAGAGCTCATCATGATAAAAAATGGAGAAAGAGCAAAAATTATCTTTCTAACACACTCTGTTTTGTGGTTGCTGCTAACATGATGGAGTAAATGAATACAATTTTTTTGCAATGATTTTGAATATACATTCATATGCACAAACTTGTCCTTACCAGAGGTCGCAGGTTTGGATGTAGCAATACATATCCATTCAAGTCAATAGCAAATACATAGCCATTAGCCCCCAACTGGATGGAAAGACAAAAAAGAAAGGAAAATCCTCCTGAAGAGAAACAGATTACATCTCAAAAGGACAGAACGGAGATGCATCAAAGCTCCTTTACCATGATATTCTGTGTCACCCACCTCCTGCTTGTCTAATACCCAATCCAAGCAGAGAATAAAGGTCCATCACTTTTTCTAAATTAAAGGAGAGGATTTCAGTTTGCCTCAGTGATCATCATCAAAAAGATGAAAGGTGGTTTGGGGGTAAAGTAGAGAATTGAGGGAGGACACTCCTAGGAAAACTAACACCCCTCTTCCTATCCCACTTGCTTTTTTAAATGACAGAGTTTGAGGAACATAACATCTTCCCTACTCACATTGTACCGTGGTGTCAGCTTCTTGATATCATTTAGAGCCACATCAATCCCCACAACACCCAGGATGAGCTGGTTCTGAAAATACATAAACAACAATGACAGTTTCATTCATTACATCATTCATTATTCTGTTATTTGAAATTGTGCAAGTTGGGATGCAGACTCTATTGATTTCTACTGTTTGTGTCTAAGGCAACCCTTACCACTCTTTGAGCAGTCCTGACAGGGAATTCCAGCAGTTTTAATTCACTTGGAGGTCATCTATTTGGAGAAAGAGGATAGAGTATGCCATGCCTACTTCCTCCACAGCATTTATTGGTCTAGTTAGTATATAACTATCAACTCATATACTTTTACATTTTACAGCTGAACTGTTCAAAAACTAGAGGTAGACAATACCTAATTATACATGAGAAACGAATGGAAAGATCAACATGTTTTCACAAGATGAATTTTGCTCTAATATTTGGGAGAAGATGTGTTAATTTCCTGAAGGGGGCTGGATGCAAGGTGAGCTGTGAGCTGTGAAAGAATAAGTTTCCAAAACCCCTTCTTATACAGGAGAAAGTGTAAAATATCACAATAGGAGTGTCTGTCAGTTTTGCTGAGAAACGGGCTCCAGATTGACGTGTGCGGTGCCCCTTGGCGTCTGTTTTGTTATCGGCTGCGGAGGGCTTTCTGGAAGGCCTCTGATGGCGAAATGAGGCCAGGGAGGCGCCGCACGCGTCAATCTGGAGCCTGTTTCTCGGCTGCAGAAGCCTTTCTGGAAGGCCTTTGATGGTAAAATGGAGGCCAGGGGCGACGCGCGTGAGCGGCAACAAGTGGCTGCAGAAGAAGTGGGCCTGCAAGGTGAGGCAGGTGTCAGGGTGTGTGAGGCCTGGTAAGTAGGGCAGCTCCACCTCCCCATCCCCATCCCCACCCTAGCTTAATTTTTACCTGTGCGCCTCGCCCCACCCCATGGACCCCAGAATAGGTGGGGTCTTAACTTGGGCTTATTTTGAGGGTAGGGCTTATATTGAGCACACGTTTAAAAATCAAGCTAGGGCTTACTTTCGGGGTAGGTCTATTTTCGGGGAAACACGATATCAGTTATTAGTGGCATCCCAGAATTCTCTGGAGTCGAATTTTTATTCTAATATTCCAGCAATTCTGAAAACTGCACATAAACAACATCCAGTGAAAGGAAATCGGAAGAGAAGAATATTAGGGCTAGTAGCAACATTCCCTGCTCCCATATCTCTCCAAAGGGCAGATGTACTATATTTTTGGTCAGCTTCAACTACATACAGAAACAAGGAAATTAATTTCCTTTTGTGCTGTGGTCAAACTGAAGAAGTGGTGTACTTTGGCTCTTGGCAGTAGCTCTGTGGTTTACATCTTTTCCATTCCATTTAGGGTAACATAGGATGGTTGTTATGGCTAAGTTCTCACAACTACTGTTGCCCTGCACTAGTCTGGATGAAATCTCTCTTGGACTATGTATATAAATTGGCTTACTTTTTCAACAACACTAGTGAAGATCCTGCTCTCAAAGTAATTGATTATGGAATTATCAGCTGTTGATTGGGACCTTTCCTTTGTTATTATGTATGTTGGTTATTTCAAATTCTTGATACACTACTAAACTAAAATATTAAAATTAAACATTCCATTATGTACATGATGTGAAGGAGGTGATAGATCCTTTTAAAAATTAATTTTATTGAATAATTTTTGCAGATTAGAAACAATATAAATTTAAAGAAAAGAAAGTAAAAAAAGTAAAAGAAAAGTGTAGTAAATAAGGCAGAAATAAAAGAAAAGAGATAGAAAAGAAAGAGATAAGATAAAGAAATGGATTCCAATCTTTACAGCAGTTATAAATGCATTTATATTTTATTCCCTCTCTTTAAGGTTACATTGTGGAAAAGAGAGAGAGAGAGAGATCCGGAATACTAGATGCCTGAAAAAGCTGGGGAAGATTGTTGCACCCCCTTCCTATATGAACATTGATGGAAATATCAAATTGCACCTACCAATATCAATATCCTTCAGTAATATTCTATCAGAGGCTTGCAAGGCAGTCTGGAAGTGAATTTCTTACTTGCACTGTTCACCCTTTAAGTTGTACAAGTAGCCAGGCTTGGCCTGGTTTGTAGCTCAAATTCAAAAGGAATATCTGATTCTTAGCATTGTGCTTCAAGAGGACTGGACATCTTGCACTTAGGTTTTCTTAGTTATGGCATTAATCTTGGGAGCCATACCATAGTACTGGAGAAAGCAGGCCTTTTCCAATGACTGATGAAAATGCATAGCTGGCCTTTATTGGGTTCTTCTAAAGAAAAGTACATTTTTTCCCCTTAAAAAAGATACCTGCAAGAAGCCACCGTATCAACGACTAAATGGCGCAGCATGGGATGCTCATTTCAATGGAGCTGCCATGCTGCTTTATGAGGCCATAACCAGGCTCCCTGGAGAATAAATGGCTTGGTCTTTGGCCTTGTCACTTACCTAGTTGGGAAACAGATCATTGCCTGCTTAAAAGCAAGCTGACATAGAATGCCATGGCAGATCTATTGCTGCTAATAAATCTAAACAACTAGGGATGTAGGAGCATAAGGCAGATGAGACAGATTGCTGTAGACATGCTGTGAATCTACCCACTGGGGAGAAAAAGAAATGTGTGATCTACTTAGTGGCACTGGTTCGCCTTGCAATGTAAGGTGATAGAATATATAGCCACTGCATTTGTTGATGCTGCGTTAATAAAATTAGCGATAATATTATTTGTCATTATTACATTCTCCTTTGGGCTCCCCATGAGAGGCCACAGAGCCAGGTTTTGACTCCTTTTGGGAAGACTAGGAGAGTGGGGGCCGTCTCATCTGTGTGTGTGTGTGGGGGGGGAGAATATTCCACAGGGGGGGGGGCAACAGCAGAGAAAGTTCTCTTCCTAGGCCTGCCAATTGGAGTTCTTTAACTGATTGTGTCCACAACATACCTTCCCTGCTTGACAGGGTGGGATGGGACAATGTAATGGGACAAAAATGGCTCTGTAGGTAGCCTGGCCCCATGCCGTGTAGGGTTTTATAGGTTATAACCAACACCTTGAACTGAAGCCAGAAGCAAACTGGGACCGAATGTGTCCTCCTTTGGGCGACTAAAATTGTCCATGTGGCTGCATTTTGTAGTAGGGGAAGTTTCTGGATACGTTGCAAGGGTAGCTCCATGTACAACATGTTGCAATAGTCCAAACGAGAGATGATCAGGGCATGAGGGACCAAGTGGACAGCCTTCATATTCAGGAAAGGGCCTTATTTGTCTTACACATTGATAAACAATGACAGGAATTGCAATCTGATAACACAGATGGCCACATGTTGACTATCCCTGATGAGGCTTTAGTTTTACATATCCCATAATTAATTTGGGTCCAAGTTTATTTTTAACACATCATTACTTGCTCTCTATAATGTCATAGTTTTAGAAGATTCTCTTCCATGGGATGCCACAGCAGAGGAGAGCCAGTAAAATAGGCATAAATTATTACTCATGAAAAATATCCTAAAAATATATAAATTCATGCCATTCATCATTTCAACAATTAACTCTAAGTTTGATAGCAATAGCATTTAGGCCTATATAGGATCTCTCCTGTTTCAATAATACATGATTTTGGCTTTTCCCTCAATAAACAAAATGCATCACATGCCAAACATATTCTAAGAAGCATCTCAAAGAGGTCAATTTCAGTTCAGTACAAATTTAATAAATATGATTAAACTCTTCCCATTTAAATAAAAAAATCTTCCCATTTAAATAAAAAAATCAGCTTATATTAATGATGAAATAAGCATAACTCTGTTCAGTAATTTTGCTTGTATTCCAATAACCATGTTATCAAATGTATGAAATCATCAAGATATTTGTCAAAATAGGTTTGGTGTGAAAGGATAATTTAGTTTACCAGCAATGTAAATGAATGAAATGGGAGTTTTTTTTTCTTACTTGGTTGTAATAATATTCCTTCACATGTTTGCCATTCTGGACAGATTTAACATCATTTATATGCTTACATGCTTTTACATTCCCTCCTCATACCTGCCCCTAAACTGTGATTATAAATGTTTAGGACAATTTCTTGGTGTATTATTTTTGCCTGTTGTATTTTTTTCCTTGTTTCTTGTACTGCGGCACCAATGCATGTACCATATGTAAGAGAATGTTCTCCATTACTTGCTGATATATGATATAGCTTCAAAATGATATTATGGGATATTACTGAATATGTTTAAAAAAAGAAACACTTCTATTTATAGTTCTGTTATACAAAAATGTTTGGGAATCTAACTGTATTCTTTTTAGTGTATGAATATTGGAAAAGAACATAGTTGGTTGGTTGCTGGCTTACTGTAAGTACTCTAAGTGGAGTCCTAGGAAAATTGGCAGTGTCTCTATCCCAGTCTTCTCCAATCTTGTGCTTTCCATGTGTGCTGAACTATGACCCCCAGAATTCTCAAGTTATATCTAGTAAGCACCCCATTGGGAAAGGCTGTTGTATCTATTTAGTATCTTATTCTTTGTCTGTCCATCCATCCATCTCGCAAAATACATCAAGAAGATCTGATAACAATTTAAAATCAATTTCAGGAAAAAATGATTTTCAGTTGAGGATGCTACTTGGCTGAAAATCAAGGAATAAATCAAGGAATACTGTGGATTCTCTGTGGAGAAGTTGTACAAAGCAAAGGGGTTGAGGGCATAACAGCAACCACCCAATATGATTTTGGTGGCAGCTTCTTACAAAATAGGAACATACCTTCCATTCACTGCTCCCACGAGACTGACCATCATCAGTGAGGTTAAATACAGGCAGAGTGCCTGTTACCACTAAACCCAGGCCCTAAAAAAGTAACAACAACAACAAAAGTAAAATATGGCATTATCTGTAAGACCCTAACTGGCCAATTCAGAATTAGCATTTCTAACTCATAATATTGAAGAGTGGCGCAGTTAGACTTTGATCGGGAAGAAAATGGGGAGAAGAAACCATTAACAGGTTTGGGAATCTGAAGGGATATGGAACACTAAATGTATTTATCTAATTTGAACCATATTACAATGTATGAATCACACAAGCAAATGAAAGTGGGGAAAAAAACCTGTATGCAATATTTCATAAAGCTGTTTTCCTTACTAAAACAGTAGTTTCCTTACTAAAGCGTCCTGATAGACATTGGTCCACTGAACCTGCTTTGCTTTGTTTCCGGCCAAGACCATGGGCCTTCCTAGGACATTGAGATATTCCTGCAGGAAACAGAAGGAGACTAAAACTAACATGCATTCTTCCAGAAACATGAAATATAGCAATATGTGTATATCATAGCATCATTTGTACAGCAAGCTCACACCAGCGTATCTTTGAGGATTTATTCGTTTGACAATTTTTAGCAGCTTTCAGATTGAGAAACAGCAGATTCCTCAAATGCCCAAAGCTATTTTTCTTCCAGCTGAAGCAATCCAGATGTGCTGAACTACAACTTGAATACACTTTTATCAGCTGGAAAATATAATTATTGCAGTCCAGCAGACACTGGAGATACATGTTGAAGAAGACTACCTAAGCAATCTGTCAAAATATTTATTCAGTCAATCTAACAGTTCTACCTTTAACTCATGGCTCAATTTAATCTAGTTATCAATAAACTTGGAAGCCTGGCTTGTTTCAGCTCATCTCCAGCACAGTCTATAAACTGGCAGCTTCATATGTTTCTACTGCATTAGGTCCAAACCAAGTTGTACCTGCACTGAAACTGCTTGGACTTCATCATAAAACTAGTGCCAATTATATAAGGTCTGCCTCTAAGTTTATCATTGTGATTTATATGGATTATGCTTTTTGTCTTGGGTTTAAAAAATGTAGCTACAGGGTTCCATTAAAAGTATTTCAAAACTAATGGCTTATAGTATTTACTCACTATGATTACCTTTAAACCTACTTTGAAAAATTAATTTTAGAAGCTGAGCCTCATTTAAGGTAGTACCAGAGTATTTTTAATTGTGATATGATATAGTTTTATTATTGTCCAACTGCTGCAGGCTGGCATTGCTGGAGAGGACACAGGTACAAATTTGAAAAACAAACAAAAAGATAGATTAAAATATCCCAATCCACATATTAGGAGAATAAGCATTCATATAAAAAACCCTGTTTGAAAGGTATGCTATCAAAAACTATTTTTTTCTATAAAGGGGAAAAATCAGACCATTGGTCTCTGTGGAGAAAAAATATGAGTTTTTCTATTGAATATAAAAGCTGGGGAAAGATATGCAGTATAGAATTATTAATATCAGCAAAACTTTAAAAATGCAATATAAATAGTGCTATATATAGATGAGGTTGAACCTTATTAATTCATCTATTTACAATTAAGAGGCTGTGATGAAATATGTCTTTGATAAACATGCTAAGATTAGCCCCAAATCTTGGATCAAGATACTCAGAATGATCTCAGATATAATAATCTCACAGATGTATTGAATTCTATGTTTCTACTACTACCCATTTTTTACAAAATAATGACCAACATTTTGCGAAAAACTTTTTTCCCCCCAGTTGTAAGCCATTCTTTGGGAAGTAGTTTAATGTTTGGAAGCACATGATAATTCATGATAACATGAATTTGGATGAGTCACTCCATGGGGGAAAAAATCATGATTTTATTGCATTAGTTATGGGCACAAAATAAAATGATCATTTCAATGGTAAAGACGGACTTGTTCACTTTTGCATAATTCCTGACGTACAGAAGGAGGTGTAGGGGAGAGAAAAAGCATTCCCTTGCCTTGTGTCAGATACTCTTCTTAAAATACTGCAGCATGCAAAACCCCCAACAGGTTGTAAATGGCTTTTGACCCTGTGTCTCCCAGCACAGTCACACTGAGGTAAAGGTCACAGCCCAACTGCTCTTTCCCTTGAGCCCTACAGTTTGTAAATCCCTCGTCCACTCCTGCAACTTCCTTCTCTCTGCTCCCTCACAACCTTCCCCCCTTTCCCTCCATTGTACATTCCTCCTATAGAGAGAAAATCAGAGCTTTGTGCAGAATCTTCATGCTCCCCTGACATAATTACTCCTCTTTTGAATGGCAAACACTGCAGTATGAACTCAGTAGGAACACAGAACCTTGTGTATCAGCTATGATGATACAGGGCTCCAGAATTGTCACCCTGCTTTGCATTCAGCATGCTTCTGCATCAAATTGGCAAGCCTGTTTGGAAACATTTGTTTGGAAGGAACTCTTGAACAACTGTTAATTAATTGTCTCACAACCATCATTTTGAGAAATGATGACCTATGTATACAGAGGCATGCTGCCATTCACAGGACCATCAACAGCCTTTTTGGAAAAACCTTAAGAGGGAGAGCTAGAACATGGAGAAAAGATCATTTTCATTACATTTTAAAACTGTTTTTAAATTCCCAGCAGAGGTCCAGTTGCCTTACATTCATGCTACCATTTCTGCTGTTTTAATAAATTGACCAGATGAACTGTACTTTAGTGGATTTTAGACGATTTTACAGCCAACCCTGATTGTGAAAGCTCTGATAATTTAAGCACCAAACAAAATGATAGACAAGAAGAGGGAACATTGGTTGGATGCATTTTTATACCTGACTGACCAATATACTCTCTAGCTGACCAATGATTTTGAAATCTTGGACTATGGGTTGGTGTGAATCTATTTTGTATATATTAAAAAATGGGTGCCTTCAAGTCAGTATTTGATTCCTGTCAAGTACCTGAAGTAGTCCTTGCATTTTTCTTTGCAAGTTTTTCGGAAATGCTTTGCCATTTTCTCCAGTAAGTAACTGATTCAGATAACCCAGCTGGCTTCCTGCTTAAAGCAGGACTAGAACCCACGGTCTTCTAGTTTTTAGCCTAGTGCCTTAACCAAAACATCAGACTGGCTCTCTTTTGGAGATGGGCAGCAATAATGGTGCTGAAAAACTCCTCAAGAATTTCACTGTGTTTGGTGACATTTTTTTCAGCAGATCTTCCTGCAAGCCACCAGGCAAATACACACACACCAAGATGAGTTCTGAAAAGTAGGGACAAGAAAGGGACATTAGCAATTTATTTTATTTCCTTTTTCTATGGAGAATATGTGAGCCGGTGGTATTTGTTACTTCACAGCGGGTGATTGCAGAACCATGATAGAATGACATGCTTTGATCTCTCCTATTTGGTTAGCTGGGGGGGGTGTGTGAGCATAAATTGGCATATGACGTTCTCAGAGTCTTCTTTGCATTTGTTGATTTGTAATTACAGGTCGGAGTCCAATTCTTTTATGATGAACTTGGATGGAAACATTGGTCTTGCAAATATGTCTTGAGTTGGCAGTGTAGAAGCAGAATTATTGAAAGACAGTTTAGAGAGTAGTGATGAAGAAAATGGCAATCTAGTTCTTATATTCAATAAATACAGTCTTTAATGAGGACATCTCTGAATTTCAATGTTAAATTTAAGTTCATGATTTCATACAGGACTTCAGGATTTTTGCATGAACGATTTCTATCATTGGGGGAGCTGAATCTGGTCTAATACACAATAATAGTAATGAAAAGCATGTACGCCTACAAGCAAAAGTAGGAGTGGAAATAAGTAATACATGCTTCTGGAAAAAGAAGTTGATATAACTTTCAAATGAATCCATCTTATGGTACCAATGAAAACAAAACCCTACAAACAATAATCATAGACCAGCTGTGTTACATGCACAGGCTTGCCAAGCATGATTTCTTCATGTGTCTTAGAGAACACATGAAACATTGAATATTTTTAACATAACTGAGGCCCTCTTGGCTATGTTAGACTGAGCTTAAATAAGACAACAAGATACAGAGTTTCAGATGGGTAATTAAAACAACTTTCTTCTCTCCATCTATTTGAACTGCTTAAAAAAACCTATACTTGTTGCAAAAATGCCATCATGAAAAGAACATCTGAGCAGAAATCAAGTTGGACTTGTACATGCATGAATTTCATTGTATATTTGCATGCTGGAAAGTACTTAGGACTTCTCGCTATATGTGCACATAAAGAAACAGATTTCTGCGCATACCTTATCTAATGGTAATCTAATGGTAAGCTAGATGTCACCAATGAACCTGATATCACAAAGGTTCGCAAAATTATTGCACCAACCATCTCCCCCAAGGAAATCATTGAAGTTTCCAGAGATGGCCCCGAGTTCAAGTACAGAGATGGTTCGGTGGCCCCACGATTCTGTAGAGTCATTTGCAAGGACGAAATCAGCAAACGAAAATTCATTTACACTATAAACTCTATTAACAGAAATGACTCCAACCCCAAAAAACTTCGCTCACGGCCTGACCTATCCATACTACAACGAATCCGCTCCCGCGAACGCAAAATTATTGCACCAACCATCTCCCCCAAGGAAATCATTGAAGTTTCCAGAGATGGCCCCGAGTTCAAGTACAGAGATGGTTCGGTGGCCCCACGATTCTGTAGAGTCATTTGCAAGGACGAAATCAGCAAACGAAAATTCATTTACACTATAAACTCTATTAACAGAAATGACTCCAACCCCAAAAAACTTCGCTCACGGCCTGACCTATCCATACTACAACGAATCCGCTCCCGCGAAC
>QLTV01003274.1:915749-956345 GCA_003457575.1 Thermophis baileyi
TCCTGCTGTGAAAGCAAAAGCGAAACTGAACCTCCTCTGCTTGTGTTTTGCATTTGGATCAGATTTCTTTTCAGGCGGAGAGGGGGGAGTAGAACTCCTTAGCATCAGAGCTTGTTAATAATAATATAAGAAATACTCATGCTCCAATGGTCATTTTGAAAAATCCTTTCTTAATGAGCACCTAGAAGCCAAGAGGAACATACGTGGCAAATTTCTAGTTTCTAGGCTTTACGGTTCTTTAGATTTTGTGATTAATGTGTTAGTGGTTTTCGCTTTTATATATATAGAAGATATACCTGCCAGAGAAATAACCACCTGCCATCTCTTCCACCTGAGAGCAGATAGTAAAATGTCAGTTAATTAACTAAGCCCTTTCCTTAGACTTCCTTAGAGTGATGAATAGGAGTAGTACAAGGAATTAGGACCTGGGAATTAGAGAACATATTGTTAGGAACCAACATATTTTAGGCTCACATTATATAGTGTTAAGACTTATTTAGTTAGAATGCTTTTGAGAACAATTGCAAGTCTACAGAACAAAAAAAACCCACCTTATTGTGTCAGGCTATAAGTTGGGAGGTAGGAAATAAATGGCTAAAGAATGCAAAAAATAGCAATTTTGAAATTGGTAAAAAGTAAAATTATGTCAGTATTCTGAGGCAGCTTAGCTTATATCCCACTTGCTTATTTCTGTCTTTGTCTTGAATGAAATAAGAGAAAAAAATGGAAATAAGAGAAAAAAATGGGGGGGGGAATGGAAATAAGAGAAAAAAATGGAAATGGTCTTGGCCTGTCTCTTTCAGATCTTGAACCCCTATCTGCGCAACCCCAGGTCACTGACTAGGGGTGAAATTCAGCAGGTTCTGACAGGTTCTGGAGAACCGGTAGCGTAAATTTTGAGTAGTTCGGAGAACCGGCAAATAACACTTCTGGCTGGCCCCAGAGTGAGGTGGGAATGGAGATTTTGCAATATCCTTTCCCCAGGAGTGGGGAGGGAATGAGGATTTTGCTGTATCCTTCCCCTGGAGTGGGAATGGAGATTTTGCAGTATCCTTACCCCAGGAGTGGGGAGGGATTGGGGATTTTGCAGTATCCTTCCCCTGGAGTGGGGTGGGAATGGGGATTTTGCAGTATCGTTCCCCTGCCACGCCCACAGAACCGGTAGGGAAAAATTTTGAATTTCACCCCTGTCACTGACCCTCTAATCCAGGGGTGGGGAACTATGGCCCTTTTATGATTTGTTGACTTCAACTCCCAGATCTGCTCCTTTGAAGTAGGCATTTACAGATTCAGTTAGGGCTATTGCAATAGGCAATGTATCTTGACTTCCTAGGCTGACAGGGCTTGGAGCACGTGAAGTTCCTAGAACAGGGATCTCCAACCTTGGCAACTTTAAGACTTGTGGACTTCAACTCCCAGAATTCCTCAGCCAGCTAGCTGAGAAATTCTGGGAGTTGAAGTCCACAAGTCTTAAAGTTGCCAAGGTTAGAGACCCGTGTCCTAGAACACATAATGTATAGGCTTCAATTAAGCAATATTAACTCTACAGTTGTTAACTCTATAGTTACATTTTTCATGACATTTGTTTTTAAATATTATGTATAAGGTGATGCAGAATTCAAAATACTGCACTAATCAATGGAAATTCAATGCAAAAAAATATTTTTAAATGTCATATTGAAGTTATAGTTAGGGTATAATAACCCAACTAACCATAACATAATAGTGCAATTATGAAAAAGAGCTAGAATCAATAGCTCCAAAATCAAAATAAGATCAAATTGTAATAATAAGGGAAGAAACTATAAAACACACACACACACACACACCAGTGCTATAATGAAATACAGTGGTTCTCAGTGGATGTTTGTAAGTTCCCAAATGTGGACCTTTTCCTACTATATATGAAGCAAATCTCATCTACTGTGAGCCCAAGTGATTGAATTGTTGGGAACTTTGGTGTCTAGCTGCTCCTGGAAAATACCATGTCCCTCTACAATAAAGGTGTTTATAATCTAGTGATGGTAAACTGTACAGATTTGGTATGGATCATTGAGATCTAATTAAGTGGAGATAGAAAAATAGCACTGCCTGAAATCATTCTGGTTGGGTGTAAGGTCCTGTAATTACTGGTTTGGGAGTTGAACACAAGTCATAAAGGGACCACAGTTCCCCACCTCTGCTCTAACCATTGAACTGGACTCATTCCTTAAGTATCACATTACGATATTACAACATTGCAAAATTGTTTGTTGTAAATCAGCCAGCCAGGAATGTTTTTGTGTGTGTGTTCCTTTGCATCCCATTTCTGCCTCATATTCTCCACCAACAATCCAGCCAGCATTCTTGCCTTGAACTCTAATGGGAAGATTTTATTTACTTTACTTTACTTTACTTTACTTTACTTTACTTTACTTTACTTTACTTTACTATTTTATTTTATTCTTTTATTTTATTTACTTTATTTTATTTTATTTTTTTTTTTTTTTTATTTCTTTCCTTTTTTTTTGCTTACTTTACTTTACTTTACTTTACTTTACTTTACTATTTTATTTTATTTTATTATTTTATTTTATTTATTTTATTTTATTGTTTATTTTATTTTATTTTAATTTAATTTAATTTTTGGTTTATTGCTTTGCAAACCTCAGGAGGTTTTCTATTTATTTTTTATTTTGCCAATAATCTCCCTCTTGTGTATGGATCCACCATATGGATCCACACAGGGAGACTAAATTTGCTATTACCACATAGCATGATTATATCCTGTTCTTATAATTGAAACCTCCTGGAAGTATTCTAAGCCTTGGTTTGTACAAAGCAATTCTGACTCAGTATCGTGTCTTCAGTTCACTAATACATCAGGTTCATTCCCCCCACCCCGCCCCAGATGGGATAGGAAGGAAGGGTGGTTTTCCACTCTTTTTAGCATAGATGAACTTGGCTTAACATTAATTCTTCTACCTATCCTTTTCACTGACTTTTATTGAAATGCTGCATGCATCAGTTGGCATATGTAACAGCTGGAAAAAAGCAGACAGGGGCTATCACAAGGGCAGAAATGCTCATTAGTTTTAAGCGTTAACAGAAATTGTTTTTCAAAGTGCTACTAAGCTAAACAGTTGGGTTATCCATCTAAATAACATCAAGTTTGTGTATTTTCTTCCTGGGTTTTGAAAATCAGGAGGCCTGGGGGAACAATTATTCCAAAAATGGGCTCCTAGAAGAAGTTCAGACAAAAACTACAGATTGTTTCTGTGATGCAAGAATCACCCAGGTAAGTTTTCCCACAGAATTTATACAAGCGTACAGACGCACAAAGCCCTCTGCCTCACTTTCCTCTACTTCCCCCATTTTCCCTGTGGCTTTAGGCCTGAAGATTCAGGCATCATTTGAATGGAAAGCTATTAGCTCTGCCTCGTCACCCCATTTCCAGGGCACTAATAACTCATGCCATGCTCTTTCTCTCACATGCTGCCTGTCGGCTTTAATAGCTCGACAGATCTGGCACTTTGGCTTGTTCCTCGGCATGCTGATTCAGGCACAAAGTTTTAATAATTAGTCACATAACTATAAGTCCCTGCACACAAGTACTTCCTTCGTGAGCAAGTCTCTCTGCTGGTTTGGATATTAGTGGAGCTTTGTATGAAGATGACCACATTAGGAGGAACGTGAGGCTGTTGCAAGAGGGGAATTAACACATTCTTGTGAGCCAAGAAAATGGCAGAGCAGGAGTACCGAAGAAGTAATTAAGACAACTTGCAGAGTTACATGCACATTACATGAATCTACTGCAGTAGAGCAGATCTCTACCGTGTAGTATTAATATGGAAATACAGGATGTATGGAAGATATTCCTCTTAAAGAAATGGCTATGGCTTTATTAAACAATGGTGCTTTGCACACGGAACAAGGCAATCCATGATATTGCCAGATAAAACAGCTCTGATCGTAGGACTGGAGACATTTGCTGGAACTTCAAATTCTGCTGCCAGGAGACAAGAATGTTTCAGAAAGGCTGAAACTGACTGAGTTTATTAGTATCACCTTATTCATTCAAAGTCAATTCATGCTGCGATGGGGCTGATCCTTTCCTGTGTTATAGCCTGTCAGGGGTATGCTCAGGATTCATATTTCAGTACAGCATGGTTGCCAGATTCAGGACTGAACTTAAATAAAACCCTGAATTCTTTTGAAATGAGAACATTAGAAACTTTCCCCCAAAAACTAAATTCTGAACAATGCCATCTATCACTTTCTCTATGCAGTTCTTCAGTTAGGGTTTGCATCAACAGTATTTCCCTCAAGGACTAAGAAAAATAATGGACCTATTTAACAACTACAGTATGCAGGTTTATACAAATTACAGTAAGTTCTTCTCACTGAAATGGCTACAGGTAGTCCTCGCTTAGAGACCATTTGCAGTTATGATGGACCCCCCCCAATGGTACTTATGACCAGGGGTGGTATTCACTTACCTTCCCTACCGGTTCGCAAATGTGAGCCGCGCGCATGCGCAAAGCCTTCTGCGCATGCGCACAGCATCAAAAATGCGATGTATTGATGTCCGGGCGGGTGGGCGAAGCCTCCCGCAGTCAGTGCTACAGGTTCGCCTGATCCGGATGGGTGGGTGGGGCCACCCGCAGTCAGCACTACCGGTTCGCCCAATCCAGAGAGAACCAGCTGAATACCACCACTGCTTATGACCCAGTTCCAGAGTTGACAGAGGTACCCCACCCCCTCAAAGTGGCACCCGCATCCCCCATTTCGGGCACTTGACAATCAGCTTGCTTTTATAGATGGTTGCAGTGTTCCATAGTCACTTGACAAGATTTATATATTTTTTTTCTGGAAAACATCCTTTACCATTCTAAGTTGAGGACTCCCTATACTATGGATCAGGAGATACACATGAACACAGACTGTCTTGGTCAATAGCAGTCTCTATCTTGGTCTGCAATAACATCTGTCTATCTGTCTATTTCTCTCTATCAATGAGAGCTAGTTTGGTGCAGCAATTAAAAGCAGTGCAGAAGCCAGGACAGTGAGTTCTGGCTGGGTAGCTGGCTTTAGGCCAGTTAACCACTCTCAGGTCTCTATTACGAAGTTGAAAAACATCTATCGTCCTATACTGGACCAGCGTGGATAGAGTGATTACATCATGAGGTCTGGGGCTTTCAGGTTACTGGAGACTTGCTCAGATGGCTCCACTGCTGAGCTGGTTATTCTTATCCTTTGTTTGCCATGGGTTTTTATCTTCGTTTTTTTACAATATTTATTTTTTAAAGTGAATTTTATCTTTTATAGTATCATTGTGATACACATCGCAAAGGTGCTTTTTCAAAAGGCAACTGGACTATGTTTTTTTCCTTGAGGAAGAAGACGTTTCGCTTCTCATCCAAGAAGCTTCTTCAGTTGTCAGAACTGAAGAAGCTTCTTGGATGAGAAGCGAAACGTCTTCTTCCTCAAGGAAAAGACACAGTCCAGTTACCTTTTGAAAAAGCACCTTTGAGACGACCATGACCTGGATGACTGAGAATCTCCATAGACATTGTGATACATGGTTTTCTCTTTAGTTATGAGCCACCCAGAGTAACCTCTGGTGATATGATATGAATTTACAGTATATAGTTACATAAATTTAATAGATAGCTAGATGATAGATAGATAGATACCTTCATTTTGTAGTGAATTGGTTTAGACTACTAACAAACAAAGAAATGCACCTGGAGTTGCTCTAGTAAGTGAGGTGACTTACAAATGGCTCTCTCTTTTACATTCTCAGATATATAGGACTGAATTCAAAATTTGTATTCAACAGACTTCTATTGAAGAAAAAATAGTGGGTGGCAATTTCTCCTGATTTCCAATGCAAGCCTCAGTGCTGCCTTCCATGCAGTTGTGAGAAAAACAGAAACCCCAAATTCTAGCTCTACAGTATTGCCTCCTAATCCTCATCACAAATGAAATATTTTGGACTGAGTTCACACTCTGTCTTTTCTTACCTGAGTGTTGATTCGGATAGCGCCAATGGAAGGAATTTCAAAATAATAACCTTTAAAAAAACAACACACACACACACAAAATTAATGTTAGAAACTTTTTTTTAGCATCATCTTTTGAACTGGTTTTCAGGACAAAATCCTCTTTTTAATCCAATATTTGGCACACTTGATGTAGACTACATGCAACAATGAGTTAACTAAGCTCAAGCTCACTAGATTTTGATTGCACCATTCCCAAACAGCTTCCTCTCGGAAATCCAGAAGTTCTATTGAGATAAGCCAATACAATCATCATGTTTAAGGAGGGCCTTGAGCCATTAATTTGGTTGGATTCAACTCAGCTGACCTGTTTTGGCACCATCACCTACTTCTTTAACATGACAGGTCATATGTAAGAACATCTTCTCTTCTTCTGCCTCACCACCAATTGCCAGCAGTTACTGGCTTCTTTCAGACACCTGACTGGGTGGCAACATTCATTGGATGTGATGGACCACCCAGGCAGATGCCTAATCCAGGCCACCCAGAGCAAGCAGACAAAGTGGACCCATCAAAATAGAGGCAACTCCATTGCAGCAATCAACTAATTAATACCTCCAGTAAACCTCCAATGTCCAACTTCCCCGAGTTCAAATCCTACACAGGCTACAAATACTGCATAGCAGCCATCTCTCCTGCTGACGAAGATTTGCTAGTATGTGAGGTGAATCATCTGCAACTCTCCCCCAATCAATAATTTTTAATATTGATCTCCCATAGCCTGTAAAACCTGAACATGAATTTACATAGTCTTCATGGTAGGTGTGCACATATAGGGGGTACACAGAGAGACACACAGGGAAAGAGATACAGAAACTGAATTCCCATATCTTATGAGATAAGATTCACTTCCAAATCTAAGCTAAGGCAGGTGGAAGCCCATTTTTAAACATTTCTATTTCAGTTTTAGTTGCTTGAATAAACATATTTTCAGTGATCAAGTACATTCTTCTCATATGCAGAACAAGTCTGATACTTTAAATTCTTTTTTTTTCATCCATCCATAAGCACAAGAAAAATTGATCCCTGTTCTTAGAGTTTTAAATCTAAAGTTCAGCAGAAAAGAAACTACAAAGGTGGCTAGACACTTTGAGAGGAGAGCTTGTGTTAGACCATATGTCAGGCTCCAAGTAATGCACCCATTACAAATCGAACTCTGAGACATTGCTTTTCCTCAGAGAACAAATTTATTTAGATACACCATCTTGGTGCTACCAGTGAAAAGCCAGTACTAAAGTTCCCGGGCTTTTCACCCCAATATAAGTTTCAGTTTCTCAAGTTTCCAAAACAGCTGTCACATTGTCCAACCAGGATGGGCGCTGGTTGCTCAGCGACAAAGCTCCTCCTCCTCCTCCTCCTCCTGTCAGCCAGGCGCTGGAATGTGGTTGACTCATCAGTTAGGAATGCTGATTTGACTGAAGGCTCCTTCCCCCCTTCATCTCCAAAGGTTCCATCCCCCTTCAGCTCCAAACTGTGTCAAGCTGAATGCAGGTCACAGTGCCCAAGGATACAAAAAATCCCACACCCCAATCAAATTCAGGCTTGACACCATGATGGCAAAAATCAGGAATCCTGCAGCCCATTTCCAACTAACAAATGTTACTGGAAGACATAAGCTTTTTTGCATTTCAGCTTTCTTCATCAGATTGTACAAACTAATGTAAGATTTAAATTGGGATAAGGTGGGAAGAGAGAGGGGAAGACAGTTTGTTTATATGGATGCAGGGACAAATTACAAATACCTTATCAACTAACAATTCTATTATAACAAATAGCACAACAGTTACAATAAATAGCAGTTAAGACAGGGGTGTCAAACTCAAGGCCCATGGGCTAGATCCGGCCTGCAGGGTGCTTAGATCCGGCCAGTGAGGCCAGCCTGGAAACAGCAAAGGACTGGCCTGCAGTGCCTCTGCTAGTGAAAACGTGCCCCGTTTTCGGCTGCAACGGCCTCCTGCAGCCCTCTGCCAGCAAAAACAGGCTCCATTTTCATTGGCAGAGGGCTATCAAAACAAACTAAAAACAAAACAAAAGGAGAAATGTTTCCCCTTTTCCATTTGAGTATGCAAGAAGGGACAGGAAAGGAGAAAGGGAAAGAGGAAAGACAAAGAAAAATAAGGAAAGATGGGAAGAGAGCAAGGAAGGAAAAATAAGGAAAGAGGGGAAGGAAGAAGAAAGGAGAATGAAGAGGGAAGGAAAAAGAAGAAAAGGAAGGAAGGAAGGAAGGAAGGAAGGAAGGAAGGAAGGAATATAATGAGAGTGAGAGAGGGTCTCAGAGAAGTCCTGCATTAGCACTTGGCCACCACAGGTGCCCCCGGCACGAGTCCCATGTCACGCCCACTATGGCCACATCCACTCCCGGCCACATCCACCATGGCCATGCCAACCATGGCCATGCCCGCCCCCCCGCCCCTCTGAGGTCAAACACAACTCTGATGTGGCCTTCAATGAAATTGACTTTGACACCCCTGAGTTAAGAGGTAGAGCGCTTCCCTCTCTATAAATTCTTGGATTTCTTTTTTATGGCCAAGCAAAAACATTTAAATTGTACTGAGTGCATGGAGTGAGAGTACTAGCAATTAATTTCTTTTTTGGGAAGTGTGAAGAGGAGGTGAGGGAACTTGTGTTATTCCAGGAGTTATAGTGGTCTGGGCACCAGGGCATTTTGAGCTGATCTTCAGGGTGAGGAAACTATTAAGAGAAATAGGAACTGTTAAGAGGAAGGCAGGAGCAAGCCATTAAGGAGGTATTTGGAAAAGAGATTACAGGGTTCAGGGATGGAGAGAAGCATAAGAAAGAAACACAGAATAATCCTGCCTGATTTTAGTACAATACTGGATAAAGAGAAATTTGGGCAAGCTTTGAAGATTCTATTAATATAACCTACAGTAATAAATTAGTATTCCTGGAATCCCTGCAGGTCTGTACCTTGGCCTGGCCTACCTCAAAGACCTGATGGGTCCCGATTGAATGAAGGTTTGTTTATGTGGGCTCCAATTGGTCAGTTGGAGAGAGAGTATTGATTGGCTCAATGCCTTTTGATTTTAAGAGCAACAGAAGTGAAGATGATCAGCAGATCTGCTTTGAACAGTTTTGGAGGGATTTGGGGATGGAAATGGTGTTGTATGGAAATGCTCTGTGTTCTTTTTAATAGGTTTGAATATTGATGAAAAACAATAATTCTCTCCATTTTTTTTTGTACCCCAAAGTGCCTTTCCAGGAACACTGTTATGATGTAGCTGGGAACAATGGCAACAGCAATCATTATAGTATGGAGTAGTGTAAAGTGTTGAATATGATCATGGAGACACAATTTTAAGTCTGCTCTGAGCCTTGGTGACTTTGGGTCAGTCACTCTGTCACCCCGCTCATAAGATTGTGGTTGTGGAGAAGAATCACTATAGATGCTGCCTTGAGTTCCTAAGGCAAAGGTGGGAGATACATACCTAACAAATAACTCTGCACATCTGTGGGTCTGTTTGGTATATAGATGTATTGGGGAGTTCTAATCCTGTTTTAGATATTAACCCAGCTGGATTACCTTGGGCCAGACACTCTATCTTAGCCCTTGGAAGGAGGTAATGACAAACCTCTTCCAAAATCCTGGCAAGAAAACTTCAGGGACTAGTCCAAGCAGTTGCCAGTAGTCAAGACTGACTCAAAAGCATACGCAATAAATCTAAATCTAAATCTAAATCTAAATCTAAATCTAAAAATAATGATATCCCAGGTCCTTGGTAACAACTCAATAGGTAGACAAAAATGCCAAACCCTGTCTGAACACCTGGCTGACTGTGATGATGATGATGATAATAATAATAATAATATCACAAAATATCACGACCTGACCATAGAAACTACACTATTATGGATGAAACTTGTAACAGTGATACCAATTGCCATCAGGGCATTTGGTACCATGTTCAAGAATTTTACAAAATACATCAAGAAATTGCAGCTTCCTGCTATAACTGCAAAAGACTGCACTACTCGGAACAACCTACATTTTAAGAAGATACTTGGTTGATACCTACGGTAGGATGCTGGCAGCAACCCGTATCAACCATCAGCGACAGTCAATGATATTTGTGATACATTTTTAAATGTTCAGTTGACTGAGTTTTATGTTTAATGAATAAAAGATGATGATGATGATGATGATGATGATGATGATGATAATAATAATAATATGTGGGCCTGAAACCCACGCCTGTTTCTCTAGCACCAGTGCATCCATCAGGCCCATTTGCTCTGATCTCTTCCCAGTCCAGCTCTTGGCAGCTGTGACCCTCACTGCCTCCAGCACTTTCCATCTCTCTACAGCATCTGCCTCTGCAGCCACCATGTCTGTTTAGCAGTCTCCCTGTGAACTTCACCGTTTTTTGTTTATTTGACTCTTCATTTACAGAAAATACATCAGCAGTAAAGGACTTGATGTGCCATTATATTTCTTCAATTTTGTAAACAGGGAAGCCAAGATAGTTAGAGTCACCAAGACCTAAATGTTGAAGGGCTGATCTAGAAAGATGCAAGAATTTATCTCCACCATTTCAATTCAGGTGATCAATTTAATTAGCAATTCTGGGGGAAAAAGCAGAACTCTCCAAGAACCCAAATAGACTTTGTCGCTACAACCTTGAGATCTACTGTGGACTGAAAGCTGCTTAAGCTGTATGGTTTGAGCTTTTACTGTACTGCTGGGGCTATAGGGAAATTACTTTAAGAGTGGGAGTGGTGATTGTTCAGACTTAGAAGTGGTTAGATGATAGTGTCATATTATATTGAAACTGAATTGCCTCCAAAAATTCTCCAGATTGTTATATGACTGAATATTAATGGGGTGTAAATCATGCATTCAGCACTGAATAATCTTGTAATCAAAGTAACATGGAGAAATAAAAGAACGAAATCATGTGGAAAAGGTTGACTGGGAGAGTACTAACCATGCCATCCTCAACTGCTAGATAGAATGAGGGATTAAGGTATAGGCTGGGGTGAAACCGCAGATTTAGCACCCAGTTACAAATTTGTGGTGGTACTTTTTTTCTTTTTAAAATTAATGGTGGCAATGAATGCAGATGGTCTCTGAGTGGCAAATTGTTTCCATTCTCACTCCTAAACCCCAAGCAATGCAAAAATATCCCAAATTGTTCTGAAAATCCACAGCATCATTCTTCCTAAATCAGGAAGCAGGGTGGGAATGATATACAAATCAACAACAATCCCATATGAAAGGCTTGGAGCTGCCTCAGCTGGAGATGTGGTATTTTTAAAGGCCAGGAGCCTTTTAGACTTTGACAAAAAAAAAAAAAAAACCACCCTGTGCCTCAACAGTTTTCACCCCACATCAATCTCTATTCTCTATCCTACCTGATTGCAGTTTCTAAATGTTTCTGGAATGACTTGAATCCGGCCATGGGACTGCATGCAATTCCAGAGAAATATTGTGGTCAGGGGTGAGTTCTAACTTACCTCGCTGCCGGTTCACTTCCTCCCACACTGCGTGGCCGCGCCTTGTGGGCGCGTGCGCTTTGCGCGCGCATGCGCAGTGCCAAAAAATCCCCCCCAAAAGCCGAAAACAAGATGGCGACGCATACGCAGTGCTAGGAACTCGGCTTCTGCGCATGCGCAGAAGAAAAAAAATGAAAAAAAATAAAATAAAAAAAATTCAAAAAAAAATCCCCCCCCCAAAAATATAAAAACAAAACAAAACCCCCACCCATTATTTTGCAAAAAAAAAAAAAATCCCAAAAAAAGATGGCAGCGTCCACAGACCGGCACCGACCAAACCGGCTCCGTGACATCACTGTGACATCACCAGCGGGTTGCTACCGGTTCGGCCGAACCGGTCCGAACCGGGAGGAACCCACCTCTGATTGTGGTGCTTAGGGGGATGGACTGTAAGGTAATAGCAATAGCACTTAGACTTATATACCGCTTTAGAGTGCTTTACAGCCCTCTCTAAGCGGTTCACAGAGTCAGCATATTGCCCCCAACAATCTGGGTCCTCATTTTACCCACCTCGGAAGGATGGAAGGCTGAGTCAACCTTGAGCCGGTGAGATTTGAACCGCCAAACTGCAGCTAGCAGTCAGCTGAAGTAGCCTGCAGTACTGCACTCTAACCACTGCGCCACCTCGGTAAGTGTGGTTTCTCCTGAGATCTTGGTACTCTTTGTACAAACCATCTCTAGTCACAAAGATTTATATAAGTTGTAACAGTCTATCCTTGTTTAATCTACATGTCCCTCTTTTGTTACCGGTTTTTTTTCCTCCTGTGATTAAAAGCCGGAAGTATTATGACAGCTTTCTCCAACCTGATGCTCTCCAAATGTGCCATCTAACTAATATAATAATGGAACATATATTTTGCAGAAAACTTTTCTTTCTCAAGATTTCTGTCCCTTGCTCTTTCTTGCCCACTCAATCATCCTGTACTTCGTGCAGCTTCTGCTGTGCAAACAATGGAGCCATGAGCTTTCCCTTCGTGGCATTTTGAAATGAGTCGGCTCTTTTTATTCCTGAGAAAGTTATGGTGGTAGCTTGCTATCGATAACAATAGGACACTCCTCTTGTTCTAACTACCTACATCTTTCTCTCTCTCCTTCAGAAGTTCCTGCTGTTTACAATGGAGCTTTTCCTAAGTATGATGTCACCGTTGCTGTCCAAATATCTTTGATGTCAAAAACCCAGACCTGGGGGATCAGCAGCAGGAGATTACAAAACTCTCAAGAAACAAAGGGTCTCCTCCTGCTTCACATGCCCTTCAGAACAAAGGCTGCCAGAACAAAGCAGCACACAGAACCTTCAGTCAGAAACAGGAGGGTTTTTAAAGAGAATATGAAAAAAGGAGGCTGAAGGGGTTCATATAGCTACAAGTCATTAAAATAAGGAAGTCAACAAACAAACAAAAAAATCCACGGGGCTTAAATAATTGTCAAAATCTTTCCCTTTTCTAAAATTAAGCTCTTGGGGTGGGGGGAAGCTAGATGTTACAGTACGTGAGGTTCTTATTAATATTCTTATTGAGAGACAGCAAATGAGCATCAGGTATTTACATGAATAAACAGTAAGTAAATATCAGGGGATGGGGGGACATTGAAAGATGAGTGGCAAACAAATTTAATAAATAAAATAAAATAAAGTGTTGGTAGAATAAAGATTAAGGAACTTTATTCTCAAATTCTCTGCTCAAAACGCATGATTTGTAGGTTCCTGTTCAGTAAAAATCTTCACATCAGTTGCACACATCTGATGTACTTGAGTCTAATTTAAATCACAGTGATCTAATTTTTGAAACGATTTATAAAATGAAGTATGTTTCCATTTGTGTCTTCCAAGATACCTTATAACAGCGGTTCTCAACCTGTGGGTCGCGACCCCTTTGGGGGTCGAACGACCCTTTCAGAGGGGTCGCCGCGCGCGCTAGCCCACCATCTTGGTGCCACCGTCATGCAGGGGTGAAATGCTCCCAGTTTGGGCGTGCCTGCGGGTCACCGGACAGCCGGTAGCGACTGAAGCGGGAGACTTCGCCCACCCGCCCGGATGCCACCATTTGGGTTCTTTTACCCTCTGTGCATCCAGTCTCCCTCTGGATGAAACGTGCATGGTAGAGCAGCGGCATGGGGGGGGGGTGAGGCAGGCGATTCCCATGTGCTACCCTTATAATCTAATCCAAAGGTCCACTCAACTAATGTCTGTTGGGGACAAATGAGTGTGCTTAGTTGTGTTTAGCACAATGGTTGGAGATTCTGAGAGTCACTGTTGAAGAAGCCTGTTGAAGAAGCCTGGTTTAGTACTAGTAATCAGTGAAAAGATGCTTCAAATGTCTTATTTCAGTTGGGTAACCTTATTAGTTTACTGAGATTTCAGTGACATCCTGGAGCACAGCAACAAAAGGACTGAATAAATTTTCACCATCACCTTCAAATAACCTGGAATTGTATTTACATCAGTTTCTGGGTTAATTCTGGTAAGCCATATTCCATACAAATTAATTAATTCAGTGAAGCAGTTGAGGCAAAAAAAAAATAGCTGTGTTTCTTCAAACTTGATTTTTAAAAAGTTGAAAGCAAACCTTGGCAATTGATTCTGATCCCGCATTACTGGATGATATGGAAAAAAAAAAAGTGGATTGGCCAGAAAATGGCAGCAGCTAATATAAATTGAGCAAAACTCTTAGAAGTTTCTTTTCACCAAGCTTCTCTACTTGGATGCCGTGGCAATCAAAACACTTGCAGACATACAATGATGCATGATGACGGCTGGAAGGAGGAAGAAATACTTAAAGCCTAAAAGGGAGAGTAACATTAGAATTACAATGAGAATTAGTTGCTACGTGCACTGCTGATCTGAAATGGAAAAGGACAAGGGAGCAGAGTGGATAAAAGAGAGAAGTGGGCACTTGGCTATTGTGTCTAGAGGTATTTCCACAGGGCAGAACAATGGGAAGATGGATTACTGCCAGCCCAAAGGTTCACAGACTTCTACCACCTGCTGAAAGATACAGACAGTGTGAACAGAAAGCCAGCCCTGGGGAACAAAAGGGCACACAAGGCAATTTCAGATAAATGAGAGTCAGCAAGAAGGCTTCTGATACAGAGGAAGGTGAGGAGATTAAAAGACTGTCTGAATGTGACAAGCCTTCAGAGGAGTGGGTGGGGTGGGGAGCAGCTTCAGGGATCTTATAAAGGGGTCTGTGGTCACATTAGTTATCAGGAGCAAGAGAGGAAATGAGCCAAGGGATAATATCCACGGACCCTCTAACAGTATACAGGTTTTTGTATTACCCAGACTTTCATTTGTGTAATTCAATGTCCCTGTCATTTTTTCCACACAAAGTGAGAGTTCTATTAATTCTGGTAATTACATCTTCCACACATGGCTCTCCTGGATTCTCCTAGAATTCCTTCTTTCCTCAAAAGAAACAAGCCAAAGCCGAACCCCCTCCCCCCAAATCCAGTTTAAGGAGCAAAAGATGAAACTACTGAACTTTGTCCTTGGTGTGGAACTTCCTTTGTCTGGAATTACTTTTCATCTATCTCTTTTCCTATCCCCACTTCCCCCCAAGAAAAATATATGCACTTGTCAATTACTGGTATATAGCTGGTGAAGAACTGTTTTTCATGGACATAGAAAGTAGGACCAGAAATAACGGGTTTAAGTTGCAGCTACCTAGACTTCATATACTATAAGTACTAGAAATATCAGAAAAAAACTAATTTGTACAACTGTGGAAGAGTCTACCTGTGGAAGTTGTGGGTTGGATGGAGGGTTTGAAGAAGAGGCATGGGAACCACCTCTCATGGGTAATTTAATTAATCTTCCTATATATTGAAATGGGTTGGGCTCTATAATCTTTCTGATCCCTTTCAACTAAATAATTTTACCATTCTCCTAGGTAAGATTATCTGGAAAATAGATAAGTAGTTAGTACATTAATCATTTAATCTTTCAACACAGAATACCCTCTTCTTCCAATATAAAGCTACTTTATATCAACTGTTCCCTCCAGATGTTGTCCAGATTTATTAGGAATTCAGCTCCCATCATCAACAGCCCTTCATCAAAATACAGAAGGATAGCTGTGACCCAAGTGAAAAGGGGCAAGTTGCCCCACTCCAATCTCTGGAAAATAGCAAGCTAACTTTTAACCAGCAGAAGGTATGTCCCATTCCCCCACTTTATATACTACAGTAAGAGAAGGCAATTTTGCTTCTGAGCAAAACTGAACGTTTTGAAGAAGAGGCAGGAGAAGGCAACCTACCTTTGTTAGCACAAGCCATCCACTGCAGGGGAGTGACATCATAGTTATGCTGTCCAACAGAAAAGGTGAATACTCGTACCTGGAACAAAACAACCAACCAATAAGGAGTATGTCTACCAAAGGGAGTAAATGAATGTATCATTCCCTTACTCTATCCCATACTTAAATGCCTTCATTGTAAACTCTTGTAAATGAAATCTACCAATATGCCCATTCAAATACTAGCAAACTCCTACAACGTGAATAGGACAATGATGTCACATCTATCTGTATGACCACTAGTCAACTTCTTTCCTAAAATATATAAAGACCTGCCATTCATCCTAAAAATGTGAAAAAGCCTTACTGTATCTTAAAGAGATACTGAGAGGGGTCTAGGACAACTTGCCATGGCCAACTCGCCATGGGGCAACTCGTTCCAGGACAATTCAGTGCTGTATAAATAATTTCATTCAGTTATTTTAATTATTGGTGTCAACATTTTTGTTGAAATTATTGTAACTCTTGAATTTCTGGATTGACTATCTTTATTTTATTATTATTGGCCATGGTTCCATTGAAATTAATTTAACTTTTGTATTTGTTGAATTGTCCTGTGGTGCGTTGTCCCACAGTGAGTTGGCTGCAGTGAATTGTTCCATTCCATGCTGAGAGAGCTGCTGAAGGTCAGCAAGGAATGAATCTAACTGAGCATGTATTGGAGTCACTGATAAGGCCTAACTCATGGTAATAAGAATGGTAAAACATTTAGCCTTTTCCAATATCCTGACTATAGCATTCATCAAAGCTCTTTGTTATGATGGTATATGAGTTCTCAGAGCCATGAAGTCAGCCTCTCTGGGTTAGATCCATGCAGGTTAGAAAGGTTTCCCAGGAAAGGATATATGGGTGGCCTCTAATAGTGGATAATGCATCTTTAAGGGAGGGGATGATCCTGCTGATATATAAGAAGGCAGAAGTCTGACTTTTCCTTAACCTCTGTTGTCCATCTGATCCCTAACCAGGTTGTTGAGAAGATTATTGTGTTGCAGCTTCAGAAAACACTGGAGGAAATGGACCCATTTCAGTAGGCTTTCAGGCCTAGACATGGACCAAAACAGCACTGACTGAGCTTGTGAGCAGTACATTTATCCTTGCTTTTCTTGACCTTTCAGCAGCTTTCAGTTTCATCATCACGATTTCCCCTTCTACCAGCTCTGGGTGGTCCAGGGAAAACCATTTTGTATTGTTATTATTAATTTATTGCTGATGAGTTATTCTCACTTTTTTTTTGTTTTCTTGCATTGTTTTCCCTCTCTCTTGTTATATTGATGTTTTTAATTGTATTTGCCTCCCATAGTTCTTTTCGTGAGATGGCAGACATATAATTGAAATAAATAAAAAAATAATCTTAGGCACAAGTGTCTCTAACCAGGTATGCTGAGGAAGCCAACATAGAGAGATTGTTGGGTCTAGTGGTTAAGACACCAAGCTAGAAAGGGGGAGACCGTGAGTTCTAGTCCCACCTTTGCCATGAAAGCCAGCTGGGTGACTTTGAGCCAGTCACTCTCTCTCATCCTAACTCACCTCATGGGGTCATTGTGGGGAAAATAGGAGGAGGAAGGTGTGTTGGATATGTTCACCACCTTGAGTTAATTGTAAAAATACTAAAGACAGGATACAAATATATATATATATACACATACTGTATACATATGCAGGAAATTTTAAAGAGACTATTGTGCATTTCATATTGCTTTGCTAAACTTCTTATGAGAGAATAGTACCTGATAGTGGTATGGTTTGAAGAATACTCATTGCAGTTTATAATCCTCTGTTTAGGAGGATTTTTTTGTTAATCTGAATATACATGACAACCTCTGGGATAGATGTAGGAAAAAAGGATCGAAAATGCAAGAGCATATTGATTTGATTCCCCTGCTCACTAATTGATTTTTTTGGCAGTTTTGTGGCCAAAACTAAATCATATGCAAGATGGCAACTGGCCATGCATTTTCAAGCAGCTGTTACATACCCATATGGATTGATCCAATGAACCAAATATTATTTTATTGAATTTTGATAATATCTATGAAGAAAACAAATGGTTCTAGGCTGTGTTGCTTTGTTTGTTTGTTTGTTTAGAAGATGTATATGGTCGCCCATCTAAAACAATTCTGGGTTGCTTACAACAGCACTGTTGCTGCTTAATGGCTTCTGTAATAGCACTGTTGCTCAGTTTCATATCAAGGAAATAATTAATTTGCTTGGTTGTCTTAATCAGGGCTCCACATTTCCTAAGAGGAAAAACCTATTGTCAAGAAAAATAAATTTGATATATTATGGAAGGACCCACCCCCTTTTATTGAAGGGGGAAAAACCCATAAGTCCCATAATAATACACAAAGTACTCTTGAAATACTGTGCATAAAAAGGAACCTACAGGAATTAGAGGAATTACAAGAAAGGAGGAGAAAAAGAAAGGAAATTCTGCCCTCCAACTTCTCTTATTTCCAAATTCATCCTCCTTTTCTTGGAGAACTCATGACTCCATCATCCCTAGATCAGACTACTCATTTCAAATAGCCAGCTCATTTCAAGTGGGGGTGATTAGTGTGCCCACATCAGTGAGGTGGAAAGGGCAAACTGTGTTTCTCTCTGGTGACCTCCATCTTGTGGAACAGTTTTCCTCTGAGAGATTCAGATGGCACCTCCCCTGGCCTTGTTTCAATAGGGCTAGGGTTTTCTATAGCAATAGCAATAGCACTTAGACTTATATACCACTTTACAGTGCTTTACAGCCCTCTCTAAGCGGTTTACAGAGTCAGCATATTGCCCCCAACAATCTGGGTCCTCATTTTACCGACCTTGGAAGGAGGGAAGGCTGAGTCAACCTTGAGCCTGGTGAGATTCGAACTGCCGAATTGCAGCAGCCGGCAGTCAGCACAAGTAGCCTGCAATACTGCACTCTAACCACTGCGCCACCGTGGCTCTATACAACCTTACAGTATCAATGCTGCAATAATTAGACTGAGTAGCATCCACAATTGCTCTTATTTTTTTTTTTACTTTTGCTTTTATTCTTTATTGTTATGTTTATTATGATTTTATAGTTGTTTACCTGGGGAATATTTTATGCTGATGTTATGTTTGTTTATATTTACTACCCATAATATTTAAGTATACTGTATCAATAAATCTATTTTTTCTCTTCACCCAATCATTACACATCTCCTGCAGAAATTGCAGAGGTAAAGAAAAGTCTCTTGTGCTTCCTCTTCTTCACTGGGAATTATGGATATAGTATTGTCTGGAGGGAATCCCTGTAATTCAGACTTTCAAACGAGAGGCCTTTCTAATCACATTGGATTACAACTTCTATCATCTTCACCTTGCAGAATTTGAGTTCTATAAATTGAACCCTTTCCCTGGAGCCATCTCACACTCCCAATCAATTAAGCAAGCTGAACTGGTTTCTACTTTGGACCTATTAAAATACTGGAGTCCTTCTTTTCTTGCCCTCTCTAAACCATTTCAGGGGATGTTAAATTAATCCTCACTTTCACCTTTTTAATCAACAGGTTTTCACTGTCAATTTCCATACTCAGCTGTATACATGTACTGAAATTAAATTTAGATATTGAAAAACTGAGGATGAATTTCGAAGGAATCATGACAACTGTCCTGCTTCTAATGCCCACTAGGTGTTAATAAGACATATATAAATAAGTTAGAAAAGTGAGGGTTCTTTCTTTCTTTCTTTCTTTCTTTCTTTCTTTCTTTCTTTCTTTCTTTCTTTCTTTCTTTCTTTCTTTCTTTCTTTCTTTCTTTCTTTCTCCTGGCACAGAAGTGACTGGGGACTATTGCTATTTGTAATCAATAACATTTGGATACTTACAAGTTTTCTATTACTCATGCTAAGTGTATCCTCTCCAAAAAATGCAAAAGAGACATAACCCTCTCCTTTATTTCATTGTATGAAGAGGGAGAAAGAATGTGAACGTGAAGAGTAAAAAAAGTTATGTGACTTTGAGTCTAAGCCATTTAAGTCAGGGTTTACCTCACTGCTGGTTTGCTCAGTGTTGTGCCGCACGGGCGCGCGCGCGCTTTGCGCATGCGCAATGCTTAAAAAAAGCTTCTGCACATGCGCAGAAGCAAAAAACAAAATGGCAGCACCTATGGCGCTGCTGAAAGAACCGGTTCGGGGCATGGCAGGTGTGGGTCGCTACCGGTTCTAGCAACCCACGCCGCCACGCTACTAATGGTTCTATAGAACTGGTCCAAACTGGTAGGAACCCACCTCTGATTTAAGTTGAACTTCCATTAACAGGTTAACATTTCACATACAGACTTTGATGGGGTATCTCAAAAATCCAACATATTAACAAAATGCATTCTTTTTCTTGTAGAAACAGGCTCTACAAACTTTCAAAGGAAGTTCTGTCCACTTTTCCTTCTGGCACTTCAAGGTCAGCGCAAGCAATAAAACCAGCACCGGTATGTTAGACGCCCCATTAAAGGAGCAGTGGCTCAGTGCAGGAGCAGACAGGCAGGAAGATCAACTGTCTAAATAGCTGGCATCAAATGAGGCGGATAAAACCCGAGTTAGCTGCTCCTGTCTGTCCCCATGACTGACTCGAAGCAAGTCAGACAGCTGGGTCTTCAATTATTTGGTATTTCTATTGGAATATATCCTATATTCAAGGATCTGATTATATTGGCATTGTTACTGGCTCACACAGAAATCTTCACTGAGAAAGATTATCATTGTATAGGCAGTTGAACAAGACAGGCAATTAATGACTTTACCCGTATTTTCTTCAGGGGAAAAAAAAAATCAAATGTGCATATGGGGCATTCAGAAGAAGAGTATTTAACTTAGCCACTGCAGAGTCATTTTCTTTGTTGTAAAATAGACCCACCAGAGGCAAAGGATGAACATTCAGAACAAGACAAATAGTGGCATGGAATGAGGAGAGGAAGGTGTTCACAAGTTGTTCTTGGATTGTGGCTGATCGCACAGCAGCCAGAGGTTTAGATTGGATTTGGCATTTTTATCTGTCTATCGAATCCCTCCCAAGGACTTGAGATAGGGTGTTGTTATACCTTTAACAGTGTTAAAGGTATAATCACAGGATGTAAGCTATCCCAAGTAAATTTGCATTTTGCAATAATTGATGATTTTGTCAATGCTGATGCTGTTCAAGCGGTGCTCCAGATGTTTTGGGATTGCACCCAAGGTGCCTATTACTACTGATACTATGTTTGCTTTTTTTTGTCACATTCTATTTCTGTTTGCATTTTGTATTTTGTGATTTTTCTCCTGTTCTTTCTCTTCTCTACTGCTGCCATGTCCGCTTTCCTGACTTTTTTTGCCTGTCTTATTGACATTTGTTAAGTCTGGGGTTTTATGAGGCAGGTGCTGTCTGTTTGAATTCTAAAGGCCCAGAGCACTTTAGCTTCTTCATTTTCTATTACTTTTTCTATTTCATGGTCCCACCAGTTCAATTCTGGCTTCCAGGCAAATAGTATTTCTTGCAGATCTTCCAATGGACCATTGTTGCTACTTTGTCATGCCGTTGTTTGTAGGCAGTCTGTGTGATCTTCTTGCAGCAGCTAACCAGGTGGTTCACTGTTTCTTCAGCTTCTTTTCAGAGACAGCATTTGCTGCCTGTTGCTGTCTTCTCAATTCTGGCCTTGTATGCATTTGTTCTTAAGGCCTGATTTTGTGCAGCCAGAATTAGCCCCTCTGTCTCTTTCTTTAACTTTCCTGATCTTCACCATTGCCAGGTCTCCTTATATGTTTTGCCTGAATTTTTTTAATATATTGGCCATATAATATTTTGCTTTGGCACATCTCTTTCTATCCTTCATTTGGTCTTTATTATTATTTTTACTTTGCATACCCTTTCATTTGGATAAAATTTTCTGGTAGAAAACAAAAAAATCTATAGATTTTATTGAATTCCTTTTTCTAGCCCCCAGGCAGAACTGAATTTACGAGCTTAATCATGTTTGTTGAATCTGAAATGTAACTAAATGTGATTGTTATGGTAGAAGAGTAAAACCAATCCTGATTCATTATGTCCCTTGTGGAGACTTCCCCAATCAACTCTGTTAAGCCACAGGTGAAATCCAGAACTTTTCTAAAAAAAAATTCAGGAGATCAGATAGTTAAGAACTTTAACTGTCTATTTTGACTTAGAGGCTATGCGGAAGAGATTCCTTTTTACTGACAGAAAGCTAATAAATGCAGCAATGTGAGATCTTTTTCTGTCTAATAAGCTGATTTAGCATTTTCTAGTAAATATATAAATAGCATTTTTACATATTTAGTGAAGAAAGAATGCATTTGTGTGTCTATATAAAGTGCTTGACTTTCTGTTGCATTCTATCTATTATTCATTATTTAGATTCTTGATTTCAAAGGCTCATATATCTGAAACACAGTGCTGGAGCTGGCAACAAGTTAAAGATCCAGTATACAATTTCTGGCCTCTGAGAATGGAATTAGTAGTGTGGCAATGGCATTACCAGAGAGGATACAGCTGCAATTACACCGTGATTTGGATGTGGATTGTGGAAGGGGAAAGGATTAGATGCTGATATTTTGGTATTCCTGAAGGAATCCCAGTAGGTCTTCCCTTTAGGACCCCTTTGAGAAATAGACCATCTGGATATACTACTCTCCAATCTGATTTTGAACCTGAAGAGACATACAAGTGGCTGTAGTAATATTGGATGCCCACCTGGGGACATAATATAGTCAAGGGCAAGTTCAGATGCAGGCTGAACACTCACCGTCTTGTTGGGTCCATTATACTTCTCAAAAACATCTTGCACTCG
The DNA here is from genome assembly GCA_003457575.1 of Thermophis baileyi. Taxonomy (NCBI): domain Eukaryota; kingdom Metazoa; phylum Chordata; class Lepidosauria; order Squamata; family Dipsadidae; genus Thermophis; species Thermophis baileyi. Next base: position 938,383 of record QLTV01003274.1, read on the forward strand.
GTCTTCTCCTCCATCAGTAAACATCATGATCATCTTATTGCAATTGGCTCTTGTGATGTTGGACTATAAATAAGAAGCAGACATTTTAGCAAGTATAGGAGACAGAGCCAAGTACATTGTTTTTTTCTGGGAGAGATACAATCTAATATACAGTACGTAACTGTATTTGTAAGGGTACTTGATTAAAATAAATTGTTGGTGGGAAACTGGCATTTAACATATACAGTATGGCTTCTTCAAGCAATTTTTTCTGTAACCGAATGTGGTTTGATGTATGCTTCTTCCTAATAAAGTTTTCTTTGCATATTTTTCTTAAATACGGATATTCCCATATACACTTTTGAGTTATAAACATCATTACAATTTTTTAAAAAATGCAGGTTTCAGTGTAGAATTTGAACTCTGCACATTTGTATAAATTTCAGACCCCATAAATTTTACTTGAGACTTTGGACTAATACATTTCCAATCTAAAGAGAAGAACAAACATGCACAAACAGGTTGCTGACTACAGAAATACAGACATACATGCATTAGCACACATATTTTTCCTATACAGAACTCAATTCAATTAAGGTGTATTTTTCAGATTTCTGGATAAGCCAGTGAAAGGAAATGTATGGTTGCAATCTTAGGGGAAGCAGTAAAAGGATATATATTTATTTATATGTGTACTTATGTGTCCCTAGGAGGGCACTTCCTTATAGAGGTTAACAACAGGATATTTGTAATGGGAAAGAGCAGAAGACAATAAATGTCAAGGCTATCAGTTCTACTTCTTTCTGATCCTGGTTGCTGTCCTCTAAGACAGTGGTAGAGAGACATCTGTTTTCTTTAGTTATTCTCCAGGGGTGAAGGTGGTACAGATGAGCAAGGGAGAGGGAGTTGCTGTTGGGACAGAAATTATGTTGTGGCTATTACCGCTCAGCGTTTAATAGAGCTATTCATCTTTATTTTGTCCAACGTCATTATAACCCTTTTGATCCAAGTCTTCTCAGATGGGTCCTGCTAACTTTATAATGAAATGGAAGAGGCAGCTATTTCCAATGAAATTTAAGTACCAGCTGCTGGAGTTTTCATTTATCTAGGGGAAAGCACCCAGCACTGAAACTTTATCCTTGGTTTCAGCCTCTCACATGATCGGGAAAAAGAATAATGAAGGTTCCAGCTCTGTTTGTCATGTAGCCTCTTAAGAATCAAATGTTTCAGGGAACAATTGCAATGAAGGCAGTTCCAGAGATGCCAGGCTGTTGATGGGCAAATATCCTTCAGTTCTAGCATATCAGAAGACAGAGCTAATGTAAGGCAATGGGATACAGACCTGCATTTTAAAAATTTATTGGAAGGAATAAATGTGCCTTGCTTGCATGCAGGAGATACAATTCAGACGTCCTTTTGGCTAATGAACTACTCCTGCTGGTGGCATGATCGAAACAGCAGTGTTTAAGCAATGGCTGCTTGCATTGTTGCTTGTAGTACAGGTAGTTCTCAATTTACAATTATAATTGAGCTCAGAATTACAGTCATAAGTCATGGTAGTCATTAAGCACGTTACCATGTGACCACACCAGATTTTATGACCTTTTTTTACAGCAGTTGTTAAGTGAATGTGATAGTTGTGAAACGAATCTGTTATACCAAATGACAATTTTTGTCAGAAACTAGAAGTAAACTGTGGAAACTGGCAAAAAATGCTCAAAATTGTGTCACATGACTGTGGAATGCTGCAAATAGCTGTAAATGTGAGCCAGTTGCCAGCACCCAAAAATGACCATGGGCCATCAGAATTCCAGAACTGGGTCACTGGTACCTTTTTTTGGGAGGGGGGAGGTTCTTAACTTCAATGGTTGTTAATTGAGGGCTACTTGTATTATGGCCAGAATAACCGTTCTCAATCAATAAACAGGTTTAGTGACTCTGTGTCAGTCATTATCTTGGTCCAACCTGCCTCACAGGGTGGCTAGGTGTAACCCCCCCCCCCCAACCTTCCTCATATGGTTGATAGGTGTGAAAAAGAATCTTGTATTTTATCTTGAGTACTTTGGGAGAGAGATGATCTATATATGGGACAACCAGAGGAATACAAATATATAATGTGCTTACAATGTACTGTGCTTACAAATGGCAATTTTTTTTATTGCATGCAGAATATTTAAAATACAATAAGCTGTCTCTGTTCTGAAAAGATTCCTATGATGCAGGCATCCTGGAACTTGCAGCTAAAAGGGGAAATCATTGTGGCTTTAAGTGACAGGTTCCGCGAGCCTTCACGGTCCTTTAATATATTTTTTTAATCAAAGACTGTGTTTATCTGTATGCTAAGTTAACAGCAGGACAGCAGAATATAGCAAAGGGAGACAATGTTTGTGGAATGTTGTGCTAGGCTGGGTTCTCATGGTAATGAAAGCCGTAGTAAATCTCAAGAGCAAAGCTGCAGTTGGCAAACTAGAAGGTTGCATCTACCTAGGGCAGCGGTTCTCAACCTTCCTAATGCCGCGACCCCCGCCCCACCGCCGCCGCGACCCCCACCCCGCCCCCTCCCCACACGTGCTGCCAGTCACCAAGATGGTGGGCTAGCGCGCGCTTAGGTGACCCCTGTGAAAGGGTCGTTCAACCCCCAAAGGGGTCGCGACCCACAGGTTGAGAACCGCTGACCTAGGGAGACAAAACAAAGGAAGTGAATTGTGGCTGCCATCAAATATTTGACTGTATGGAGAGAATGGGCCACACTGAGTGTTATAACTTGCTGCAGTTCCCTGAAGGAAGAAATCATGGCAAACTTAAGATTAAAAAAAAATGTCAAGAAGCAAATGTCATAAGAGGCATGTGTAAGTAAAAGTGTAGTGCCCTGTCCAGAGTTCTGAAAAGTTTCCAGACAAAATGGACAACCTTGTAATTACAAGTAAACACAATGGATTTCTTTCTTTCCTTGTGGCCTCGGAGCATTATTCCATTTCTATTCTCTTGTTCCAAAGCTGCATGCATGATTTCTTTCCTCATTTTATTATAGCAACAAACCAATTCCACCAGTGAGGTTTTTTTGGCTGAGTAAGACTTGGAGTTCAATTTTCTCAGATTGTTGTCCAATATATATTTATTTAGTGCCTCATCAAGGAAAACTGAACCAACAGAGAAGCTTCTTAGGATAATCCCTTCTACTTTCTAACACAGTAATGATATTATGAGAATCTGAGACACAAACATGAAATTCCAGGAATCCTTCTGCTGCTTAGACTTGTCAAGGTCAAGCTAAAATTACAAATATAGAGATTTTTCATTGTTTCCCCCTTGATAGCAGTTGCTGGAGATAGATTGAGAGGAACCTGCACTTTGGTGCTTTCAGCAAATAGAACATTAAAAATTCTTCATATGACTTTTTATCAAATTTGGCCCTTACTTCTCCAGCTCCATATTTCTTTGCCTCCATCTTATTTGAAATCTGGCATTTTAATGCTTAGCCTTCCACCCTCCCAAGTTTAAACCCTGGACTTACATTTTGCAATTGCTCAAAGGCATATTCAAAGCCAGCCTTATAATCAGTGGTTCCTTGGGCCTCCATTCCTTCTACGTCCTCTTTGAAGACCTTCTTGTTGCGGATATTAGCTTGGACTAAATGTTTGAAGCAGGACACAGGTTGTGCTTTTTGGTTAAACTGAAAGACAGAAAATTATAATCCATTAGACTAGTTAAGGACACCATGCAAAAGCTGGGAATCTGATCAGCTTCCCTCCAACTGGGTTTAGTGAATAACAGAGCCGTAAATGTTTTGAGTAATACCGAGTCATGATAACATACTCAAGTCAGCTGAGACAATCAATTGGGGAGTCAAGGAAGGTCAGAAGAAAATGACTACTACTTTCAGAGACCCACTTCCCTTTAAAATACGATTATATCCTAGTTCAAAATATTGGAACCCTTCCAGTTGATAAACTTTCTGCACCTGTGCTGATCAAGATTCAGCTATAAAGGATGTGCGTATGTAAGAGCAAGAGAGGAAACAGCAAAGGGGCAGCATGTTTCCCCACTACACTTGGAAATGATGATCAACTGCAATATACCAGTCTCAATTGGTAGTGAGTGTATCTTTGAGAGAGATCAAACAGCAGTCAAGATCTATCGCTATTTTTTTTTTCACGAGTGGGCATATAAATACTAAGATTTCAGCCGACTGTAACCTAGGGATAATGGGAATTGTAGTTCTTTTGTAAGGGGAAGGAACACAATGACCTCAAACTGATATTTCCAATTACCACTGCAGCCTGCAATTCACAGGGTTCTCTAGGAGAAAGTATGCCAATTAAAATGCATAACAAGTGCACAGCAGATATGCCCACTGGGGAAGATATTTTATGGTCCTCCCACCCTCTTGTGAAAGGAAGAGTTGCAGATTATAACTCCAATCACACAAGGAAAGACAGTTTGGATAAGGTTGTGTTAAAGAAGCACAGAAAGGACTGACTGAAATAAACATGGTTTCCCCCCCCCCCCACCTCTGCTGGGGGTTACAGCCCTCTTACTGATGGGACCACATTGCATTCAGGTTTCTGTAGGAATAGACTGACATTAAGGAATAACAAAAACCGTCCTTCCTGTTAAGAGTGATTGAGAATTGAATGTATTTGTGGACAGCATAACTGGGATTGCCCAAACATGTTTTTTGCAGGACATTTTAATGCCTTATCACAAGGTCACAGGCTCAGTGAAGTGGGTGCTCTATGATAAATGGTTGCTGGGATAGAGCAGGCTTCTCATGCATAGAGTTTGGCCAGCAGGTGAACTGAAAAAAAAACCCACTCATTTTTGCTTATGGCTTAGTTTGCTGGAAATACAGAACATTAATTTAGAAGGCAGTGATCCAGCAAAAGTAACGAGGCTAGACTTGTTAATTAGGCCAGCCATGTTTCTGCCAGTCAACAGGCACATGATAGGGTTACAGAGAATGATGGGAGTTTTTACTTTCTTTCATGGTGTGCCTTAATTTATTAAAAGAGCAAATTTACAAGACTTTATTGAGGGGGAGAAGAACAAGATTAATCTGAGTCAAATTAAACATTAATTCGGGAAGTTACCCTAAAATACGTAGTAAAAAACTGAAAAGTACTTAGAAGGCAATTCCTCAAGCTTTCTCCCTGTCTTTTACTCTCAGGATCAGGTTTTGGAATAAAAACAGTACACTTGCTATTTGTTCCTGATGTGGCTAGGATTATGACAGTTGGGGATTCAGTAATAAACCAGTAACTCATGGCAGATGGAAAAATTGGCATGCCAACTAATTATAGTTCAGGCTTGCCTCTTGGATGCTCTTATAGAATAGAATAGAATTCTTTATTGGCCAAGTGTGATTGGACACACAAGGAATTTGTCTCCGGTGCATAAGCTCTCAGTGTACATACAAACAATAAGTGATAAATCATGATCATAATCATCGTAAAAATACATTCATCATAAATTATAAGATACAACTTAGTGATAGTCATAGGATACTAAATAAGCATTAGTTAGAATATTAGTTCAACAGAAATCTGGATCTGAACTGATTTTAAAATCATGGCACCACTGACAATTTTCAACCTAGTGCCTTCCATTTAGGTGGGGATGTCATAAGTTTGCTCTTCTCAAGCCAAGGTCTATTCATTTCTTGCTGAAGTGTCAGGGTTTAAGATTATTTGCCTATTTTTATTCCATATTTACTGTTTTTATAAATAACTTAAGGTGGCAAATTGTTGTGGCCTGCCAGCGGCCAGCGGAGCTGGCGGCAGACTCGGACAGTGAGGAGGTTGGGGAGGAACATGGACCAATCCTGGAGTCTGGGGTAGGCTCTGATGAGTGCTCTGCGTCGGAGGCAGAGATGGGACCAGTGCCATCTGACAGTTATCAGCTACCTTCGGAGTCGGAGATAAGTGGGGCAGAAGAACAGCTGGAGCCTGTTCCCGATGTGTGCATGCGCAGAGCTGTCAGGAGAAGGGAACAATTAAGGAACAGAGGTCGACTCGGGAGTAAAGGCACAAGGGGACGCTGAATAGCCCTTCCCATAGGAAATAAATAGGAGCGAAAGGGAAGTGGTGTTTGCAGGAGACAAATAGTTCGTTTATTAGTGTGAAGAGTTGCTTATCTGAGTTGGTGCCTCACAGAGACTCCTTGCCAAGTATTTCCTTGTTCAGCGTTGCGCCTGGAAGCTATCGGCCTGGCAACTCTCCAAGAACTGATAAGGTCTGTGGTTGCAATTCACCCTTGAAAGACTGTTTGGCGGGACTTTGCTGACTGTGAATGCTAGGAATTCACATTAGCCAAATAAAAAGGGGTTTTGTCGGAACAAGGAGTCTGTTTCGTGATTTTGTGATGCCGAGGTCAGAACACAAATACACTTAGTGCTACTCTTTCTCTGTCCTATTTTCCCCACAACAGCAACCCTGCAAAATGAGTTTTGCTGAGAGAGCGCAACTAGGCCAAAGTCACCCAGCCAGCTTTCATGCCTGAAGCAGAACTATAACACACAGTCTCCAGGCCTCTAGTCAGTGGTGGGATTCAAATTTTTTTTACTACCGGTTCTGTGGGCATGGCTTGGTGGGCATGGCTTGGTGGGCATGGCAGAGGAAGGATACTGCAAAATCCCCATTTCCTCCCGATCAGCTGGGACTCGGGAGGCAGAGAATAGATGGGGGTGGGGCCAGTCAGAGGTGGTATTTACCGGTTCTCCGAACAACTCAAAATTTCCACTACCGGTTCTCCGAACTACTCAAAATTTCCGCTACCGGTTCTCCAGAACTGGTCAGAACCTGCTGAATCCCACCTCTGCCTCTAGTCTGGTGCTATAACCAGGCACCATTTAATAATTTAAATTTAAAATCAATTTAAAATCTTAGTCTGTCCTCTGATTGATTATTGCAATTAGAATTGAAACTGAAGTGTAGAAACATACTGAATAAGTTTGTCTTGTCCCAAAAGTCGATCTATCAGAAAATATTATACAGGGGATTTTAAGAACTTTGAAGTCATCTACCATTATATATATAGGATTTCTAGTCAACATAGTTAATGGCAAGGACTTATTGAAATTATAGTTCAAAATGTCTGTTCAACTCTCAGTTACCTATTTGATTTATAGGCGATGCATAATGCTGTCAATAAATATGTCACCTGCTGTCAAGAAGGTACAGATTATACTCCTAAATTGTTTAGAGGTTTTACTTTGTAACAAGGAGTGTTGTTATGGAAACTATTTAAGGAGAAGTAAACTTGATTCAAAGCAATCCACCAGGCCCAGTAGATATAAATAGCAAAGTTTCACTGATATTTTAGATTTTTTTTTGTTTGGGCACATGAAAGATTGTTCCTACAGTGCCAAGAACACACTGCCAGCTTCATTTCACTTCACATGTATACATACTGTACATAGGATCTGTCCCTTTAAGGCTTAAGAGGCAGAAAAATGTTAAAGGACGGAACAATAAACAAACAAATATTAGTGTCAGTGCATGTATAGGATGAGTATTATACAAACCATGCTCCTATTTGTTTTCTGATATTCAACAGGCATGAGGCTACAGAACCATTCTTAGAAAGTGGGATTTTCATCACTGAAGATACCCCTCCTCAGCTGTTCTGGCCACTGGGACCAGTTTAGCTTAAGGACAGGTTAAGTACTTGTCAGTCAGCAAGGGCAAAGGGCATCAAGTCATTCATTTCCTTGTGCTGTTCTACAAGCAACATCTGCTTTCTCCATCTCCCAGTCACTTCCCACCCTTTCTACTGAGAGCATTTCTTGAAGCTGTGACGGTACCATTCCTTCCTATCTTCAGAAGAAAGCTAGTATAAGTGTGACCAGTGGTTCTCAGGCTAGTGACATTATGTCAACACATTCCAGCTGTGACCTTGAAAAGAATAGCCAAAGGTCCATTAACTTGGAAAGAAGGGGGGAGAGTCTAGAATTTAAACTCTGGAACAAATATCCATGCATACATACATACAGTATATACTCTGTGATTGTGAGATAACATAGCAGGCAGATTGTTCTGCTGTAGTGGCTTAATTTTTGTCTGCAATGAAGTATCAGAACTTGGTAAATCATGTCTGAAAGTTTACTGACAATTAAGCCCATTCTAGATGGAGAGTTGGAGAGCCTACAGTTCTGCCAGCCCTTATCGAATAGATAAGGAGGGATGGGAAGCAAGACACCTCCCCCCTCCAAAAAACCCCCGTCTCAAACAACTATAGGGCACTTGGTTTATTCTTCCCTGAGCTGAATTTTTTTTTAAAAGGGAAGGCTTTTCAGTTTGAATGGCTGAGCTCTCTTCCTCTCCCATAAAGCTCCATGTGTTTGCTAGAGAGCTGAATGTCATTCACAGAGATATTTAAGTAGATTTAGGTTGTTCCTTACTTCCTTCAAGCCATAGCAGAGATGAAAGAACACCTCTCCTGTTCCAGAAGCTTTACACTTGCCAGAGGATTAGGAGAACAGGGAATAACAGGTAAAAAGGACCCTCTATTTTTAGATTAGGGACAAGGATGTAACAGGTAGAAAGAGGCTGTTGAACAAGTGGCTGTTATCCTTAGATGTTCCTTTTCATGTATCTATCCAGTTGGAAGCAGCAGCTTGGGAAGACACTTCTAAAAGGAGCTCAGCTTTGCTGAGGCCTCCAATTCCATTCTTGATCCATAACCCACAACGTGTTCCTGCCTGTAAACTAACCTTAATCCAACCCAGGTCCAGGAAAGGGCCCGGCTTCTTTCATGAGCTTCATCCTCTCAGTCAAAGCTTTCCTTTTCCTCATCCTTGTCATACCTGCTGGCTTTGCCCCGTTCCGCCCCCCCACCCCCGCCCCCCTGCAACTTCCACCACAAAGAACCACCTTGTGCAAACAGAACAGCTTGTCAAAGCTGGCACAGAGGAAATGGCAAAAGGAGGATGCAATTTATTTCTTGCAGGTGTGTTTTGTCATTTGCAATCGATCAAAGGCAAAGAACAGTCAGGAGTGTGGGAAAAGGAAAGGTGACAGAAATGGTAAATTGGGCTGCAGGAGCTGCACGAGGCAGAAGCCAAGGCCTCTGACGGGCATCTCCCTCTCCCCCCACCTCGTGTTATACAAGGAAACAAATCAGGCAAATAAAGAGCATGGTTGTTTTCGTAGGGCTGATGTGGCATTTTGGTTTGAGATGCTTTCAGCAACTCGTTTCCTAGAGAAGCTATCGTTTAACTCCTAGAGGCTGCTAAGTGCAAGAGCAGGCAATAAATGCACCACATCAAATCCAGGATAACAGCTTTGATCATTAACTTCTTTTGCTGCTAGAGAAATACTTATCTTGTTCCTGAGTGGTTAGTTCTTTCATCTTCACTTTTCTGTCCCCTGGACTATCATGCCTGCCACTGATATAGTCGAGTTTATATGAGCTAAACAGATTGACTCCAGTATGAATTGTGAACCATCATCTTCTCCAAAATTGTACTACAGGTAGTCCTCGATTTACAACAGTTCGCTCAGTGCCCTTTCGAAGTTACAACAGCAGTGAAAAAAGTGTATGATCATTTTTCACACTGATGACCGTTGCAGCATCCCCATGATCATGTGATTTACATTTGGATGCTTGGCAACTGATTTCCATTGCTGTGTTCTGGAGTTATGTGATCACCTTTTGCGACCTTTTGCGACCTTCTGACAAGCAAAGTCAATGGGGAAACCAGATTCACTTAACAAGCCTGTTACTAATTTAACAACTGCAGTGATTCACTTAACAAATGTGGCAAGACAAGTCATAAAATGGGACAATCTTGCTGAACAAATGTTTCACTTAGCAACATAAATTTTGGGCTCAATTGTGGTCGTAACCCGTGGACTATCTGTATTGTACTATTAACTAATAGGACTGAAAATTAATTGACAAAAACAATAATCTACACTGGTAATGGATTCTCAAGTATTTACAGCATGTGTTGGGGTGCAGTTGTTATTCCAATGTAAATGATCATATATCATTGTATATTATTACTATTGCAGTATTTGACACTCTTTCAGTCAAATGTTCTAGATGAGGATGGACTGGATTGTAGGAAAAATGTGCTGCAAAATCCAGAGAAGCGCAAAATCTAACCAAAAAACTTGTCTAACAGTCTGGATTGTGAAAATTGTCGATCTATTTAAATTCAGATAAGTGAAGCTTTCCAACATCCTTAGAGAGCAAAGATTTCTTGCAAGCTTTCCTTTTCACTATCTTTAGGCATGTACGAATTGCCACAATACACCTGATAGTTCCTTATGGTTAGCTTATAAACCTGTAGACTGTGGGCATACCTATTTGTACTATGTCAGAATAGAGGGATGCTGTTGTGAATTCTAAATACACATTGGTTACCAATAGGTTGTGGTACAATTTAGTGTCATTCAATCTGCTCTTTCCTAAATTGAGCATGTATTTTTATGTAAGAAAGAATATGTGTATTTTTTATAGTTATAGGTATATGCGTGTACCTATATCTATAATGTAATTAAGAGAATCTATACATAATAGAGAAATCCATCAATTATTGCCATGGATGACATTACAATTAAGAACATATTAGATTCTGCATCTTACTTCCTTTGTGTGCACAGCACAAATTGTCATATACTCTCTTGGTCTGCATTCCATTTTTTAAAAAATCTGGACTCAGCATTGCATTACCGAAGATATAAAAGCAAATATAGCCAACTTATTGGTTCATAACAAATCTAGTGTTAAAGACGCTATAGGCTACTACAGATTCCACAATGCATATTAGCATTTATTATCTCTTTAATTAGACTTCCCAATCTAGTCGATGCCAATCTAGTGGATGCCATGTTGGTGGAAAGCTGCCTCTGTCATTGCCCCTTAATTTTCCACCGCAGGCTGGCTACTCACAGAAGCAACATTAACGTAGTCATCATCTGAGAGGGTGTCCAACATATCATAGACTGAGGTCTTCATCAGCTTCAGTGTCAGGCCACTGACGCTGCCACTCCTGTAACAGAAGATAAGGTAGAGCTCATTATGCATCTCTTTCATTAAGAGCATTTCCTCACTTCCAGAAGCATGACATAGCAACATATTTCCTCTACTGTGACCTCATGAGGCGGCCTTCATCTTGCTGCTAACCCATATCTGAGACAGCTTAAGATTGCTTTTAGCTGTTCTAACTTCAAAATGCTTTCCCTCATCAGCAGGCAACAAACTGTAGGAGCTTAACCATGAGTACCTTCTGATGTACTTCAATGCCCATTCTGTCAATCACAATGTCAAGCCACTATGCGTTGGGATCAGCCCCCCAGCACTATGGTCCAGTTTAGGGGTGGGCTTCAAAAATTTTAGCAACGGGTTCTCTGCTCGGTTGCTGGGTGGGCATGGCCATGGTGGGTGTGGCCTAGTTGGCCTCCTGCACCACGGTGTGTGTGGGGGGGTGTTTTTGCCCTCCCGGGCTCTGGAGGCTTTCCTCGAGCCTCCGGGAGGGCGAAAACGACCTCCCCAGGCTCCGGAGGCCCTCTGGAGGCCGGAAACGGGCCCATTTCCGGCCTTCCTGAACTTCCGGTAGGCCCGTTTTTCATCCTCCCCAAGCCTCTGCGCGCGCCCTGCACTTACCTGCATCCAAAACAGGCCGTGTGGGGACTCCTGGGAAGGGAGGGGCAGGGTGGGCAGGGCCAGCCAGGAGTGGGATTTGGGGTGTCTCCGAACTGCACAGAATCTTAGCTAGAGGTTCTCCTGAACCCCTGCGAACCCCCAGCAGCGCACCCCTGGTCCAGTTCATATGTGTGGGCATATTCCTCCCCTCAGGTTTCAGACTGTTTCACCAGTGTCTTTGCTTGACAGAAACATTCTTCTGTCTATACCCAGTAGTTTTTAGCAACAGCATTTAATAATTCTTCATTATACTCAAACCCATCCCAGATTCAAAGCTTTTTTTTAAAAAAAAATTCACCGTAGGCCGTAGTTTAAAAACTAGTTGATTAGGCAGCACATGCCACTAAATGTACTTGGGACCTGAGTAAATAAGTGTAGGATCAAATGTTAAGATTCTTCCACCTTTGTCCTAGGCAGGGCGCTTCTGTCATAGCTGTGAGAATTAATCCTTTGTTGGAAGAGGTGGAAGGTAAAAGGGGAGATTCCTGGGATCAGCAAATCAATATGGATAGACTTGTGGCTTTAAAAGCTTTCCAGCCTTATTGCTGTTTACTTAGGAATAAGTTATGCCAAATTAAATAGGATTGATTTTCCAGCAAAATAGGTTTTAACATATGTGCTGATTGCATCTAACCTTCCTTTCATACATATCTGTGCCTTCAAAATCTTGAAGCAATGTATCCCAGCTCGGCTGCATAGGACTGCAGCCCACTGCTCACTAAACTCCCAAAAGGAATTTAAAGCTGACCTTGAAAGAACCATTAAGGAGGGACTTAGTCAAGGGATTATGCAGTCCAAAGACTGAAGCAAGAACAAAGAAGAAATTTAAAGTAACCCTGCCTTGTTTTTGTTTAGTATAAGATGGGAGAGACAAAAACTTGGTCAGGCCCAGATTCCTCCTAATGCTCTTTGAACACACCTGGGCACTACAAATAGGGTGCAGATTGGTAAGGGAAATAGCAAATTTTAGACAGTTCCAGCCTTGATGAAAGAATGTCCCACTCCTGTCTGCTCACTGCTATCTGTGTAGAGCTTTGGGAGAGGTATATATTGACTGTGAGGGAGGAAAGAGTCACCCTCTTGGTCAGCCAGATCAGCCAAATCCACCCTGGTAACTAATGAGGAGCCGAGGTGGCGCAGTGGTTAGAGTGCAGCACTGCAGGCTACTTCAGCTGACTGCTAGCTGCAGTTCGGCGGTTCAAATCTCACCAGGCTCAAGGTTGACTCAGCCTTCCATCCTTCCGAGGTGGGTAAAATGAGGACCCAGATTGTTGGGGGCAATAGGCTGACTCTGTGAACCGCTTAGAGAGGGCTGTAAAAGCACTGTGAAGCGGTATATAAGTCTAAGTGCTATTGCTAATGTGAGGAGAGCTGTTGCAGTCAGATTGCCCTCATATCCGAAGCACCAGGTATGTTGCAATTCCTTTCCATGATGATCTTATGCTGTGGAGACAGTCCCTCCTGCCCACTGGGCCTCCAAATTCATTTCAAGAATTTTAGCATTTTACTGGGGTCCAAACATTAAGATATAGTCTGAAAACATGACACGTGGAAAATTGTAAGGAAAAATACTCACACATCCACAATGATCACCATGTCTTTTGGAGATGAGGCTCCTTGAATGTACCTGCATTAAGCAAAGAGAGAGCTAAAATGAGAACTTGCATTCAGTAGACTGTGATCTTAGAGAAATGCTGAAGGTATCACTACAGGGCCTGTCTTACTGTTTAGCTGGTAGCGCTTTTAAGAGGGAAGTTTTAGGGTGAGAGAACTCAACCATTTCATTATTAAGAGAATAAGGATATTTTAATGTTCAAGATTCCACAGCATCTTGGGCTGAGCTGGTTCTGCTAAAAAGATGGACAAAGAATAGCATGGATGTTGGCATAATAATTAGGTGTCAGTTCATACAAGCCACATCTATATTTATGGCCAGTACTGAAAGGCTGAAATGTGACTAGACAGTCTTTTAGTTGGGAAATCAGAACAGCTTAAAAGAACAAATGAAAAAAGAAGCTTGTATCCACTTGCTACTTTGATCTACTACCATTTGTACGTCTTCTGGGCACACTTCTAGCTATTTTTGTGTGATCAAAAACTTATAAAAGAGTTTTTTTCCTTTTAAAAAAAAGGAATACAGGCTAATTTTACATCACTTTTGATTCATTTTTTTACTTTATAGTTTTTGGAGTAAAAAGGAAAATCTCTCCTGAGTTGAGCTCCTTCTACATCATTATCTAACCAGATGCTCACCAATCACCTTTTTTATTCATTTTGAGATCTTTAGAATCAGTCACTTCCTCTGCTATCTTGTCTTGTGCCCTCCCACCCAATCATGTCATCTAAAACAATCTCTTTCCCTGCTTTGGATCATATTATTTCAGAATGTTGCATTATTTCCCCCACCCACCCCAAATTACTTCTGGTTCTTCCATTATTAAAATTCAATGATGCATAGCATGCAACTAATAGTAATGCATGGAATCCTACTTTCAACCAAAATATGCAATATTTTGTCAGAACAATAAAAACTGTATTGCAGTGGTACACCATAAGCACTTCCCCTTCAATACCCCTGGAAAAGTTTGTATCACAATACCATTTGTATCACTCTGTCCCTTTTCTACCCTGCAGAAACTGCTACCCACAACATCCTATAACACTAAATGAAACTTTCTGATGCATATTTTAGCCCTTTCATTCATAACCAAGGACTAAAAAGTAAAATCAATCTATTCTTTTATTTATATTCATTTATTTCCAGTCTACTCTTTTATTTCCATTGCTCCATAGCAATTTATTACATCCTCCTCCTTTCTCTCTCAGCTTCACAGCCTTACAATGTAACAGTTTTTCTTTCACTTAATTCATTCGTTAATTCATACTCTTTACCATGAATTATGTCTAAATGTCTAGGCAAGCTAAGCTAATACAGAGGCTAACTTGAGTTTAGAGACCTTGGTAGGTTAAAGGTTTTGGTTCAGGCGCTGGAATTGGTTTTATTCCTTCACCCTCCATTAGCATACATCATATGTGAGCAAATTATTCAAACAAGGAACAATGCCATGCCAGTATCTTCATGATTATGATAAAGGGACACATGATCCTCTTCTTTTTTTATGATGTAAGAGCAGCCAAGAGAATCAACTTTCAAAGAGAACAAAGGAAGATTAAAAGAGAGAGAAAGAACTTTTCTTCATCATCATAATAGAGACCTTGAAGAAAACAATGCTAACTTGCAATGGTTCCAGAGATACAAAATTTACCAAGTTGCATAAACCATGGATTGTTGCACTTCATGTTTAAGAACTGTCATACATGAAGATACAATTTTTAATGAATCTTTATATATTCACACGCACACATGTACACATACACACATTCAGGAATGCAAAAATGCAACAATTGGATTCATTGTCTAGATCAGAGGTGGGGAACGATGGCCCCTTTATGACTTGTGGACTTCCAACTCCCAGAATTCAGCATTCTGAGCCAGCATTCTGGGAGTTGAAGTCCACATGTCATAAAAGGGCCATTTTCCCCAACCCCTGATCTAGAATAGATCAAACAAGCTCTGGAGAGTAAGCCAGTCAGCAATGCTAGATTGCCTCAAGGATGGGGAATGCACTACAGAGTCATGGTGTTCTGCTGCTGTACCTCCTATTAAAGCTTAAATATTGAATTCTATCATGGTTTTTAGTAGTAAAGATTCCACTGACACACATGCATTAAGTTACAATTCTACCTTAAGATTCCTCCTTCCCATATCATTGATTTCAAGGGCCAAACAACTTAAAAATGGTAAGAAGACAATTACTTGACTCTTTGTAAACAATAACAATTATTTTTTAATAATTCCCCTTGTTTTAAAATAATGCATCTTAAACCTTAAGTTAAATATTATGTTTTTCTCTGTAAATTTCAATAAATACCCTTGGTCTGTCTCTCTCTCTCTTTCTCTTCCTCTCTCTCCATAAACTGATTTACAGAGTTAAATTGTGATAAAATGTAGGGAGGGCAGTAGTGATGGATAGACCCCTGTTTTATTTCAGACACATGATATAGTGGGCCAAACTATTATACAGGTAGTCTTCAACCTACGATCACAATTGAGCCCAAAATTTATGTTGCTAAGTGAGAAATTTGTTAGTTTTGCCACATTTTACGACTTTTCTTGCCACATTTGTTAAGTGAATCACTGCAGTTCTTAAATTAGTAACACAGTTGTTAAGTGAATCTGGTTTCCCGAATCCCTTTGCTTGTCAGAAGGTTGCAAAAGAGTCTCACATGACCCTGTGGCACTGCAACCGTCATAAATGTGAATCAGTTGTCAAGCATCTGAATGTAAATCATGTGATGTTGAGGATGCTGCGATGGTCATAAATGTGAAAAATGGTCATAAGTCACTTTTTTCAGTACTGTTGTAACTTCAAACGGTCACTAAATGAACTGTTGCACTACCTGTACATGCAGTCCAATTTTTTTAAACACAGAGCACTGGCTCTTCATGTTATCAGGAGAAGTGTTGGTTTGGGTGATGGCAGGAACTTCTTCAGCACTGATGTACTGAAACACATCTACATCTGCAAGTAGTATGCTTTCTCTACAAAGGTCGATTGAAAAGTGTGAGCTCCAGCATCCTGTATCTCATAAGTCTACTTCACTCATGATACTAAGTCATACTGGTGGTGGGTTCTTTTGGGCTTAGCATGACACTTGATACCATCCATTACAGCTTAATGTACAATCTGAACCATACTGGCATGGCTTGTTTAGCAAAACATGTAACAGTGCTATGCGCAAATACTGCTATAATAGTCTCCAAGAAAGTCACAAACAAGGAATCAAGATGAAATATTTTCCTGTTGTGGCTCCCCATCAATTGTTAATCAAAGTGACACTATTAATAATCAGAAAACCGCTTTCAGCCATCATGATAAGAAGTCTTTGACGTTGGACTCGTATAGAAGTCATGATGGTGTCAACATTTTTGCATCATGATATGATTCACATTATATCACTTGTCCCCATTTGCCCCCCAACTCTGCGAGGGACTCTTATTCTCCCAGGAAATTGCTTAACCCCCTTTAAAACTGTCTAAGCAAGAGTTATTAACCTTAGTATGCCGACTAGGTTTCATATTTGTACAACATGATTAACAACCATACTTTACTCTATAAACCCACTTTTCTTGGCATGTATGATATACCGAACAATGAACCCATTATGGATTTGTGCAATGCTCTAGGCAAAATGTAATTGGCTAATTTGTGGTCACAGGTTGTTCAAACATAGTCATGATATGAATAGGCACAATGCTTCCCTTTGGAGTTAGACTTTTTTTTCCCCCTTCACAGAATATTTACAAATGCAATATTGCCCTGTTTCTCTTTCACTATTTTTTTGAAACTGTTCCCGATCCTTTTGATGGTTCAGGATAATGTAACTTCTGCAAACTGGATCTTTTTGCTCCTCTACTGTGGTACCAGATCATTTACCAGATTATTTAGAAAGCTGCACAGCTAGGACACACCTATGGGGAAATTAACTATTTGCATCCTTCAGGGCAAAACCTGTCCATTGGTTCCTGCAGAGCATCTTTTTCTCACCGATTCCTAGGAATACCAGTCCTCTTATCGTAAGACTGCTCGAAATTAGAAAGTAAAAAGGGTGGCTGGGATTGGGAAAATTAATAGGTCCCCTGCTAAACAAAATCCATAAACATAATGATCAATTAGGGTGAGTATCCACAGACTATTAATTATGCAGCCTGACTTCCCTCCAAAGAACATTACTCCACTGAGCCTCATTGAAAGGACTGCTCCAATTTGCATGTGCGTGCAGACATACTTTTGCAGTCTGCCTGCCTTCCAGTAGTTTTCTTTCTGTTCAGTTCTGTATCGTCTTCCCCAGTTAAACCCCTCCTCTGGGCAATAGGCAGACAGTGCGTGTGAATGCAGCAGAGTGGGGTGACAATCAGGAACATTGGCTCTAGGGGACACATTTTTCCTTTTGATGTTTGCAAGAAACTGACAACCCAAGAATGGATTTTGTAGCTCTTTCACACACACTGGTTCATTCAGCTCATTCCTCTTTTTACAGCTTCCTCATTTTTATGTGACAGGAGACACCCTCTGGAAAGTTGCTCATGAACCGATAAGCAGAGTGCTTGCCTGCCAAGCTGAGTTATTCCCCACTAGAGTGCAAAAATGCGCAAAAAGTATTAAAAAAATCAGTTGCTTCTGCAGAAACCAGACACCTAGAAACCATTGTCTGTCTGTCTGTCTGTCTGTCTGTCTGTCTGTCTGTCTGTCTGTCTGTCTGTCTGTCTGTCT
>QLTV01003274.1:956662-988245 GCA_003457575.1 Thermophis baileyi
CATCATCTCATAATGTGTAATATACCCCATAAGCTACTTTCTTTTCCCAGACCTTCTCCCCCAGTTCCTGATATAATGTATTACAGCTTCTATCATCATACAGTCAATGTGATGCTTATTTGTGGAGAAAACATATATCATCCCATCACAGAAGTTGGTTTCCTTGATTGCATACTTTGAAATGTCAGTGAAATATTTTCAGAAATCCCATAGGCCAGAAGTACCCAACTAGTAATCCCTCAGCATGTAAGAACAATACTTTTTGCTCCTAAGACATTACTTTGGACTACTCTGTATGAAGTATATATCAGAAATATATCATTATAGAAGAGCTATAATTCTTCAAATAGATACACGGAATCATAAAAGCTCACCCAAATCTGCCTGATATCTTCATATCACTGTTTTGTCAATCATTACCAGTTGAGCCAGAGGGTGTCAAGGATGATCATCTTTTAACAATTGAGAAAATTAAATCTACTTTGACAGTACAGAAACCTATGAAGGGAACAGTATAGGTCATGGGAGCATCAAAAACTTCAGGGGGGCGTCTGTGACTACCTGTTTTTATGTCTTGGACACAAGAAAGGGAAATAATTTAGGGGAAAAGAAGGGCTCCACCCTCACAAAGCTACCTGCATATTATCTACTGTTTGGGAGCTATGCTTAGTTTATGTTTTGATAGATGACTAAGAGCGTGCAAAAAGAAAATTGTGGCGCAGAAAGTGCCACTTAGCTCTGCTAAAAATTCATTGTGATGTTAAACTGTAAATAAAGCTAATGTTTCCTCTTATGTCTACATAAAGTCTGATCCTTTCCTCAAAGAAGCTAGAGGGAGATTTGATGGCACGAGCTGGCTCAAACAGGATCAGTCCCAGCATGAATTAATTAGTGCTTAATTACTATCAATTATTCAGCATTACTGGGAATTGCTTGTAAATGGACAGCCTTTGATTGCTAATCCCAATTACTAATGTTATCTAATTGGAAGTGATTATATTTTCTTTGGGGGTGATGCTGAGCTTTATGCCTCATGTGCAGCAAAGAAACACACTGCCTTCTTCTCATGCATTGGGGTATGTTGTGCAAAGGGAAGGAGATGACTCCACTGCAATTTCTCTGCCTTGTCTTCTAGGACCAGAATGTAATCTTGCAGGCTTCTTGAAAGTTCAAGCCCACTTGAAGGGCACTTCACTGTAAACCATCCGGAGTCTTTAGAACTCGAATATATAAACCCCTCTATAAAATAACAAATAGCAGCTAAAGTTCAGAACTGAACTTTCTGAAGTTTTCGAGCATTTCCTAAATTGAAGCATAGCTCCAGTGCTTGTTACTTGGAAGGTCTGCCAGATGGAGAACAGTAACTACGCTCATCTCAGTTATCACACAAAGCACAACCTGAACCATCCATGCAATGCCCATTGACTGTCTTCGCATATTACATGTGTGTTTTATGTTTGTTTTAGCTACACTTTGCTGAGCCTGTCAGAAACAAGCTAAAGTTAGCACTGCAGAAGAGTATGACATCCTCTTGTGGAGCAAATTTCATATTTGTTTTCCTTCAGTTCTAGCTTTGCTCATCACACAGTTCTATAGATCGCTTAGGGTTTGAGTGAGCCACAAACTGACCAGGAATAGGTTAGAAATGAACTTCAATGGCTTACCACTAAGGCTAGTTCAGGACTTCCAGGTCCTAGTCCAATATTTTAACTATTGCCCTGCACTGGTACGTCATGTAACAGATAGTAGCAAGGAAAGTTGTTTTTATCTCTTTGTTCCCATCTAGTGACGAGACTAGACAATCACTTATCTGAAATGGTATAGGTTCTCCTGCTTGAGCAGGGGGCTGGACTAGAAGACCCCCAAGGTCCCTTCCAGCTCCATTCCATTCCATTCCATTCCAGTGGTCATCCAGATGTTTATACCTCAGATATGGTGCCCTGATATTATCGCTTACTGCAAACTCAGCCATAGTTACTGTTTGTGTGATTTCTTTCTCCTTTTAATGGATAGAAGCAGCATATATTGGCCTCTACCATACACTATCTCATGGGTGGGCACCACAAGGGTTTCAGTGTAATTTAATGCAGGCTCCACACTAGTTTTATAAACCACCTGTAGTTTAAATACTGGGAAACACTATCTGTCGCCAGAAAGAAAGGGCGAGAGCAAACACTATCCAAAGGAAGGTAGTTGATTTCTCCATTGCTTCAAACGCTTCCATACGTGGTTGGAGATCTGATAAGAAATCACAATGACTCGTCAGATGACGCTATAGTGAAGCCTTGCTAATTTGAAATTTTAATCTTCCCCTATGTTGTTGTTTTTTTTTAAATCTGGAAATAAGCATTACGTTCTAATGGGCTCGGGTTCCTTTTTGTGCTTAACAATCCGGGCTCTTACTAGAGGGAAGTTGCTGTTTGCCCACCTGTTTGCCTGCTGTAATACTGAGCTAGCTGGGTTAGGCAAGGCAGTCCAAATTTAGTAATCCTTGTAGGCCAGCATCAGTGGTTTTGAAGAAGACGACAGCATGCCACTATGGCAAGCGGAGGCATAAGTAAAAGGGACACATTTAATTCATTTTACTCCCTGAATAAAATAAACCTGGGATGGAAAGGAAGAATGCAGCAATCAGTTACTGGCTGGCATCTGAAAACTCAATTGGCTCCCAGTTCTTTGTGCTTAGCTGTTGCTCATAAAGAGCTTGTGTTGGTTTTCTGGCAATTTTCTGAAGGGGAAAAAAAAAAAAAGCTCTATCCTGTTAGCATTCCAATTTCCCAAAAGATCTAAAATGGTTAGAACAGCCTGGAGCAATACTGAGTAGGCTGTAAATTGAAGTCAAAAGGGTTTAGTGGTAGAAAAGCTGGTTGTCTGAAATCCCCCTTTACTCGCTCCATATATTTTAACTGGAAGCCATCGCAATGGTCATCTGAACTCTCAGTGTGAGGAATCAACTTTTCTCTGGTGCCTGGGGAAGATAAAAACAGATTTAAAAAAACCAATTTCATCAGAAAGCAGCAAGCTTTATTATGTTTTCTTGTATGGGTACTATGCTTCAGGGAAAAGAAAGCTATTTCTAAATTATTTATTGCAGAGAAAGCTGTGTTAAACCAAACCAACCTCACAAAACTGATCTGACTGAATTAAGCTTGTTCACATTAGCTCAGCCCTTAAATCAGTTTAATCTACCTGAGTTGTCCCCAGTTCAGTTCAAGCAATCATCTTGCATGACGGCTCTCTTCTCATTATTTTTGTTGCACAGCTTCTCCTTCTGGTTATCTCAACCATGGTCGTGCGAGAACCTTTATAAAGCCCTATGAACCACTGTTGCTTCAAACACCCAACTAGTAAACCTTCTGTAGAATACATTTGGACTGCTATTGCCAATCTGAATCTGTCTTAACCGCCTTATAGAGGTAAGCTCCTTCCTTGAAAATATTAAAGTGATAGGAAGAAAAGACAGATCCTGATGAAAGTTAAACAAACCAGATCTCATCCTATGCCAAGAGGGAAGAATGAGATTCAAGCATATGATGGAAGAGAGAGAGATCAGTGTACTATGCAACATACTACAGAGAAATGCTCATTTGCAAGAAAGGGAAAGCAGTGGAAACTATTGGAAGGTGATTTATCCTTCCATTAAAGTCCTTCTTCCTCATCTAAGCCCCCTCTTTGAACAAAATGTCCCATTTGGGAGACAGCTAGTCCTATAACAGCAGAGGTAGTCTTCAATGACATATTATTTCTCTTCTTGAATGAAAAAAAAATATGCAAAAATACTATCCATTTTTTTCCTTTTCTTGGAAAAAAACAGTTATTGGAGTGAAGGAGAGAAAGAGGGAGAGACAATGGCAATGAGGGGAATTTTCCAATAGAGAAAATAAAGAGAATAAAGGCAATTGGCTTATTCCACAATGGGAATGGAGTGGTCAGGGGAATTTCAAGTGCTGTCCCAGAGGAATTCAGCTATACGCTACAACATTTGCTTCTTTCAGAACAGAGAAGATTCTCCTTTGCTGGCAACCAGTTCCCTCACTTAGTAAGCTCTCTGCAAAAAGACCTAATATTACTTTTCTCTCTAATCCATCCCTTTAATCCACAAGTGAGGAAAGTTAATAATGAATATGCAGCAATTGTCAACAATTAACTGGAATGTTGCGGTCATTAATTTTTTGCCAAAGAAAATCCAATCATTTAGAGTGCACACTGCCACTCAGCCCTATTTGTCAAGAGGTGACACAGCATGGCTGTAAGTATAATTGCCCATCTGGCCAGCTAATATTTGAGGAGGAAAAAAGCCCCCACAAGTGAATGTACAGTAGCGAGAAAACCCATCAACACCTGCCGATTAGTTTTCTGCATCTTGTTGGCGTCACTTATCATTGAATACATATTACCTGTGCTTTGCATGGGCCAACATCTAGGTAAAATTAATTAATTAATTTAATCAATCTCTATAGCCACCCATCTCAAACAAGTGTCTCTGGGTGGAAAACAATCATAAAAATTAAAAGCAGTTACAACATAGTACAAAATGAAATAAAGACCCAGATAGAAAGCCAGGTCTTGAACGCCTTAAGAGCGGCTAACAGGCTCAGGGTCATCCTCAACTCTGAAGGGAGAATGTTCCAGAGGGCTATACCAGAGAAGACATATCTCCTAGATCAGGGGTCACCAACCTCAGGGACCACTAAATTCATAATTTTAAATCCTGCGGACCACTAATATGATCTGCCTAATGACTGGCTGGGTGGGCGTGGCTAGGTGGTCATGTGACTGGGTGGGCATGGCCAATTCGTCACTCACGTCGAGGGGCACCTCGCCGGCCTCTACTCGCCCCTCCCCTCCCAGCCACTCTTTGCCTCCCCGCCCGGCCTCCTTAGGGCCCCAACAGGAAGCAGTTGTTGGAGCTAAGCAGCCACCACGAGAAAGAGTTGGCAAAACAGCTCAGTTCAAATTGGATCTGACCGAGAAGGAGGCTCAGTAGAAGCACCTCACTGAGGACTACAAGCATAGGCTTTCCAAGCAGAGGGAAGACCTGCGGGAGTGCAAGGCCAGATACTGGCGCCTGGAGGCTCAGTGGGCTGAGATGGTCAGCCAGTTTCAGGCCATGATGCAGTCCCACTGGAACAAGATCCTCTGGCTCTTTGCCACCAGCGGCACTTCCCTCCAGCCTTCGCCCAAAGCCCCGGCACCAGAGGCTGAAGTGGGAATTTCTGCCCCCCTCCGACCCGCACGTACCTTGCCAATGGGAGTGTTTCTCTCCGCCCCCTTTTCCTGAGGCCGAAGCAGACCCCAAGTCAGAATTTCTGTCCCCCTCTGACCCACAAAAAAAGACCCCGAAGGGGGAGACTCTCTGCAGCAACACAAACGTTCATTGCACGTATCCATCCCAGGGGCCGTACTTTGAGGACCCCTGATTTAATGCAATATAAAAAATGCAAATAATTTTTCTGCGGACTACCAAAATTTTCTCATGGACCACCAGTGGTCCACGGACCACCAGTTGGTGACCGCTGTCCTAGACCCCAAGACACTGACCAGCTGACACTCCTTAGCTGATGGAACCCATAGCCTGTCCAACTTGCCAGACCAAATTGGACATGTAGAAAGCACTTAATGAAGACAATCCTCAGGTAATCTGATTCCAAAGCCATGAAAAGTTTTAAAGGTGACAACTAGCATCTTGAATTGCACCCAGAAACACACAAGTAACCAATGCAATTCATGCAGTAGTGGTGTTACATATGTCAAATATCTAATACCATCCACTACCTGTGCAGTCACATTTTGCACCAGTTGAAGCTTCTGAATGTTTTTCAAGGGCAGCCCTATTATCGCACATTGCGATAATCCAAACAAGAGGTCATGACTGACTGTGAGCAGAGACTCTTGGTCCAGGAATGAGTGCAACTGGTGCATAACCCAAAGTTTACAAAGGCTCTCCTAGCTATGGCTGTCACCTAATCTTCTAGCAGGAGCCATGAGTCCAGAAAGACACCAAGATTATGCAGGAGGCCCAAATACTTTATCCAGGCCCCTATTGCCTCTAGGCACTGGGACAGGATATCCATGGTATCACTCAGGCGGCTCAGGATGAAAACATAAAACTGGATATCAACAACACATTTATGACATCTCACACCAACTATCAGATGATCCCACTCAGAAGTTTCAAGTAGATGTTGAACAGGAGAGGAGAGAGAACCAAACCCTAAGGCACCCCACAAAATAAGGGCTGTAGGCTGGAACTTTGCCTCCTATCAACACCAACTGGAACTGATCCCAGAGGAAGGATACAGTACTATCCAAACTGCCGAAGCCACTCCAGACAGATACCATGATTGATGGCATCGAAGGATGCAGAGAGGTGGAGAAGAGCAAGGACAATTCCACTCTCTCCAGTGGTCAATGTGGTTTCAGTCCCATAACCCAGCCTGAACCCTGACTGAAAGGTCATCCAGGATTTTTTGAAGCTGCCATGCAACCACAATCCTTCTTACAAAGGAAAGGTTGCAGACTGGATAAAAATTGTCCAGCAATGACCCCTTGAGGACCAACTATTAACAGTAAAGGAACCAACAGTCAAAGCTATATCATAGACTAGCTTCAAGTAGAGTAGCAATGAAAGGTTTGGAAAAAATGTTCAGATGCAGAGATATATCCATACCCACAAAGATCAGAATCATGCAGGCAATGTTTTTCCCCCTGTAATATTGCGTGGAAGTAAAAGCTGGACTATGAAGAAGCAGAATAGAAAGAGTATTGATGCTTTTGAACTTTGGTATGGGAGAAGACTCCTGAGAATACCATGGACAACTGAGAAAATAAACAAATGAATCATAGAAAACTCAGCCCAGAATTCTTCCTCAAGGCACAAATGACCAGATTCAAATTTCATATTTTGACATATTATGCAAAGGCCTAGAAAGGAAAAGGTTGTAATGCTGGCAAAGGTGAAAGGAAAAAGGACATCCAGCATGGTGGAAGAACTCTTTTGTTGAAAGACCCGAAGAGCCAGGTTGGGGACAGATCACTGTGGAGAAAATCCATTTGTCTGGTCATTAAGAATCAACACCAAATTGATGGCACATCATCATTAAATAAATATGCTTTAAAATAATTGATCATCAACCTGGCCAGGGAAGAGGTGATCCTGGATTTACTTTTAAGCAGAACCTACCATGCATCTTATTATCAACTGCTAGAGAACATGAAATCATGGGAGGTCTAGGACAATTCACTGTGGCCAACTCACCACAGCCAACTTGCCATGACCAACTTGTCATGGGACAACTTGCTGCAGGAAAAAAGTTACATAGTATCGAAGAAATGATGGAATAGGACAATTAAAGGATGCAAAAGGAGGGACAAAATGAAATGTGAATGACAAAAATTAAAATTATTTTAAAATTATTTTAAATAATTAAATAAAATTGTTGACTTGTCCCGTGGCAAGTTGGCCATCGTGAGTTGGCCACGGCAAGTTGGCTGTGGTGAGTTGTCCCATTCTGATCATGGGAACCTACTCTTAACTCAGATTATATGTCTGGACCTTCCAGCGGAATTCATTGACTCCTAGGAAAAAGCATGCTATATGTAATGCACCCATTATAACTCTTTTTATGTTCTAGAATCTAAATCTTAAAATATCTTTATTGTTATCATATCAGGAAGGCCTTGAAAATGAAATCTGCATTATGCTATCTTTGCCAAGACTCTTCTACAAAACCTTTAGGGAATTGTTGCTCCATACATTATTATTTGATTTTTCCCCATTTAAAAATGGATGTATAATATGACCACACTATAGACCACAGTGAAAGTATAGGTTTGAAGATATTTATTTATAGCTCTTTAGTGTCAGCCTTTTCAAAGCACTGTTTGAAGCATTTCCTTAAAAGTAAGCAGCTTAGGAAAAAGAAATAAACCTAGAGTGAAAATTGAATGGAAGGATGTCAGCCTGCACTCTTTAGCCTACCCTAAAGATTCATTTCTTGCAATTTCCTTATGTAGCAATTTCCTTATGTCTCCTCTCTAACAGAGACTTTTGCCCATCATGGATAGTTATGGTCAATCTAGTTTTGTAATGTTAAGATAAATGCATGACCTACCTGTAACTCTCTCTTGTAAGGGTCAATTTATATTTTGAGTAAAATAGAAAGAATTTGCTTCTTTCATAATACTTTGGACATTTGGATCTGGATAGCTGAAGGTGTCATGAGCTTAGATGATCAAAGACATAGTTTACTATCTTAATTCAAAATGATGATAAACGGAAGCCTCTTTGTTCATATTTAAGTAATTTCAGGTTGACATCTTTGGAAGTTGAACTGGATATGAACCCATTAAGGACTATTATGAGGTCAAAATGGAAAGAGGCTAAGTTTTTGTGAAAATCTCCTTCAGTCCACTACTCAAAACATGTCTCACTGTTGGTATGGAGGAGATTCTTCTTAAAGTCTGTGTCTGATGCCTTGACTATTAGCTCCCTTACCTTGTAGCTAAAATAATTCACCTTCAGAATGAAGCAACTCAGACCAGCAATACCAGCCAAAAAAGGCTTGAGCTATTTTGCATGCATATAGCAGCTCTGCATGGTTTGGAGAAGGCCTGAAGTTTAAAGGATAGAACTCAAAGAAACTTTGGCTGTTGATACAAAGAAAGGCTATTGGTCCCTCCCCCCCCCAAAAAAAAAGTTATGGAGGATGTGGTTTGAGAGGAAGCCCTTCCCAGTCCAGTGAGAACAGCTGGGTGGGCTGGTTATGATATTGTTCTGGGAATCTGGCTGGGCCCAGAAAGTGTGTGTGGAGGGGTGTTCCTCTCTCAGAAATATCCCAGCTGGATTTTGGGTGTGGCATCAACTGAGATCTCAGGACAGTGGTGTGGCAATTGTCATCTGAGAATCTCTTAAGGTTTTTTATGGGTGCTGCTCCACAGGTTGCTGGATGTAAGATCCTATTCATTAAGTTGAGGTCTTGGGATCAGTTGAGATTGTTGCTATTGTACTAGCTTCTCTGCTGCATAACAACGTCCCTACCTGAGCTGCTTGATTCTTTCTGGATTGGTGGATGTTGGCCTTTCTGGGTAAAGCAGACAGAAAACATGGCTAGATAAATTAAGTTTACTTTATTGTAAGGCTACAATAATAGACTCTTGAAAGTACAGACTTTCTGCCCTCCACTTTTAACCAGTTGCTCCAGAGTCACTGGTTAGTCTTTCTTCATTTCTTTCTGTGACCATTAAGTGACTGCAGGCTCCTGACCCTCTTATCAGATTGTTTCCTAGGCAGTACATCTTCTCCCAGTTCTTCAATTTCTTCAATAGGAGCCATGGTGGCATAGTGGTTAGAGTGCAGTACTGCAGGCTACTTCTGCTGATCACCAGCTGCCAGCAGTTTGGCAGATCGAATCTCACCAGGCTCAAGGTTGACTCAGCCTTCCATCCTTCCGAGGTCGGTAAAAATGAGGACCCAGATTGTTGGGGGCAATATGCTGACTCTGTAAACCGCTTAGAGAGGGCTGTAAAGCACTATGAAGCGGTATATAAGTCTAAGTGCTATTGCTATAGTGGTTAGGATGCAGTATTGCAGGCAAACTCTGCCCACAGCCTGGAGTTCAATCCTGACTGGCCCAAGGTTGACTCAGCCTTCCATCCTTTCGAGGTCATAAAGTGAGGACCCAGATTATGGGTAATATGCTGACTCTATAAACCGCTTAGACTAGAGAGTGCTGTAAAGCAATATGAAGTAGTATATAAGTTTAAGTGCTGTTGCTTTTGCCATGCATTCCATTACAGTGGTGGAGTTCTCCAGACTTATGGTCTTAGGGGATTTCAATCTACCTTCCCTGGGAATGGATTTGGAGTTAGCTCAGGAGTTCTTGGCTACTATGACAGCCATGGCAGAGTCTTGTCCTGTTATCTGGGAGTAGTTTGAACCTATTGGGCCTGAGGAAGTGGACAGGCTTCTTATGACTATGAGCCTGGCCAAGACCCATGCATCTTCTGGCTAACAAAAACTACCAGGAAGATATCATGTGAGTGGGCTCTAGCAGTGATAAATACTTCCATGAGTGAGGGAGTTTTTCTCCACCCCTTAAAGAGGTGCTGATCTGTCCCTTCTTCAAGAAACCATTGCCGGATTCCACAATAGTGGAAATTTTTGTCCAGTATATAACCTCCCTTTTTTGAGGAGAAGGCAATTGAGAAGCTGGTCACACAGCAGCTTCAGATGATTCAGGAGGAAGCAGATTATATGGCTCACTTTCAGTCAGGCCTGGATATGCAAAAGAAATAGTATTTGTTGCACTTTTGAGTGACCTCTGGTGGGAGTGGGATAGAGGTTCTGCATCCATCCTCACCCTGCTTGACCTCTCAATGGCCTTCAATGCCATCGACTATGGTATCCTTCTGGATCAGCTCCAGGGATTGGGGGTGGGTGGCACGGTATTATGCTGGCTCTCTTTCTTTCTCTCATTCTTTCATCCATTTCCAGATGGCAATAATTGGAGAGGAGAGATTTCCACCTTCAGTCCCTATACTGCAGGATTTTAAGGGGGTTCAGTGCTCCCCCTTTTCCTATTTAACATCTCCATGAAACCATTGGTTGAAATCATCTGTTCTGTATATTCTGCCCCTGGCAATTTAAGCAGTGTTGTTGATGTCCTATCCTAGTACTTGGAGGCTCTGGGGACTTGGATGTGGACAACAGGCTTCCGCTGAACCCTGTCAAGAGTGAGTGATCTTGGGTTTTGGGTCCCCGAGATCAGAGGTGATACCATTTTTGGACTGAATGGGATCGAACTGCCCCAAACAGAGCCAGTGTGCAACTTGGAGGGGGGGGTTCTCCTACATTCACAACTCCTGCTTGACCAGCAGGTGGATGTGGGTGGCCAGAAGACTTTTGCACAGCTTTATGTTATGTGCCAGTCTGCCCACTCCTGGACCAAAACGCTCTGCTGAGTCATACATGGCCTAGTTACCTCCTGAATGGACTGCTGTAATGTAGTCTGCATAGGGCTACACTTGAAGAGTTTCCGTGAGCTTCAGCAGGTGCAAAATGCAGTGATGCAGGCAGTTATGTGTGCCGCTAGAATAGTACATGTCACACCTCTGCTCTATGAGCTGTACAGTTGCCAGTTTTCTTTTGGGTCCAATCCAAGGTGCTGATTTTGACCTTTAAAGCCCTTCATGGCCTAGGGATGGATTATTTGAGGGACTACCTCTACCCAATTACATTTGCCCATTTGCCCAAGAGCCGAGGTGGCGCAGTGGTTAGAGTGCAGTACTGCAGGCTACTTCAGCTGACTGTTCAGCAGTTCAGCGGTTCAAATCTCACCGGCTCAAGGTTGACTCAGCCTTCCATCCTTCTGAGGTGGGTAAAATGAGGACCCAGATTGTTGGGGGCAATATGCTGACTCTGTGAACCGCTTAGAGAGTGCTGTAAAGCACTGTAAAGCGGCATATAAGTCTAAGTGCTATTGCTATTGCTATCCCATCAGGGCTGGCAGAAGAGGTATGCTGCCAGTCCCATCTGTGAAAAAACTTCAACTGGTGGGACCCAAAAGGTGGGCCTTTTCTGCCATGGAACCCACCTTGTGGAACATCATCTTGCCCCCAATCCCCCCCAGGTGAGATTGGTTCCATCCTTGACATCCTTCCAAAGGCCCCTTAAAACCCAGCGGTGTCAGCAGGTCTGGAGATCTCAAGGCCACAATAAGTTGATGAAACGATTGCATTGTTTTTAACATCAATTCACTATGGTTAATAAAAAATATTGCTGATGCTTTTTTTAATGTAGTTTTTAAAATTTGGATATTATTGTTTTTATTGCAAGCTAGCTAGAGTCACTTTATTGTGAGAGGGGTGCAGGGGTGGGTTCCTCCCGGTACGGACTGGATCGCCCGAACCGTTAGCGACCCGCTGGTGACGTCACAGATCCAGTTCGGTCGGTGCCGGTCCGTGGGCGCCGCCATCTTTTTTTGTGAATTTTTTTACTGTTTGGAAGGTTTTTCCTGTTCTGCTGCTTGAAAAAGGGCCCTCCCGCCCACCCCTGGGTTTATACTGACCTTTATTCCTTCGCCCGAAGCACAGCTGATCAGCTCCTCAGCTGTGTTTTGGGCTGATTGCAGCTACTGAGCATGTGCGGAAGCAAAATTGCACGCGAGAACGTCGCGATGCGAACTGGTGGGGAAGGTAAGTGGAACTCACCCCTGGAGGGGTGGCTATATAAATGTCAAAAATGAAGAAACAAATACATGGAATACTTTACTGTTCTTTCTTTTTGCTATCCAGCCAGGACTTCCTGCTCAACATGTCTGTCCGCTTCCTATTTTTGCAGGCTACTAATGCTTGTTTGAACAAGAAATGCAGTCTCTCAGGTGAGAGAAAAAGGAGATAGTACAAGGAGCACCAATCATCTCTTGGTGCTCCTTGTACAAACAGGCCTTTTTAGACACAGGCAAAATGAAGTGTCGAAAAGGAGGCTGTTTACCTTCCATTTGCAAGGCAAAGGCACTATAATTTCCTTTCTGCGTCTGTGTGTGTACTATGTCTGTAGGAGGCCGGTCCTCTTCCCCCAATTTATAAAAGCTTCAAAATAGATAAGAGGAAAATTAAATCCGAAGCACTCTGCACTTGCCCAGGCAATAATTAGCATTGCCAAACCAGCGCCTTTACCTGGGCTAATCCTAACGGATTCAATCACACTTAGAACTTGCTGTGTGGCTAAATTGATGATTGCAGCTTTCACTGAAATACAATCTGTCACCATGCAAGGTATTTCTCTCTCTGTCCTTCTAGCTCCGTCTTAGAGAAGCGTTTGCTTTTCTGTTTTTCTCTCCCTGCCACCGCCTAAGGTGGAAAGCCCCAATCCGAGCTGCCTGCAAAATAAGACAAAATTTACAATTGCAACTTTCTTGGGAAGGGCGGAGCATTCCTGCCTCTTTATCTGTATCTAAGGTTATCATCTCTCCATCTCTCCTGCCTTGGCTCCTTCTTTTCTCCCGAGACAGAACGGGAGGGAGGGGAAGAAGTCGAAGCAGATGAGAGCTGCAGCTCGGATGCTCCTGTCTGTGTTATTGTATCCATTTTCCAATGGCAACGATGTGTGAAATGAAAATTGGACAGAGCTGGCTGCTCACAGACCTGGAATTTCATACAGACTAGTGGAGGGAAGGAGGGAGCAGAGAGACAGAGAGATGTCGGGGGGGGGGGGAGAGGCTTCTGGATGGCTGCACGCACCCATGGCCTGAGTAAGCCCTACTTCAGTTTAATAGACCCTTGGAGTGGAAGTACCGGGCTCATTTACATTTCATTACTCCAAATGCTCTGCTAGCTCAAGATATTTGAGAGCATTTACAGAAGCAGAAAAGTTGAAGAGAAACCCAGAAGGGTTGTGGATTCCCTCCCTTCTCTAATTCCTTTTGCTACATTCTAGCAGCCATTTTATAAGCATCTCCTTATAGGAAATGCTGCCCTGCGTGACACAGATTTTCTCTCATGTGTGATCTATTCCTTGCCATTTTTACTGCCACAAAGGCTTTTCTTTCTATAAAGACTGGGGTAGAACATGGTGTGTATGTGTATGTGTTTGTGCGTATGTGCCACTGTGTGCCATTGCAATAATGTTCTGCAGAAATAGGTTATAATACAATAACAGAATAAATAACAGAATAACAGAGTTGGAAGTGACTTTGGAGGTCTTCTAGTCCAACCCCCTGCACAAGCAGGAGTCCTATACCATTCCAGACAAGTGGCTGTCCATTCTCTTCTTAAAAGTTTCCAGTGATGGAGCACCCACAACTTCTGAAGGCAAGCCGTTCCACTGGTTAATTGTTCTAACTGTTAGGAAATTTCTCTTTAGTTCTAGGTTGCTTCTCTCCTTGATTAGTTTCAATCCATTGTTTCTTGTCTTGCCTTCTGGTGTTTTGGAAAATAGGTTGACCTCCTCTTCTTTGTGGCAGCCTCTCAAATACTGGAGCACTGCTCCTGTCACCCCTAGTCCTTCTTTTCACTAGACTAGACAACTCCAATTCCTGCAAGTCTATGGAGATTCTCAGTCATCCAGATCATGGTTGTCCCAAAGGTGAAGAAGCTTATTGGAAGAGAAGCAAAACGTCTTTAAAGAAAAACCAGAAAGTCCAGTTGCCTCTTGAAGAAGCACCTTTGGGCCAATTCCTGCAACCATTTTTCGTATGTTTTAACCTCCAGCCCTCTAATCATATTTGTTGCTCTTTTCTGCACTCTTTCCAGAGTCTCTACATCTTTTTTATAATATGGTGACCAAAACTGGATATAGTATTCTAAGTGTTCTTCCCACTTTTTCTCTTCTCTCTTACCAAACCCACAAAAGAAATGAAATGGAAAAAAATATTCTGACCAGAATCTCTTGGTTGCTCCTGATAATGATCTGCAAAAGTATGACTAAATATTCTTTTAGTAGTCTGTAAAATCAGAAATGGTAATTTAAGAAATTACAATATCCTCATTTCATTTTTTTCCTTTACATGAGAGAACTAGGTAATCAAACCAGGAAAGTTCATGTGATGTCCAATATTGGTAAGTTAAGTAAAGTGAGATAACCTAGGATATATAGCAACTTTAAAGCTGTCTTATCATCATGGAGTTTTAGACATACTTAAACCTGATTTTAAAGACAATATGGAGGTATGCCTACTTGCTTTGGTCACCTGGATTTAAAGGAGAAATGGAGCTGGATTTACTAGCATAGTACTTGATGACATTGTGGCATATTAGGTTAGGATTTCTGATTAAATGTAACATCCAAAGATGGCCAAGGACTCCTGAAGATATCACAGGGTTTATTTACAACTATGCTTAGGTACTGTATAAAAAAACAAGTGAAACTCACAGGAGACCAACTTGAACCAAAATTCTAGTGCATGTCTGATATTCAGAAACACAAACAATGAAATGATGGAGATACTATCTCCACAGTTCAAAGACAAAGTAACTGGAGAAATTGTCCCTGAGATCTTGTTCAATTATTTTCTTTGGAACTTTGGTATTCATAGAAAGGTGTCAAAAGAGGGTAGATGGGATGCAAAGTCAAAGAACATACAAAAGAACTAGGACTTGTATTGCAAAACTGCATCTTCCATCATGCCATTTTTTAATCTCCCTCCCATGGATATTATTTTTGACACGTTGTTTTAAAGATCCATTCAGTCAATTGTTTGCTTGCCCGGCATATAAATGAATGTCTATTATTCATTTAAGGTACAGGATCCAGACCCACAAGAAGTATTTTATTATGAAGTAAATATTCTATCTTTCTAGTAATCAAACTTCAGTACTGTATATTGTTGCTGGGAAAATGCAACCTAACTTCCTCAATCTATTACTTTTAACTCCAATGCAAGTGCTGTGGTTAAAGGAAATTGCCACAAAGATAAACTCTACATTATTTCAAAAGTATAGAAGAGCTACAGCATTTAAAAAAAAAAAAAAAAAAACACCTGGAATCACTATTTTGGGTCCATCTTAAATTAAAGAAGGAATTAGAAATGATTGTAAAAAAAAAAAATCTAAACTAAGCATGGGGACCTAATATAATTCAAGATCTTAATTTGTGTGGGTAGTTTTATTTTCTCCATGCCTATAATTTAAACTGGCCAAAAAGTGCTTCATTCAAAAAACAACAACATTTGAATCATTTCTGGAAATAAAATCCTCAAGCAGCCCTCCTCCCAATCTAGACCAGGGCTATAATGAGAAATAATATATTAAACCACCACATTTCCCTTGCTCCTGGGACCTCTTCTGGTTTGGGTCATATACAGCTTTTGCTAATATCTACGATGTAATCTAATTCTTCTGCAATACATGAGCTTCATTTAGAGACTTTTCCTCTTTCTGTTCTCTCCCTTTTAAACCTATCTCCAGTATCTCAGCACACCTCCTGATTTGCTGATTGAAGAAGGAAAATAGAATAGCAAATCACACAGACAGTCCATGACAGTCCCTGAGTATGGATAGGCTTTCAACTATGTTATGTTACTACCATTAGGGGGGCAGCTGTTGCTCATCTCGATAAAGCCTGAAACTGTATATTGCTTGATTTAAGTATTTGGGGGGAAAAAAGTTAGTGTTAAATCTAGGCATGTCTCAACTCCACCTATAGAATGCCAGAGAAAGTAGATTGCCAGAGATTAAAGTATAACGATAATAAATAAACACTTCAATTTTGAGCTGGCCCATTGCTCTGAATTTTATTGCCAAGTTGTTTTATTCTTTCTCAAACATGCAGCATAGTTAATACCTACTCCACTATGCTCCCCTACTTACCAAGGCCTTCTTCGGACATCATACAGGTCAATCTTATTGGGGGCTCTCCATGGGGAGGCTACAATGAGAAGAAGCAGTGAGAACTATAATGATTTTTGAGCTACCAAATGTGTTGATATGAGGGAACTTGAGGAGAGAAAGGGCGAGAGAGCAAAGCTGACATGGAAAGATTTCTCTGCCAGGAGTGGTATTAAGCAACAAGAACACTGGAATATGTGAAACTGGGAGGAAAAGCAGCTGTAACTTTGTGTTATTCAAATACCTATTATTGTCACAATGCACTGGCCCTGAAAGAAATGTGTCTAAAGCCCATATTAATCTGAAGTGTTTGAAGGGTTGTTGTTGTTTTTCAAACACTTCAAACACTGTTCTTTGTTTTGGAACATGTGAATTAGAAAGCAGTTAACATTTCAGCCAAACACATCTCTTTTGCTTCTCCCTCCTTTGAAAATACACATTTTGCTATTTTGATAAATAATTACAAGGTGTATACAGTAATGGAGGGCATACGTTTACATCAAACTTGGCTTCCCAGTTTAACCAGCAGTTTGGACCTCAGGACTTTTGACAGAACCTTTCTATTCCTGCCTCAGTATTCTCTGAAGATTCATATGAATGATATGTTTATTGCCAGTTATATATTTTTTATACCTCTCAAGAATTCAGAATTGTATTTTCAGGCAGAGAAAGTATGACTTTATCAAAGCCAGCAGGTCTGGGAAAACAGTCAACAGCCTCAGAACTTGACATAGGTTTGCAATCCAAATTTTTATGGCCAGCAGAATACCTGAGGCTGTGCTACTGAAAACCGGTGGCATGAATACTGAAAATGAATGGTGTGATTTCTCACCATTCTAAGGTTGATACTGTAGTGTAATTCTTACAGAAGGATTAGCGTGGTGTTTCAAAAGGCTTCACATTCCCCTTCATAGATTAGAATTGCTGGGAATCGGGCACCATTCAAATTAATTGATTAATTAATTAATTAATTAATTAATTAATTAAACAAATAAATATGAACCTCAATGTCCTAGTTCTCTCTCAATCAAGGCAGGCAAAGTTAGGAAATAAAAACCATTGGGTCTTTTGCAAACAACTTTATTGCTAGTACAGTAAAATCCAGGCTCTTGCAAGCCCACTACAGGACTTCTCCAGACCATCCTGCACCTACTGAAATTAAGGTAGAGTTGCTTTGGGTCTCTTTCGCATGCTACCACCTCCCCTGGGGTGAAGTGATTCTTGAGTGGTGGGCCGATTTCCTCTCCCTTTTTCCTGGGTGCTGCTAGAACTTCAACTTCTCAAATCCAGGATATTCCCCACAGACATCACCTCTTTGTCCAGCATGGACCTTGGTCCTGACCAATAATGCTAAGTGCTTCCAAAAGAACCATGGGCAATGTCCTGACTGTCAGATTTAAAGTAGGTTCAGCTACTTTATTTGCGTAACATCCCTAATGTGGTCCAGGTCATTGTGGAAATTAAAATAGTAGTTGGCCAATGTATAAAAATCCCAGATATTTTGTGAAAAGGCAGGCAAATAAAAGGACATAAGCCATGCTGATTCCCTAAAAGTTGCCCATGGATGTTATAAGTTACCTCAAATGTTTGGTGGTTGACAGAGCAGAAGAGGATCAATCAACCTCCTTCTCTGACATCACAACCATGTGAAGAGAATAAGAAAGATGACCTTGATGGAAATATGCAGGAACTGTTAGCTAGGCAAAAGGGGCTGAAGCATTTTTTTAATGAGATAACATTAGGAAATGGCTCAGGCAGATGATTCTAATTCACTGAAGTATAAGAAAAAGGAGGAGATGAGTACAATCATACTTGAAAGATTCTGATACTGTAGCCAGTCTCAATAAAAATACATTTAACCTTCCTGTGGGGTTGATTTCAAAGACTGATCTACTTAGTGGGGCTGATATCTGGCCATACCTTGATACCCAGAATCAAAAGGAAAAGCAGAGAAATAAAGAAGGCAGAGACTTCATTATTCTCCAGCAAAGAAGCTCTTATCCATCCTATTAGGAGGAACAGTAACAATGATCCTTCCCTAACATCCTTCCCTAACATCCTAGAACCGTGATGGCGAACCTATGGCACGCGTGCCACAGGTGGCACGCAGAGCCATATCTGAGAGCACGCAAGGCGTTGCCCTATGTCAGCTCCAGCACGCATGTGCACGCTGGCCAGCTGATTTTCGGCCTTCTGGAGGGCGGGGGGGGGCGGTTTTGCCCTTCCCAGGCTTCAGGAAAGCCTCCGGAGCCTCTGGATGGTGAAAAATGGACCCAACGGGCCTACCGGAAGTTCGGAAATGAACTTCCGGTTGGGCCGTTTTTCACCTTGCCCAGGCTTCAGGAGGCGTTCCTGGAGCCTGGGGGAGGGGAGAAAAGCGTCCCTGTGGATGGTGAAAAACGGACCCAACGGGCCTACCGGAAGTCCGGAGGCTTCAGTGAGGCCTGCGCACATGCGCAGGGGGGCACCATGGGGGGGTTGTGCACGCATGCGTGGGGGAGGGCATTGCATTATGGGTGTGGGCACGCGCGCTATCGCATGTATGCGCACCCTTTTGGCACCCAAGCAAAAAAAGGTTCGCCATCACTGTCCTAGAACAATGGCCTAGGACAGTGATGGTGAACCTTTTTGGCACTGAGTGCCAAAAAGGGAGCACACACGCTTGTCTGGGCCACAACCCGGAAGAGGAGCTGCCCAGGGGGCATGTGCGCGCTGGAAAATGAACTTCTGGTTTCCGGCGCATGCATGAATGCTGGCCAGCTTGTCTTCTGGTTACTGGTGCGCATGCCCGTGTGACGATCAGCTGGCTGGCGCGCATGCTCACGCCAGAAAATGGAAGACCCGCTCTTCCAGTTTCTGTTGTGGCCCGCCAGCGTCCCGTGCCGGTGCTCATGGATCCCGAGGACGATGAGGCGGTTGTGGCGAGGTACCATCGGCCCGTGTACCTGGCACCTGAGTCAGAGAGTGAGGAGGCTGAGAGTCAAGCAGGGCCTTCTGTACCTCCTGAGGAGCCCATCAGGGCCGAAGAAGAAGAGGAGGAGCCTCTTCTTCTCAATGCTTGGGCACGCAGGGCTGCTAGAAGACAAGAGTGGCTACTCAGGAGGAGGTCTCCTCGAGAGTAGAGCTGCAGGCTAAGTGGCCACACCCTTAGACTATTTAAGCCCTCACCACGCTGAGCCGTGTTGCAGGAAACAATAGTTCTGGGAGTATTGCCAAATACAGTCAGACCTGCTCATAGTATCTCTTGGACTCCGGCCAGCTGTTAAAGATTAGTCATTTACCAGCGGAGATTTGGAAATCCCTATTCTGTCTTTATTTTGTTTTCAAATTATTATGTTGCTCCTAAGAAGTTATTAGGAGACATTTATTAGTAAAGGAACAGTGTTTTGCAGTTTGTGTGTGCGTATTATTGGTGGCTCGTCGCAGGGGCAGAACAGTTTCCAGCACTGCCGCACGCACGAAGGCCAGCTGATCGTCATGTGTGCATGTGCACCAGAAACCCAGAAGAGGAACGGGCGACACCACTTCGGGCACGCGTGCCATAGATTCGCCATCACGGGCCTAGGATGACTAGGAAAGTAGTGCACTTTACTTCTTCTAACGTGAAAGCCATGACTGTGCTACTACTCCCACTGGAACATCTCTGAGTTCAAAACTCAACTATTTAAATGCAACCCCACTGTTCAAATTACATTTTCACTCTGTTAGTTGAGAATGGTACAAACCTGGATAGAAGCGGGTTACCCCTGTAGCACTGCCAAAGACTTGCCACAGCAGAGACGGGTCTTCTTTTCGGTTTTCCACAAACACATCCTCTAAGGCTTCTGTCCAATTCAGTTCATTGAGGATTACAGTGGCTGCAAAAGAGGGGACAGGTTTAGTGTGCTTAAGGTCTAGAGATCTCTTTGACAAATGTGGTTGTTCTCTGCCAAGGAAAGAATGCGAGTTGCTTTTGTGAAAGGATATATGCCCTCCATTAGGAGAGCTGTGAAGAGTGATATCAGCTGAAGGATTGTTCCTGGCAATGCCCAGCATCTCCTGTGGAGCTGATTATCATCGATTTGTCACAACAACATAGCTGCACGCAGGCTATCTCTCTTCAGTGGGACCATTCCTTGACCTCTTGTTTATATTGCTTATTTACAGACCACCTTTCTATCAGAGATGATGGAATAAGAAGTGCCTAATAATAGTAAAAAAAGAACTGAAACCCATTAAAAGCCAAATAAGAGCATACACCCAAAGAGGCCACTTAAAACTTCATTAAATTAAAACAGAGTTTAAAATTCAGAACAGCTGAAAAAAAAACAAATCAACTCTGTAAGCTGTATAAAAGTGAACGCTTTTGCCTGCCATCAGAAGGCCAGCCATGAAGGACACTATCAGCGCTATTATCAAGGTAATGCTTTCATGAAAACACCATGCATAAATGGGTTTATATAATCAAACATCAACCGGTATGCATTAAGAGCCGTGATAATCAATTGACTATGTCTGAGACCAAGTCCAA
Organism: Thermophis baileyi; assembly: GCA_003457575.1. NCBI lineage: Eukaryota > Metazoa > Chordata > Lepidosauria > Squamata > Dipsadidae > Thermophis > Thermophis baileyi. Next base: position 977,499 of record QLTV01003274.1, read on the forward strand.
AGAGACACGTGTGGTATAAATGATTTAACGCATTAGATTTAATAAGTACATAGCCAAACATTATACACAGAACCATGTGAGATGCTCTTAGACTAGAATAAGTTGAAACGGAGACCATTTGTTTGTTGGTTCTAAAAAGAAATAACCATAAAATACAAATCCATTTGATAGTACACTAAGGAATTAGTCCTCTGGCATAGTATAATTTGTGATGTGTCTCATATAATGTAATATAATATGATTATAACATAATATAATAATATAATATAATATACAGAGAGAGATTAATAAAAGAGATTAACTACAAAGATTAACTACTATGAATTATCAAAATTTGAACTGAGCCCTACCACCAGATGTAACGATTTTTAGGGTTGCGCAATGTCCATCTGAGACCTGGAAGAGGATGGGGAAGTGCTAGCTGGTAACTCAACCCACACCATCTCCATGTATATTGATAGCATCCAATCTGAGAAAGTGATGGCATTGTAGTATGGAAGTCTATGTGTGCCTCCTCCTTCTTGGTGCTCTCACCACCAACATTTGGTAGTGCAACTTTAAGGCTTAGTAAGATAGTTTGCAACACTTTTAAAACATCAACAGGGTAGCTAAGGGAAAGGATATTTTTGTCTGCGTTTTGAGGACTTGGAGCATTGTTTAAAAATGTGGTCTTATCCCTTTTTAATCCTGGTGATCCTGACTACTGCATCCCTCAGCTCAACTCATGGTTCAGAGATAAGTAAGCGAGTATTATTCATCATGCTGACGGAGGCTGATGGAAGCTAGAATCCAAAACAAGTGAAGAACTCTAGAAATTCTCCTTTCCCCACTTTCACTAGGGATAAATCTAGAATGTCTTGCCCTCTTCAAGTCAAACTGTTTCTAGCTCCCCAGTCCTTGCCTAGCACTCCCCATTACAGTCAGACATCTTTGACTGCATGACAATTTTATGGCCATCTTAAAGCCTTCCCAAGAATAAGAATCCATGTACCATGACAGACATTTGTCCCCTTGGTTCCCCATACAGATGGGAAATATTCTGTCGGCAGCCAGGTTTACCCCCCCCATAAGTCAGTTCAAAAGAGATGCCAAATGAGAGAAATAAAGGGACTCTACTGGGGTTATTCCCATTCTGCATTCCTGGTGGCTTTTGTGTCTAATGCAAAAGCAATTAAGACGCTGACAAACAGAGGCTTTAAATTATTCAGCTATTAAGGAAAGTGATAAGCTCAAAGCAGCCTGACTGTATGATTAATCAGCTGGGGCTGGGATTTAAGCAATGTGTAGAAGAGAGACATTTGGTACTTGTCGCTGGCAGCCTGCTCTTTTTCTCTTTTAAAGGAATCTTCCACTCCCAAAAAGATGCCAGTAACAGTACTCGGGGGAGAGAAAATCCTGGAAAGCAGCAGCTGAGAGGGTCTGGCAGCTGGGCGATTGGGGAGAGAGATGAATTTTGAGCACAGGCTGGCAAGATGAACAGGAAACACCAGCCCCACTGACAATCATTGTTCTACTCAACCTCTCATGTGCATTTTTAAGAGATCACATGTCACTCTTCCCTGACAGAGGACATCAGTACTACAAAGCAGTCAAGATACAGTACACACTTGAAATGTTTTACAAGAGAGCAGCAACTAAATTTCCACCATTTTATCACCAAGGAAATGGAAGATTTCCACTTCATCACATTTAGACACCAAGTCCAAGATATTACAAAATATGTTAGCAGGCCCTGGAGTCATGCCCAAAAAGATGGATACAGGAGAGAATAGCACTCCACACCTTTGTTAGCTCACACAAACATCCCTTCACCTCTCATCAGTCTCCTGATGCAACTCCTCTAGGAAATGCTCAAATGTATTATGTATGAATTCTGGGCCAATTTCCTACGTATTCTCTTGAATATATCAGTTGTCCCCTTCAACTTCCCCAGCAGCTATACTGATCATTATACAAATATATTTCCAAGAGTATAAAGGCACCACGCTTCCATGTGTACCCGCAGGAGATAGAAAAGATCAGATCTTTGCCCTTCACTATTTGGAATGTGGTCCGGAAGAAATTCCTCATTCACAACCGTGCCAGAATACTAAAATAAAATGGGAGACTCTACTTTCATTAAGTATTATCATAGAATTATATCCAGTTCTCAAGTTATTCCAGGTTCTTCAAGTCAGAATGGCTGTGAATGTGAACGTTTACACATACAGTAATGAGCTTTGTATCATGTTATGGAGACATTTGCCTCTAACTGCCTGGGGATGGTGGGCTCAAGCGGTATTCTGAAAACATATGGGCTGAGTTCTCTTGTAAACTGGCTGTTGAAGGAACATTTGTGAGCATTTTTCTGTTCACAGCAGAAAAAGCTTTTCCTTAGGAAAAAGCAACTTGGATCAAAAAGCAATGGGAGCTTGTATGTGTTCTCATCCTTCTGGAGCCCACTGTTTCTTTGGCTCTGGATTAGGCAAATGCTGGTTGCTGCATAAACAAATGTCATGACATACATTGAGAAACAACATCTAATCTCCTGTGTGCATTTAGTTCTATGTTATCTTTACTATTGTCCGATCTAACCCCAAAGGATCATTACAGATCATTTGCTTGACCACAAGACAGAAAAATCAGTGCTTGTTGTTAATTCTGTTTAAAGAACTCTACTGGCTTTCTTCTAATTGTGACAACAGTTCTGGAAAATAGAGTTTCAAAGATCTTTGAAGATTAGACATTTCTGCTGGCTAGATTCCTAGTGGTACTGCTCACAGATAATTATTTAGGGCAGCGGTTCTCAACCTGTGGGTCGCGACCCCTTTGGGGGTCGAATGACCCTTTCACAGGGGTCGCCTAAGACCATCGGAAAACACATATTTCCGATGGTCTTAGGAACCGAGATACCGCTCCTCTATCCGTCCACATATGAGTACTCGGGGATGGTGTGACGCACGGGTGGCCCTCAAATGCGCAGGCACCGATGGAAGGGCCGCGCACGCTAGCCCACTATCTTGGTGCCACGCCCCCTTTGTCACCTCATCACTTCTCGCCTGGCAACGCACACGCACGGGGAGGGGGTCGCGGCGGCGGGGAGGGGGTCGTGGCATTAGGAAGGTTGAGAACCACTGATTTAGGGGTTGGCTTCTTGCTCATTCCAATTCTTTTTGGGAGTGAAATAAAAAGAAAGCTGGTAAAAGCGCTTTCAGTTAAATGTTTGGAACACGTATCTCTCAACGTTCCAGTTTAATGGATTGTGGAAGCTCTACTCTAATGCAGCACAATGCCTATCATAAACCTGTTATATATTGCTGGACGCAAATCAGAGAGCACATTCTGGTTGAATCAGAGGTGGGTTCCTCCTGGTTCGGACCGGTTCACCTGAACCGGTAGCGACCCGCTGGTGATGTCACGGTGACGTCACAGATCTGGTTTGGTTGGTGCCAGTCCGTGGGCACCACCATCTTTTTTTTGGAATTTTTTTTCTTCTGCGCATGCGCAGAAGTCGAGTTTCCGGCACTGTGCATGTGTCGCCATCTTGTTTTTGGCTTTTTTTTTGTGGATTTTTTTTATTTTTCGGCACTGCGCATGCGTCGCCATCTTGTTTCCGGCTTTTTTTTGGTGGATTTTTTTTATTTTTCGGCACTGCGCATGCATCGCCATCTTGTTTTCGCCTTTTTGGGGGGGATTTTTTTTATGTTTTGGCACTGCGCATGCATCGCCATCTTGTTTTCGGCTTTTTTTAATTTATTTTTTATTTTTTGGCACTGCGCATGCGTCGCCATCTTGTTTTTGGCTTTTTGGGGGGGAATTTTTTTATTTTTTTAGCACTGCGCATGTGCGCGTGCTTTGCGCGCGCACACCCACGAAGCATGGCCATGCAGTGCAGCCACGTTGTGCGGGAGGAAGCGAACCGACAGCGAGGTAAGTTAGAACCCATCCCTGGGTTGGATCAATATGATTTTTTTTCCTCTTCTAACAGTTAGCAATTATTAAAGCTAAATGACCTGCAGGCATGCTGGAATCCAAGGTGCAACCGAATCAAATATAAAGTAGAACATAGGGAACCCCATGGGACAAACAAGCAGCTCTGATCAGAAGGTAATATAGTATATAAAACAATCAGGAAATTGATACAGATACTGCAGTTTACCAGAGTATGGAGTGCCCTTCCTCAGCTCAGTGCTAGCTAGAAGTGTTGAATTACCAATCAGAATGCCAAACCAGCCAACAGTTTGGAGAATATCTGATTGGGAAAGGCTGGTTTGAGAAATGTCATATTCTAGTAATGGTAAAATGAGGAAGATCCAACTGTTCCTTTGACCTTACATCTGGAGTAAAAGTTGCAAATATCTCTGACACAGCTGGAAAACAAGATGCTATAGCCCCACAAACATTTCTAAGTAAAATCCACATATAGTATGTCTGAATTTTAAAACAACTTGTTCTGCTGAAATAGGGGTGGATATGCAACTGAATTGCTGGACTACTGAAGGAAAACATTGGTTATTTGACAGCTTTTCTCCCCAGGGTATATGAGAAACAATCTCATGGGAATTCGTTCCATGAAAGTTTCTTTTTAGTGATCTAAATTTGCAGCAGAACTCGTCCACATGTTTAGTGCATTTTTTGCCTGAAGGATACAGGATACCCCAAACAGCAATTGACGTCTAAAAGCTTTGCAAGGGTTCAGAATCTCGGCAATGAGCCTTAATGCTTTCCATTGCTGCATTTTCAAATATTAGACTCGATTTGTGCCTCATTTCCCTTAATAACTGTAATGTTCTGCCTGGTAGGCTGGATTTGATGATAAACCTGTTAGTATTAGGCTATCAGTCACTGTACTGTCATGGCTCTTTTATAACTCTTACAGATAAATAAAGGGAGCCCTTAACATTTAAAAAACATCAGCACAGTTTCTTCCATCTTGGGAGAAGGATTACTGTACTATTTCCATGAGGTTTGTTCAGGCAGACAAAACACAAATACATTCCCTCTCCTCCCTCTTCCTTCTTCATACATCAAGGACCTATGGGGTGAGGAGAAAATACTTTTACCTCTTCAAGAACCTGAGGTAATTCACAACCTCATTTTTTGAAGATTCATAACTTGCATAATCTTCATAGGGTTTAATATGGTATGCAAATAGGAACAAATGGGTTTATTTGTGGTTTCTTAATGTGACTTGCTTAAGCTGTTAACCAGTCCAGAGGCTACAGCAGATAAAAAGGAGAAGGAGGAGAAGTAGAAGGAGCAACAACAACAGCTAAGCAGAAACATTATTATAGTTTGCAAATCTGCACAACTGACTCTTATTTCTTGCTTGCTGAACAGATTATGATTAGAACAAACAAACCTTAGTGCAGTAGTGCAAAGAAAAAAAAAACCCCCACAGGTCCAGGCAGCTCTGCGGTTAGTTTGCTTCTCATCTTCTTGTGTTTCTCAATCCCTTCCTGCCCCTCTAGTCTTTTCTTCTTAATATTTTCAGTATCTCATTTTAACACTTAACTGTCTCCCAATCATCATCTTCTGTTTCAGTTTCTCTGAATCCTTCTTAAAATGTGTTGCAAATATGACATGCATACCATCCATCAAGTCATCAAAATCATTAATAAAAATGTTGGACCGGCACTGGCTTTATCATTTGTAGGGGATGCGGCATATGGCATGGTTATAATTAAGGGTGAATAACAGAGCCTATATTTTATCTTGCTAAAAAGCATTATGTGAAAAACCTGATTGACCAAAGCTCTGATGAGTGATAAAAGTCAGTATCTGTGATCCCATCTGGTGACAACCATGGCATTCGGACCATGACTTGTACTGGGGCAGGAGCAATTAACAAAGATGATTACTTAATAAACGTCATGAAATAAAGAAAAATAGATATGCTGATCATTTGGGAAACTGAGGGGAAGGATTTAATAGATCTGAATGAAAGTGGCCTGATTTGTGGTATAGAGTTGAGGAATAGATGTAAAGAGGCAAAGGGAAGATTTAATTATGAATGAACAGCCCAAAATGTACGGTCTGGAGTATTGTGTCGTATATACTTTGGGGATACATATTTTTACTGCAACATGACTAGTATTTCAAATTTTGACTCTAGGCAGTTTGCAATAAATGCAACAATAAAATTTAATAGTAGAAAAGGTACACCTATGGAAAAAGATTACTATTATTATTAAACTGTATCCATAAAATGTCCAATTGCAACAATACCAACATATAACTTGCTAGAAAGAAGTCATAAAAATCAGCTGCTAAAATATTCCCTCCATAAAGTTTCTTTAGAAAAAACTGCCTTTTGACAACCTAAACCATCTTAACCTCAGGGGACAAGCTTTTCTAATGTTGGGGAGCCTCCAAATCATCAATTCCCTCTTGTCCTATCTCCCCAACATTTAGGACTCAAAAGAGACCTACTCTATTAGATTTTATTCTCCATCAAATAAATCTCCATTGCATATGAAAATAGGAATTCATTGATAAGAGTATATTTGCCTCTGATTGGTCCAATGAATGGTGACAATGAAAGAACAACAGATGGTGAAAAATGTGGTACATTCTGAATGAATGTGATTCAGCACTGAGCAATGTCTAAGCAAGCATGAGTGATACCCTTTAGTTCCTTATAGTATTTATGTATGCATGTATGTATATATGTATATATCGCTTGCAATATTACTGGAGATAATAGTGTTGGGGATGTGAATATACATGTAGATAATGCCACATTGTTGGCAGAGAACCTAATGATTTACAACAAATGTTAGACTGTATGATGCCACAAATAGTATTGATTTCAGAATTAATTTATCAAAGACTATGGTGGGTGTATTACATGGAGAAAATGGAGTGAATAACTAAAAGTGATACAAATGACAAAAATCAAGATTTTTGAATTTGTATTTGTATAACTTGGTAGAATGCTTACTAAATATGGAAAATCAGATGAAGAAATTTTAAGATGTGTACACATCAAAGGTGGGTTCCTCCCGGTTCGGACCGGTTCTATAGAACCGGTAGTAACTTGGCGGCCTGGGTCGCTACAACCAGCAGCGACCCAGGCCTGCCACGCCCCCGAACCGGTTCTTTCGGCGGCAGCAAAGGTGGCGCCATCTTGTTTTTTGCTTCTGCGCATGCGCAGAAGCTTTTTTTGAGCACTGTGCATGTGCAAAGCGTGCGCACCCGCACAGCGCAGCACTGAGCAAACCGGCAGCGAAGAAAAGAAGAACCCACTTCTGGTACACATGCATAGAAAGGTAGTCTGTAATGAAGAATGAAAGTTTGTTGAAAGAAGTGAAAGTTGCTCTGTAGAAGAGAGTGCATGAAAGTAACAAAGTGAGAATGGTAAAATTAAGGGAATGGCAAACTTAAGAACTGTTATGGTAATGGAAGAAGAAGAGAATGGGGGCTGAAACAATTTGGCTCCAAAGAAGAGGAGAGATGTGGCTAAATAAAGCACACAGAGATAATTCTCCTATCAAGAGAATTAGTAAAGATCAAACTGCAGGGAACTTAAAGTAGGAAAACTAACAGCACACTTACAGTTAAGCTTACAGTTAAGCTTACAATAAAAGCTTAACTAATTTAAGCAAGAATTATTCCTATATATACAACACATCATGCAGCATGGTAAATATAAACACTTACAGTCTGGCTTCTAAGAGGGTCTAAATGCTTACTAATATTGTGAAAGAGCAAATGTGTAAAAAGGCGGAGTCAGAAATCATTTTTTTTTCTATTAACTATGGTGTGTTGCACAGTCAGTCCTTCCCAAAGACCTGGGATAGGCAGATCTGGAAGTTTGATGGTGTTACAGATATCGTCGCAGGATGGAAGTTGTTCCGAATAAAGTAACCTTTTGCAAATGACTGAGGGTGAATGTGTCAATGCTGATGGTGTTCAAGTGGTGCTCCAGATATTTTGGGATTGTACTCGAGGCACCTATTACTATCGGTGCTACCTTTGCTTGCTTTTGCCATAGTCGTACTATTTCTATTTGTAGGTCTTTGTATTTTGTTATCTTCTTCAGTTCTTTCTCTTCTCTTCTGCTGTCTCCAGGTACTGCCACGTCCACTCTCCAGACTTTTTTCTCTTTCTTATCGACAATTGTTAAGTCCGGGGTATTATGTGGCAGTTGCCTGTCTGTTTGAATTCTAAAGTCCCAGAGCAATTTAGCTTCTTCATTTTCCATGACTTTCTCTATTTTATGGTCCCACCAGTTGTTTTTTCCGGTTTTTTTTCTTCTGTGCATGCGCAGAAGCCAAGTTTCCGGCACTGCGCATGTGTCGCCATCTTGTTTTTGGCTTTTTTCGGGGAGGGGGATTTTTTTGCACTGTGCATGCACACGCGGCCACGCGGCGTGGGAGGAAGCGAACCGGCAGCGAGGTAAGTTAGAACCCACCCCTGACACACACACACACACACACACACACACACACACACACCCATACGCACGTGTATGTATACGTGTGTGTATGTATACACACACGTATACATACACACACATAAAATAGCAATATAATGGAAATTTCATTTTTAAGTAATTAAAATTAAGATTCAAAAATAGTAACATTGCAGAGACAGTTAAATTGACAATATCTACATTTATTGTTGACTGGAAACTCCATATACTGAAGAATTTGTGCGTTGATTGGAAAAAAATGAACTTATTGCTTACAGTTTTGATGATTAAGAAAAAAACCCCAAAGAATAGAAAAGAGAGAGCTTGTCTTAGTAACCATAGAGTGAGATATAATTTTGTATTTGTGCTTACAATTGCTATAAAGGAAATAGGAAGCTATTTCTTTTTATTTATTTCTATTTTTTCTTTTTGCACATTTGGCTTTTTCTTTGTTCCCTTTCTCCTATCTCTTGTCATTTCACTTTATATTAGTTGTTAGTTTTTATCTTCAGTTTAAAATTCTTAATAAAACTTTTTTTACACACTTTTCCCTACCCTTTCCCCATTTCTCCTTCTTTTTGCTTTTGTATTTCTTTTGTATGTTATATCATAAATTACTAAAATTGTTATAAACATGAAAAAATATTTTTAATAAAACTATGTTTTAAAAAAGGAAGCCTGTATATATTATTAAAAAGGTGTTCCCTAGTGTGAGGATCTAGACATTCCTGCCTCTTCTGTGATATCAAAATAATATTAATAGTACAGAGATGTACTATTGTGTCAGTAAGCAGGAATTAAATTCAATTCCCTGCATGTTCCATTTTTATATACATCAAAATGGTTATGACATACTGTAAAACCATGTTGTTTTGGTATCTGCCATGTAGCAAAATGTTATGAAATGAGCCATCTTGCCTTACACAGCATAAAATAGAGTAAGACAAGAAATCATACTAAATATATGTGATAACTCTGGCAAGTGTATGTATTTCACACAGAAACAGATTGTGAGATAGCAGCACAATAAAGTACACATGTCAGCCAAAAGACAGTATTCGTTCCCCAATTTCAGGATGAGCACTGAAAAAGACAACTCTAGGCTAGACTTGGGGGAAAAAAAAACAGAATATACAAAGTCACATCAATATCACTCTAAGATTCATTTTATACCACAGAATAAAAATATGACGGCTGTTATATAAAAATAGCATACAGCAAAAAACACCAAAGCAGCCAACACTACCCTCAATCACATTTCTAAAGCTTGTAGGAAAAGCTATATTGTGATATGAAATGCCCTTGACTTAGGGCTGCCTATCAGCTGCCCTGTTCATTGCGTGTGTCTTCCCAATGATAATTCTGATGTTCCTTCATAGAGAGACTTCTTCTTTTATGCAGATAGAACTATAGTATCTCCTCAGCTGGAATGACTGGGGAAACTATATGGGAGAGGTGAATTTCTACGTCAGAGTTTCTTCTGAATCAGCAAACCAGGAATGTTCAGCAGCTGAAAACCTGACCTACTTATAGAATACTTTGTGCACCAGTTGTGCCTATTCTGGATTCATGGACATCCACATTTCGGTTATACTTTGACTCCTGCAATTATACCACATGAGGCTATCTTTGAATATTATTCAGAAATTATGTCTGGTCAAAAAAGCAAGCAGTTATGGTGTACTTCAATACGCACTTGTAAAATGCTACAACATGAGCTGCACTGGTTGCCAATGGGCTTACAGGTGCAATTCAAGAAACTGATGGTCACTTATACATGGCACAGGACCTGATCTGTCTCCAATGATCTCTGCTTCTCCAATGAGATCTGGCAGAATTGGCATGCTCCAGATCCCATCACTTCAAGCAGTGTCATCTTTTGTGATCCAGGAGTCGTGCCTTTTTTGTTGCAGCACCTGCCCTATGGAATAACATTTCCCCCAAATTTGGACAGCCTTCGTATTGGCAGTCTTTGGGGAATGGCCTAAAGATCTGGTTCTTCCTGAAGGTACTGGGCCAGGAAGTAATGTGATAGAATAGAATAGAATAGAATTTTTTATTGGCCAAGTGAGATTGGACACACAAGGAATTTGTCTTCGTGCATATGCTCTCAGTGTACATAACAGAAAATATAAGTTTGTCAAGAATCATAAGGTACAACACTTAATGATAGCCCGGGTACAAATAAGCAATCAAATCATAGTAGGAACCAGTCAATATAAATTGTAAGGATACAAGCAACAAAGTTACAGTCATACAGTCATTTGTGGGAGGAGATGGGTGATGGAAACGATGAGAAGATTAATAGTAGTGCAGACTTAGTAAATAGTTTGACATGTTGAGGGAATTATT